>QUSF01000004.1:29757314-29826267 GCA_003676055.1 Chloebia gouldiae | reverse complement strand
CTTGTTATGAGTAGGGTGCTGCTATTTTTATCCTTCTGAACACAGTCAGAAGATATATAGATATATATACACACACTCAGGTATGCATCCACTGTGTTCATAAGTAATGTTTTGTCAACAGTATCTTCCACAAAGACTCAGATAGTCTTGTGTGGGTCTCATTGGCATCTGTACACATGCAGAAGGAATCATCATAACTGTGTTACAGCATCACACCAGGAACCAAGATGTCTTCATTCTTTGCCTGTCTCAGCCGCAAGCTTTGTGGACTACTTTGAGCAAATTCATTCTGTAAATCTTTCCTTCCTCACTTTTGATAGTGAACTGTTTGGCAGCTTGCCCTGCAGAAGGGGATAGGTGACATTTCTCCTGCAGGTCTTCACTGGAGACTAATGGTGGAACATTCTTCACAGAGAGTATCAAGTGAAAGAAGGCTCCTGCATCTGCATTGGCCCCAAATCTGATGACTTTGTTGTTTTGAATTAGAATAATCAGTGTGAAATGAACCAGTCCTCCTACCCCATATTTGCTTTTCTCTTTCTTGATTTTTATTAGCCCATTTAGTGCTCCCTTGAGTGTCTTTGCGTAATCTATTTCTTGTAGTATTATGGTGAGTCAAGGCATCCCTCTACAGTTTTAGCATGCCTGGTTTTGGTCTGTACACAATTTGCTCGTGCCCATACTAAAGGGCTCTGAAAATTATCTGCCAGCCATCCTAGTATCTGTCTTGTGTGCTGTGCTCACTACCCTTTACTATCCCTAACCTGAAAAACTAGATAAAGACAAATGGCAAAGCTCCAGGACCTCTTTTCACTTACACAGACTTAAAAAACAGAGATGAGTCAGGAACTCAACATATTAACCTGAGTTCTTGCTGTCGTCTTTGTTAAAGGAGTCAGAAATCTGCATCTCATGATAAACAGTTTAGGGTTAATTTCACACAATACTGCACATAACTTCCTCCTTTCCCCCTCCTCCCCTGGCCTTTCACACAAGCTTTGAGTTATGACTCTCCTACACTAATGAGATAAACAACATAACTCACTGCAGGTTCTGCTATTTCGTCTGTAAGCAAATGGTTGGAACCTTCTCTGGTTGCCCTATAAGGTACCAGAGCAAGAGAGAACCCACATAGGGCTGGAGATGGTAATATGCATTAATTCCATATTCACTGCAAGATTGCCTGTGAAGGACTACATTCAGAGCATTCAGAACGGACCCTTTCCTTGTTGCTTCTCCTTTGTGTAAGATCTACACTTCATGTAAGCCAGCACAGAGACAGATGAGGAACAGGGTAGAGAAATGAAGGTAGCAATGGTGGGTTGAATGAAGTGAAAATCTGGTATGTGTTTTAAGTTCTTTGGATGGCAGCATATTAATGAACAGGTGTTCTAGGAGTAGCAACAGAGCTTTACAGAAGGGTTGCAGAGGTGGATGTTGGATCATCTGTTTCTAATTGATTTACCTGCCACTCTCGAAGGAGGAGGCTCTCCCAACTCTCCTTTCAAGTTTTTAGTTGGGCTTTCAGCAGGTGTATTTGTATTTTGCTGTCCTGGCTGAATCCAGAGCTGCTCTTTTGTATAGGAGCACTCACATTAGCAGCTATTCTCCCAAAAGCAAAGATGATCTTTGCTCCTCTCTGTCTGGGACAAAAGCTGTGGTACTTACTCCTTCAAATGGCTCCTCTATGGAGGCCCGTGCAATGGAGGGCTGATTCTCTGTCCTATTGCTTTGATCTGGCAATTGCCATTTCAGTGTTGTCTTCAAGTCCATGCACAGGCCCTGCTGAGAAAGGGTGGGGCTTCTTACCTCCACCTCTTTAATTACTAACATCAGAGCCAGGTACAGTCTACCTCATCATTATAGCAATTGTTTGCAGAGGTTAATGTTTGCAAAGTGGCATGAAGAAGGGTGTCCAAACACTGTATAAGTGCTAGTTATTCCCATTTTTATTTCTAAATTGGTCTTATGCAACCTGTTCTGAAATGTGTCCTTCTTGGGATGTGCACAATACCCGGCTTTCCAGCCATCAATGAAAGAAGGCATGAGAAGTCCAGGTCAAATGGCATTCTGTGCCCTGAAACAGCCAGAATCTCTGCAGATACTCATCACTTGGCCATACTCAGGCAGTATGCTGTAGATGCTCCAAGGCCTTGGAAGGTGGTGGAAGGTGCTGGGATCTGAACTGACATTCCCAACAGTTGAAATATTTAAAACCAGGAACTTAGGTCTCACCTGCAGAATTTGATTAGCACATTCCCTCAAAGTGAATTATGTTAATGTGTCTTCCTCCCCACCCCCATGTAAGAGAATACTGTTTTTTTTTCATTATCCTCATTTGGTCTGGTGAGTTGCTTTTGTTCCCAAGCTGATATTCTCTCCTGGCTGCTTCCGAAGAGAGGAGAGAACTCTTGGGCCATCCTCCTGCCCTTGAGCTGTTCTGCTTTACTGGCACCCCCTTGATGCTGTCCAGCTGTTCACTGTCAGTACAGTTTCAGATATAGCAACACCATTCCTGTTCTCTCTTATGTGGTCTTACCTGGTTTTTGAGGACAATGAGTCTGGAATTGAAGTCATGCTTTGTAGCCCCTTCAAGACAACAGGAATAGCAGAAGGGCAGAGGAGCCAAACCACAACTGGTGGACAGAGAGGGCAGGAACAGCAGAGGAGATAATTAAATTCCTCCAACTTTTCTTGCTGGGTATTTGTGTGCGTCATGACTATCTGGGGCAGTTGAGGATACTTTGAATCCCTTGTCAGTGTGCTTCTGTGCCCCTAGTAGCACTGCATTCACAAAGCCCTGCTGTGTCCTGAATGCAAGAGAGAAAAGTACAGCTCGAACATTGGCTGAAGGGTGTCTGTCAGGAGAGCCAGGGCAGCTCAAAACCCAGTGATGCCAAATGTGATTTAAGTGAACATGCAGTGATATAAACATTACTGGTGTATCTCCTCCCTCATTCAGAATATTGGCATGAGGATGTAAGAGTCAAAATGAAGAATTAGTATTCAAACAAAAGTCCAGAATGTAAGCAAAAATACGGAATCAGACCTCTTGGATCTTGGTTTGCTCCTGTTTGGAAGACACAAATTTCCTGACCTGCTCTGTGCATCAGGGCCTCAAGATTTGCATGTCAGAACTTCATCTCTTCTCTCTCAAGGGGCTTTCTATGCCTGTGGAGGAGGCATCGCCCTTGTGACCCAGGAGAGTCTGAAATTCTATTTACCCTGAAGAAATCACAAATTATTTATGTGCAGCTCTGGTTTCAGTGAGCTGAGCGAAGTGTCTGAGTGAGACCTAGATTCTCTGTAGGCCTGATCCCAAGAGGTGCTGAGGAGCCTCAGGAGCACTGGATGCCAGTGTGTAGCTCTGCTCATGATTTTCAGGATTGAACCCTCAACAAGGAGATGCTGGAAGGGCAAGAACAAAGATGCTAGAGACAGTGCTTGTGGTTTTCAAACTGAGATGTGATTAATTTTTTGCCTTTAATCTTCAGGCCTGGCCCCAGGTCAGCTGTACACATACCCAGCACGTTGCTGGCGCAAAAAGAGGCGTTTGCATCCCCCTGAGGATTCCAGGCTGAAGCTGCTGGAAATTAAACCTGGTAAGTATTTGTTTGCCTGCCTCTCTCAAGCTGCAGAGCAGCTGGCATACATGCAAACCTGGCATTTAGACCTTGGACTTTATCTTTGCTGCTTTCCAACCATTTCTCATTGCATCTGTCGCATCTTACTTGATTTGCTGTAACCATAACCACCAAACCCTCTGCATACAACTCATCCCTTACAAAAATGTGAACAACTTGTATTCAATGCAGGGGGAACTGAATTTACCTTCTGTAGGTTTGAATCCTGGCTTCTATTAGAAAATTAACAAGGATGTAAAGAATCAATGTATTGCTAATTTTTTCCTCAGTGCATTACTAATACAAAGTCTCACTGGCATCTGCTGCCTAATCTTTGTGAAAGAGACCACTGTGTGTGTGAACAATAAGTATAAGATAAGATTTTTCTTGGTAGGGCTGGTGATGAGGAGTATGACCAGATTATTAACAAAAAAATAATAAAAAATAGGGAGCATATGCCACATTTGTGTATTTCTGTCTGACTGTATGTGTACCTTTGTCTATTATTCTTTCATTCTTCTTGTCCTTGCTACTCTTCCACAATTAAACAATGTGAAGTGATGAATCTGGATACTGAATGAGGGACTGTAAAGCAGCTGTGGAGGAGCTGCAGCTGTGTCAGGTAGAGCGTGGTGTTGTGCATTCTTCCTTGCAGTTAGTAATAAAGGCTTGCTGTCTCTGGGGTCAGCTATTGTGAGAAAGAGGGAACACATATACTCACAGCTGTATGTGGTTTTTAAGAGGTGAGACACTGTCAGTATAAAAAGTACAGGAGAAAACCCCAAAATGTAAATTAGAATATTAAAAAAACCTGTTTGACAGAAGAAGGTGCCTGGGAACTGAGCTATGCTCAGCAATACTGATGACTGCTTCTACACAGTAGTTGGTAGAGAGAGAGGCAACAGCAACAGAGACAAGTTCAAAACCATTAAAATCATAGGCAAAATTCCTGTTGATTCTGGTAGAAACAGTTTTTGAAAACTCTCTACCTTCAGTATAGGAGGCATCAGTGGAGAGTTGGAAAAGAGGAAGAAATCCCTATAACCACTCAGTTGGGGTTCAAACCAAGGGCAAAATCTCAGTCAGAAAATAGAACTAGACCTCACAGCAGAGCTGCTCAGAAAGAGCTGATGAAATCAGTCATGTACATGGATGAAAATGAGACTGGACTCTAGGGAGAGGATGATGTTGGCTCATAGAAGTGCCTACCTTAGACTTTGTGATGATGTCAGTACTGCTGTGCCTTGGTAATTTTGTAAGGTAAGCCAGTAGGGTAGAGTTTTACTCTTTTTTGTTTGCATTACTCTTCTTTGCTGTACTCACTGAATGCCAAATTAGTGCATCCCACATGCCACAGGGCATGAAAGGCAATTACCACAAAGTTATCAGATAAAGAGACCTCAGCATGTCTGTCTCTGTGTTGTTTTCCCTGCTATAAACATCTCTGCATCTCAGGAGTGGTACTTTTGTTGCATTGCCGGTGGCAACCAAATAAGGCGAGTTATATTGCTCTGCCATTTAAATCTATTTTCCAACCAATTTCTATCTAGTGATTAACTTTTCTTATCAGTTATACCACAAAATAGTTTCACTCCATCTGTGCATATCCAGAATAGACTGACTAGCCAAAAGTGGGATTTCCCCCTTCTCTGATCTGAAAGTGTAAAACCTATGGAACACCTTGGACTTCCATTTAAAGGTAGCTTTTGACAATTTGGGAGAAAGAGAGTAGAATTTATTTTCAACATTGTCAGCAGACATCCTGTAGGTTTTGGAGGGGAATAGTGTTGTAAAACTTAATGCTGAACCTAGGAAGCTACCTAATGCTGACTTCTCTGTCCTCAGTTAAACATCAGATGGTTGTGTGTGGCAAAGATGTAGAAAATTAAGAGCTATTAAAAAGCACAGAGATGACAGCTATAGAACATATAAAATAAATTTGAAAGAAATCAAATCTATATATTCCATAGTTTCACTCCACCTAGGGCTTGGACATTCTGTTCATTCCTTAGAGCTGTTCTCAGTAGCTAGAGAGTGCTTATGCTTGGTTAATATGCAAATAGCTAATTTTTATAGAGAAGGCTGTGAAATTGTTAATATATTTTTATAGATTTTTATAATTTTTATATGGCACGTGCAAGCAATGCACTTCTACAACATCAAATTAGGTTAAAACCTTAGTTGTAATATGTTAACTGCATAGAAGTATTTATTGTAAGACAACCACTGTAGCAAACACAGAAGAGGATCTTTGCTCCAAAAGTTGCCATTCCAGCAGTCCATGGGACTGGCGCCAGGGGTGTGAATACTTGCTTGGACTGCACCTGGGATTTCAGCATGGCTTATTATAGCAAAAAGTTGTATTCAGAAGTTCCTGTATTCAGAAGACACCTACATAACTCAGGAGATACACAGAGTAGGCTTTTGGTTTTGGTAAATCATAGCTAGTCATCAGCTGGTCAGTAAGTAGAATCAAACTATTGTCTTGCCAGCAGTTTGAGGGAACAATAAATGATTTAGTAATAGTATAGTATACTATTTCAGTTCATAAAACTAAAATAGTTTTATAGTTTTAGGTTTATAGTTATAACCTACTTTTGCTGTTTATGTAGTGCATGACACAACTCAGTGAGTGAGAGTTTCACATTTGATAATACCAAAATCTAATGAAGAACATAATTATGCTCCAACGGTCTGCTGTTTTTTTGTAAAATGGAAGGTACACTGTAATGTTTTTCATGGGGTGAGTTGATGCCTGCTTCTTAATAGAAAATGGTAGTTTTGTTGTCCTGATATGTTCATTTTATTTGGTTTAAAATGAAGGGTTTGGTTTTAAGAATAGCTACAGCCAAAGTTGTGCAGGTGTGAACAGTGGAATAGGAATTGCTGATGCAGCCTTTAGATGTCTCTTTGCCTCTGCCACTCTATTCAGACTTACATGGATGCATTGCCTGAGTAAAGTGATTTGTTCAAGGGTCTAGCAATGTTCATGTTTATGCTATTTCTCTGCATCCTCCCTCCCATCCAGCAGACTATCCAGTAGATATGCAGAAGAAACAAAGTATGCAGGAGAAACAACAGTTATGATAGTGCCTTTACTGACAATACAGTCAATATTATGACCAGATCTTCAGGGTTTTTACTAAGTTTTTACTTTCATATGGCCTGGTCTTCATCTTTCATCCTTAAGACATATTCTTATCATCAAAAGCAAGCATTATGGCTCAAGTGTAGCCTAGAGTTTGTTGTTGTAATAGGTATGAGCTGTTATTTGAGTCATTATAGTGTAGCAATCAAGACTTCTATGATCACTAGTACAGATTTGAAACAAATCGTGGGCCATGGGCAATATATTGTCATGTTGCCAATACTGTGATTTCACAGGTTCAAAAAATAGCAGATTGAAAGGGACCTCCGGGATCATCTCGTCCAACCTTCCTTGGCAAGAGCATGGTCTAGACAAGATGTCTCAGCACCCTGTCCAGTCAAATCCTAAAACAGTCCAGTGTTGGGGAATCTACCACTTCCCTGGGCAGATTATTCCAACGGCTGATTGTTCTCTATGTGAAACATTTTCCTCTTGTGTCCAACTGGAATTTCCCCAGGAGTAACCTGTACTCAATAGCCCTCATATTACTCATGTGACTCTGTAAAAAGGGTGTCTCCATCTTTAAATACTGGAACACAGTGATAAAACCTTCCCTAAGCCTTCTCTTCTCAAGTGTGAGCAAACCCAGTTTTCTCAGATAGCCATATGGAAGGCTTCCGAGGCCTTGGATCATCTTTGTAGCCCTTCCCTTGACCCCCTCCAGACTGTCCACATCTCTTTTGTATAGCAGGGACCAAAACTCAGCACAGTATTCCAGGGGTAACCTGACAAGCACTGATTATGATAATTGCTTATCTCTGCTGGTGATGTCCTTGCTGATGCAACCCAGCATCCGGTTGGCTTTATTTTTTTTTATTGCCACAGCAGCACACTGTTCATTCATATTGAGCTCATGGTCCACCAGAACACCAAGGTCCCTGAGCTGCTCCCTAGCCAGGCAGATCACAGTCTGTCCTGCACTCCTGGATTATGTTTTCCCAGATACATTTCCTATGTGCAGAGTTTTAAGCTTACTAGGTGTTAATACTCATATAATATTTGTGAAACCTGACTTCTGTTCAACTAAGTATGGGAAACCTGGTTCTCTGCAGCATTGTGCTGTGGTTTTCACATGGCACTTCAGCACAGAGCAGTGAGAGGGCTGTAAGCAGCTCATGCTGCCACATTCACTCAGCTGCCTTTTCTCCTGCCCAGTAAAAGAGGAAGGATAGAGCTGAGCTCCTGTGCTTGAGAAGTCTGGGAATGGGTGAGGGAGAGGGTTGAGCTAGGTAGCCTGACTCCCAGTGGAGTGGGAGAAAAAGAAGAATTTTTAGCTCTACCACTACTGTGAACAGCAGGTGCTGTGCAGGTGAGCAGTATGGTTCTGGTCCTTGGCAAAATCAGAGGAACTGGAAAGAGAAGGGGCTAGAAATGAGAGGGAGATCCTGGATTAGACCCAAGGCCCCTTGAAATCATAATTGATCCTTGTCCTATATACTTAGGTTGAAACCTATAGTGGTTTCATGGTGCTGGATAGTATAATGATTCTGTGTTGGGTCAGCCATCAAAATTGTGGTAGTGCTATTGCCTACGGTAAACCCTGCTGACAGGCAGGTACTACCCAAGCTTTGCACTTATGCAGATGAGAACAGATGTGGTGAGTGTGGCCAAACACTCTGGTGGAGTTTAAATCGGTAGCGTCCTACTTCAGTCTTACAAGATGGCTAAATATAGGTACACATACATATCTACAGAGCTTTTATTTCACGTGGTGTGTAAGTCTAAAGCATATGAGTGTAATGCTTTTGTGTCAGTTTATTGATGTCCTTTGGTTTTGGACTGAAAGCCCACAGTGAGGTTTCAGAGTGGCAGCCTTCCCACCCACTTGGAGGGTGTGAAGTAGAGTTTGTTTATGCTACTGCTGAGCTGAGAATGAGCTGGGGTCCTGTGCTTGTGTCTGTCCTCTTACTTATATCTGGGCAGTCTGGTGTTCAGCTGAGCTACAGAAATTGGGTTTTTTACCAGTTGTTGGATAGTAAAAGCAAACAAAAGTATTTTTCATTTGCTATTATGAACCATGGTATTTGTCTGAAGCAAGTAGTGAAAACAGATTTTTTAGTTCCTGTTGAAAAATGCCTATCTATTTTAGTCTGACATATGGGGTATACCTAGGTGAGTGTGCTTGTGGATGAATGAACTAAATCCTTACAGACAGCTATTATTTAAAAGCATCTCTATTTACCTTGTGAAGACTGTGACTGATTTTACAAGGTACTGTCTGTTTCCTGGGAAGTGAAGCATGCTCCCAAATCTTGGGGGAGATGCTCAGCCTGTCTGTGGAGGTCTGTGGTCTTTAAGATGGGGCACTTGATCAAGATAAAGTTAAGATGACACTAAATAGCAAAGAACAGAATTTTCAGAAGTATCACTTGTATGATAGAATCTAGAGACTCAAGCAGCATGTTAGATAATCATCCCAGGGGTTGTTGTGAAGTCTTCTTAGCTATATAGTTACAGTCCAGATATACAAATTATAGTGAAGGAAGTACTTTGATTCCAAAGTGGAGAAATGAGTGACAAATGGAATAAACTACTTCTATCACATTTTAACCAGAGGTTTGTGGTACAGCTGGAACTCAAAGCCAAGAACACAGACCACAGTGCTGCTGAGTTCCATATTTTTTCAGCTCCTGGTTGCTATGCCAAGTTTCACTCCAAGATATTAGAGCCTAAAAAATAATTGAAAACACTTAATTTCATGAGAATTTCCTTTTACATTTTTTCCTCCCATAGCCCAATTAATATTGACTAGTTTCACTTTGATTTTAGCAATTTCTACACAATCACACATTGGTTCCTGTTCTGTACTACAAGACAGCAGTGTTGTTTTGCTATGAACATTGTAAAGAGAGGCACATCTCTTTTTAACAAAAACTTTTTTTTTCTACTATTTGACAGTTTTCCTGTTATCTCTGTAGTTAAAGGTCGTGTTATGTTCTAGAACCTGCCAGTGGCTCCTTTTTAAGGTCCATTAAGACCATCTTAGGATCATACCTGGAAGAATAACTCTGGTGCCAAATAAGAGTATGTCTGTAGTATGCAGATGAATTGGACGCAATATTCCTGAAGGAGACTATCATATAAACCTCTCAGCTGTTCAGACTTCCGACAGATTTCTGCAGATGAGAGATTACCAAAGATACTTTCTGTGTAGAGCTTATTTTAGTTTTTTTTAATCAACATTTGCCATGATGAACACTGCATTTAGGGTGGAGCTAACTTGACAGGAGCAAGTTTGTTTCTCTAATGATTTGGTCTGGATTTCTCATGTAAGATGAATTTTAATAGCCTGTTAGCAAGCTTCTGTGAGTTTCGCTCCTGGCTCTCCAAAATTCTGAAATTAAAATGTCATTTAAAGTCTGCTTTTAATTCAAGTCCTTCTGCCGAAGCACGCCGAAGTAGTTTGTGTTAGAAAGCAAACAGAACCCCCAACTCTGGCAGTATCCCCGGTTTTAGGGTGCGGGGTGCCCGCGCCCGGCGGTGCCGGCGCGGCGGCGAAGGGCCGGGAGCGGCTGCAGTGGCGCGGCGGGGCCGGCAGAGGGCGCGGCGGGCAGCGGGAGCTCCGCGCCGGGGCCGCTCCCAGCGGGAATTCCGGCGCGGCAGGAGCGGCCCGCGCTCCGCGCCGCGGCTGTCGGCAACAGCGCCCGGGCCGCCTCCAGCCCAGAGCAGAGCTCAGCCTCACCCGTACTCACCCATCTTTGTTTGTGTCACCTCATGGAGAAGGAAACAAAACAAAAAAAAAAACCTCTTTAACTTTTTTTTTTGGGACGGGGAGGGTGGATGGTTTTCAGTTCCCATTTGATTTGTTAGAAAGCACATCTGCACCCTGACCATGCTGAGTCCTGAGCTTGGTCTATCATGTACCTATGTATGTCACACTTCCATAGCACTTTGGAAGAATACAGAGTGTTACATTGTGAATCCAAATGTGGGAGTGTTCGGTTTTTGTCTTTGTTGGTTTTTTTTTAATACCCGTATAAGTAGTGAATTCTCTTGGGCCTTTTCTTTTGGGTTTCTGGACTAAATTTTACTATGTGTTTATTCATCAGCTAAGCCTGCAGCTTACAGATGGGTCCATCAATGCTCCTGAATCGAAACAGTAGGCTCCAATTCTCCACTAATCTTGTCTTCACAGCAGGATATGGCACTACAGGCAAGAGCTGCTGCTTTAAGGCACTTACACATCAAACTATGACTTGTGTTAGAAAAAGTGACTTTCTGTCACCAAGAGAAAACTCCTAAGTGTGGGACCTCCTTGTGAATCAGCTTCTTTCTATTATACACACATTTAGCCAGTTTATTCCATCTCATCCACCACCTTAAAATTCTGCCTACAACAAGGACCTTTGCTGGTTCAGATCTCTAGCCAGATAAAATTTGCTTTTCTTTTCTTACATTAACAGAGAACCTGTCTCTTTTTGCATGTATTTACTGACGCAGAATCACAACATAGAAGTCCTGCAGTGAAATATGCATTTTTTCTATTGCCAGTCTGCAGTAGAGATGCCCATCTCTGCACTTCAAGTCATACCACACCATCACATCCTTGCATCTCCTATGCCCCACACAGGACCAGGGCCAATGGAATGTCTTGTTCTCTCAGCTTCTCAGTATGTGAAATGGAGGTGCTAAAACATCAGCCTCCTTTGACTCAGAGGAGTACCTAACCGATATCTAATAAATAATTTTAGAGAGATTGGAAGGTGTATGGGAGGTCTCTATATAAAAAGAAATGAATGAATAAAGCATGCCATTTTCCAAGACCTCAAGGTGCCAGCATTAAATGTTTTAGCCATCAGCAGAAATTCTTGCAAAACTGGTATGGAAGTGTGCCAGCTCTGATGCACAGCCTGGGCTTATATGTACCAGGATGATGATGAAAAAATAAGTAATTTGTTACACACCCATATATACAAATAAAGAGACTCACCACAGGTGAATTGTTGAGCCAGTTTTTGCAAGGCTGGCTGTGCAGTATAATTGCTGGAAAGATATCTTGAGTTTTGCACAGTGTAATTCTTCTTGCTTTGTTTTTCTGGCCACTGGGGAGCCAGCCTTCTGTATGTCATGGCTGCCAGGGCTGTGGTAACCTTTCCTTCAAATAATGCACCGCTCTTGCTGGCTCTTGTTACATGTGATAAGCTTCAAATTCTTAGACTAATTCAGCTCAGTGACTATAAGTAAATGTGTATTTTCCCCCAGATGGAATTTCATGATTTTGCAGTTGTGGAAGTAAAACACTAATTTCTAGAAAAGCAGATAATAGTCTATAAATAGTCCAGTCGAGAAAACAAAAACATTGTTTCTGCTGTTTCATTCCACAGTCATGCTGGTAGAATTTACAGGATTAACTTTGTGTAAATAGTTTCTCTTTCATTTGTAAGATCTGGAACAGGTCACTACACGTATTTTATATTCAAAGTTTTACCAGGAGAACTCTGTTGTTTAGCTAAGATGGCTTGTATGAATCACCCAGGATTACTCCTGGTTCTTGTGTGGCTGAGCCAGTTTGCATAATTAGGAGAGAGATGCATGAAAAAGCTACTGGGCTTTAGAACCCCTCTGGGTTTTGATCAAAAGCCCACTGAAGCCAAACCCTTTGGCTCTAGTCATCAGGCTAAGGCAGCAGTAGCAACTGAACAAGATAAGGCAATTTTGGAAGCTGGTAAATCTAGTTTTCTGAGTTCTCTGGATCTTATCACTGGGAATGGAACATAGGCTGCATGTGTAGCGTCCCGCAGACACAAGGCTGTTGCAATTTCAGAAGCAGTGCAGCCACTTAAAGGTATTTTTTTCCACCAGTGTGTCATCTTAGCTGTATTTAGTATATTTGTGAAAATAGAGTTATGATTACTTTGGAGGCAGGCTGTTCTGAAAAACGTTCTGGTCATTACAGTGGGCCATTAAATGGAAGGACTGAATTGTGCTGTTGATCTCCTCGGAGCCTCTACAGTGTACTGCAGGTCGTCTCTCGGGGCTTGATCTGCAAGACGTGATGGGGAGGGCTCAGGCAGCTGAGATGGCGTTGCCTTGAAATACCTGGGCTGCCTGAGAGAGAGCCTCCTTGTGCTGCCCCCACCCGCTCTGAGCTATCCAGCCCATTGTTTTGCTCTTTCACTGTTCTTGGCTACTGTGTTTGACCTACATCTGGCTGCTAGGACACGTCTTTGGGAAAAGGTTATTCAGCATGTGCCTCTGAAGCTGCCAAGGCTTGACTGAGAGTGCTGTGTCTCTAGGAGACACATTATTCCTCCTGGAGAGGTAGAATGCTGTGGGATTTATCCCTCTGCTATGAAGTTAACATTGATATGTGTAAGTAACCATCAGGATTATTTATTTATGAAATAAACAGATTTTACCTTAAAATGAAGGGAGAGTGAAGGTAAACTCAAAGCTTACCAGACAAAAGGGCTATGGCAACCACTGGGGAAGCACCAGGGGATGGTGCCTGGGGAAATGCTGGAACCTGTCAGATCCTTTTCCCTTAAGGCACAAATCACCAGCTCTCCAGCATGGGGAGGGGCAGACAGGAGGCTGTGTGCCCTGTAGGAGTCTTAAGAGCTAGAACTGAACCTGAACAGCTTTCCTGGCAAACCTACTGCCCCTTTTATAAGTATAGCCAGTAAAAATGGCTGAAAAAAGGATAAACCATATCATCAAAAGGGTTTTTGTGGTGCACAGGTACTGTTCAGATGCAAGCACTGGACACAAGATCATAGGAACTGGATATTTTTAATCAAATTCTTTGCATATATTTTGTGTGTTCATATGAGTAATTCTGGGAATTCTCTGGTAATCACATGAAAAAGGGTTTATAGGATCAAGTCCCCAGGGCTTAGTCTCATAAGATGCCAAGCTGTCTAACCCCAGCAAAGGAAAGCACCTGAGTTTGGGCTTTAAGAACATGAGTGATCTTTTAGTAATTAATGGGACTTGTCACATGCTTAAAGTTAAATCTACATGTAAAGTATTGGGTTGGACCAGACTTGCAGGTTTGGCACTCAGCATCCTGCACAGAGCCCAGTGAAGTCACTGGCCTACTAGGTCAACAGTATGGTAGAACCTATGTGCTGCTTTATAGAAGAAAATGTTAACAAAACCCAGCAAAGATATTATGGAATATAATTGCATAAAATATGGTTTTAAAAACCCTATTTATTAAATTTTATTGTTCTCCTGACACACAGCAAATTAAATTGATTTGTAGCATGAAATAGTCTAATATTTATAGCAGATTTTATTTTCCTGGTGCATAATATAACGGAATGAGCAATAAATGTTAATATAATGTTCAGTTTCAACTCTTACAAGCCAAGCTTTATAGAGAGTAGAATGGAGAGAGTATGATGACTTCCCCTCCCACATATCTGTACCTCCTACCAACCTTCCCTGGTGGAAATTTCCATTCTGCATTCCCATTCTCTGTAGTAAACACTTTACAGCCTCATAATTATCTCATAGCTGAGAGATATTAAGTATGTTTTTACTAGATTATGATTAATTTCTATATTCCCTGCATTTTGCATCTGATTGACTAATAGTTTATTACAGGTGTTTTATTCTTCATGATTCTGACACCATTGGTGTTTGCCATAGCATCCCTTCCTAGTAATGACCTCCACTGGGGCAGGAGGTTTGATGCAATACATTGGAATAGGTAGATGTGGCTTTTATGTGCAATGTCTTCTAGGCAAGAGATCTCATTTAGGATGCACTTGGAGCGTGGATCCCCTTAAACAAACCAGGTAATTTAGGCCTGGGACTTTAGCTGTTGTAGGTAGGTTGTTCTGATAAAGACAACAGTGAGCAGGGATTTCCATCAGCTAAAGCTATGGTTCTTAATGTAGGAAAAAGGATGAAAACTTTACCCCTCTTGATGGAAATTATGTGCTTCTGAATGCATGTGATTGCCTTTGGCAAGTATGGGGTTTAATGTCTTAGGAAAACATATGGTCATGATTAATATCCTATGCATGTCCTAAGGAGCTGTAGTGAGAATCCTTTTGTTGCTGGCCTAAAATAAGCAGCATTGCATGATGGGAACAAAAGACAAATTTTCAAAGTGGGCTCAGATAGAGTGCTAAAACTACATATAAACACTTGAAGCGAGTGACTCATTTTTGAGGGATGGTGAATGCTTTTATCTTCTCATGATTTCCTTGGTGCAATGTCTGTAAATGACACAGTTACAGATATGTGCTACTCTGACAAAGTGAGGTTCGTGCTTACAGGAATTTCTGCAGTGATGCTAATTTGTAAGTGATGCTATGGATACATCTGCCATGTAATGCTCATTGCCTAAGTGAGGTAGCAGCACGGCAGGAGAACTGGAAACACAGAGGCTGTATCTGTGAGCAGTGCTATAGACGGGGACAGCATCGGCGACAAAGACACTATTAACTAAATAGAAAGGACTCAGGATTAAGTGCTTTGTGCCTCTGAAGCTGCTATGGTAGGGCTGGCACTATAAATATACTTACATTATATTCTTCCAGAGAACTTTCTGTTAATATCTGAGTGGGCAAAATAAAAAATTAACCTATTTCTGCTAAAGATGATGCCCTAAGTACATCTGAACTCTCAGCAAGTGCTACAGATGGAACAAGAGTACATCCAACTTTTTTGTTTTGCCTTTCAATCCTGAATCTTAATTAGTTCCCTACTGCTTTAGTACATGCACAACATTTTAATAGTCATAAGGACTTACTCCAATCCACACTGCCATTTCCACAATTCCCTCCTTCATACCAGCAATCCTGTCCCCCCCCACCCCCCCGTATTTAGGAATAGGGTAAAGAAAACTAAATAGCCAAGCGTGTAGCCGTAGATTGATGAGGTTGTCACACCATTCTCTTCACCGTTTTCTTCCAACCTGCACTGTGCTCTAATAGATGGATGATTGCCGGGGGAGAGAGAGACTTAGCAAATCCCACAGCCAGATGTTCAGGGATGGACAGAGCGACCTTCTCAAGGAACCCAGAGGAGTATAGCTGTGTCCTTCTGAGGGAGAAGGACAGTCAGGTGCCTCTGGCTGCCTGTGTTTATCTCTCATTTCAAAAGGAGCACAAATGGACTCAGCATGGCTGCAAGGATGGATGTTTTTCAGTGCATCGCGGGAAATGACCAGTCATCCGTCTCTTCACTCTGGAGTCTGCCTGCAGCCATCAATCTTGAAGCCCAGCATGGCAGCTCCTTTTGGCTTAGTTTGGCTCAATGTTAGATGAACAAAGGGAAATGAAAGCTGAGCAGAAGGAAAGGAGAGAAGAGCAGCTATTCTCTATTTCACTTTGTTTTCCCCTTGCATGGCTCTCTCCCTCTCTTCTCCATTATCACCTATTTTCACTGTATTTTGTAAGGTGTGGAAATATATATTTTCAGGGTTTGGGAGTTTACAGTGTTTCTCTGTTAGCAGAGAGAAGAAAGGAGAGGGATATTGAAAAGACATAATTCAAAGCCCAGAGATTCCATTTTTCAGACCTTTCTGTGGCAGTTTCAGAACAAGCATGCCCTAGTTAGCTGCAGCAGACAGGGAGAAGGAATATAGTACCTTCCCTCCATCTTGCTGTTTTTCTTCCTTTTTTTCCTGATTCGTTTGTCACTGCCACATTAGTGTTTTCAGGCATGTATTTAATCTCTCCATTCCTGCTCTAGTCAAAAAGCAATCAACAGAGCCACATGATGGGACTTTCTGGATACATGTGTGTACTGTATGTGCCATGATGGCAGCTCCTGCTGCCAAGCTCGCTTGGGTCAAGCCTTCTTCATAACAGCACTGGGCTGTGCAGGCTTTGCATGAGCTGCCTGACCTCATCCAGCACCCGTGGCTCCTACTGTGAAGCCAGAGATCATGGCAATATCTTCATTGGTATGCAGCCCATCAGAAGAAAACACATTCAGACATGTCTGTTTGCACACCTAGCACTGAATTAGCTGATTTCAGCACTGAACTCAGATGGGCCACTTTTTGCATGAAATACTCAGATTTTATGTACTTTGAGCCAGGTTGAAAGGAAAAAAAAAGGTGTGTGAATACACTGCCTGCTGGACTCCCATAGCTAGGGTCTGCTTTTTTCCCACAGTGAGCTGTAATGTTGTTTCTTACACAGTTTCCCCCTAATATCCTTGCCTCTGGATATCATAACAGTTCATGTTTGGTTTATTCTGTAGAAGGCCTATGTAGATATAGCATTGTTCCCCTTAGCACTGCCCCATGTGGTGTTTGATTGATGCATTTAAAAAAATGTGTGATTGCATTTACCTTTTAATTTTCCTGGTTGAGCACAATGATCTAAGCATCAGGCCTGACAGAGCCAGGCTTCCCTGCAGAACTGTGGTAGGAGATTCTCCCAGCTTTTACTGTAGGCAAAGAACTGAGATCTTCTGAGATCTCCCAGGCATACAGAAGCACTGAGGCAGAGCAAGGGAACTCTGTACATACTGGACATAGAGATCTCTGAGAAATCTTTACCTGCTTTCAACCCAAATGTGCCATCTGGAGTGAACAGACTTATGCCAAGATGGGGAAAATTTATACCATCATGGGCTTAAGAGCTGCTTTGCAGTATCTGCTGAGTTGTTTTTTTTTTTCCTTCCTTCTTACCATAAACTTAAAGCATAAACCCTCAAGGAAAACATTTGTTTGGTGAAAACCAGTTTCTCCTCTCCCACACCTTGCATGAGCAAGTGGGCACAAGACCTTTCTGAGTGGGGATATTCAGGGAATTCTTTTGTATTTTCTTTACAAAATGGGTGGCGTCCTTTTCCTACCTGTGCATTTAATTGTGCCACTTTTGAATGAATGGTCATATTTTCTTCCACTACCCATATTGCCTCCCACAAATTCTGAAAAAGATAAATATTGTTCCCGTTGTCACAAGACAGCCTACCCCAGATGGCACATCTGTGTCTCGGGATGCCCTCTGGCTGGCCTGTTGGCAGGCGTTCCCGTGGCTTTGAAGGTCACCTTGTTTACACCTTGCCTTTCCTCCCCCCCCCCCCATTCAGAGGCTTGCTGAGCCTGCAGGCTGGGCTTTACCATCTGCATTTTCTCTGGTGCCATTAATCTTCCTGTTTACCATTCTGTTATTAATTCTAGAGTTCACCTTTTTGTCTAAACCCTTTATAGGCCTCTTGAAATTGCTTGCCTTTTCATGGCAAGAGATCTGAGCATCTCAAGAGATAATTTGCTTTGTTCTTTCCCATTTCTGAAAGGCTACCTACTAGCATCTCATGCCATTTTTCTATTACAAGTCTTCCTTCTTATAATAACATTTTTCACTTATATAGCTTCATCTGTCAGATGTATCTTAACATAGGAGTAACTATTATCTTTGTCCTCTGGAATTTGTGAATTGGCCACTGAAATCTGGTATGTGTGGAAATAGTCCTACTTTTTCAGTGTTTTTCTTGGCTGTAAAGAAAAAGTGCTCCAATCTGTCTTTGTGAGAGCCTGTAAGACCACCTTGCATTTTTGGTGCATTTTATTTGAATGCCTAAATACGTATGAATATTAAACAAGCCTTACCAAACCCCAGAGGATAGGTGAAGACTATCTCCATTTGACAGATGATGGAAAAGCAGAGAGTGCCTCTGTTAGAATTTGGCTCAGCATCACTTGGTGGGACAGCAGAGATGCCAAAGGCAGCATCTGGGGTGGTTGCTCCCTATCCCATCCTAAAATCAGTGCACTTTGCTGTGGCCTTGCTGCTCTCCCCTGGTGTGTGCGGGTCAGTACTCAGCCGGGGGTGCTGCCCCACGCGTGCCTGGCGCGGCTGAGCCTCAGGCAGGGCTGCGCTGCCAGGCAGCTCTGCAGGCGGCCACGCCGGAGCGGGGCTGGGAGAGCTGCCATCAGCCTGGGTGCTCTCACAGGCCTGGCACAGCCCTGCCGATGCCTTCGGGGAGAGCGGGTGTCTCTGCCGGCTCCCCAGAGCTCTGGGTGCTTGGAAGGCCTCGCCAGTGGAGCTGCCCCTCCATGTGGAGCCAGGCAGAGCTGAGCACAAAACCCCCTCAGCACGGAGCGCCAGAACGCACGGAGCAGGTTCCCAAGAATCTCTGCAGGACTCACATTGGCTTTGGCAGGTTTATCAGCTCTGGCTTAGTGCCGGCTCTGCTAGGCCTGGACTGAATTAATTGGGATGCTTGTGCACTGCAGCTGAGAGATAACTGCATTACAGAGATTTATCTGTTACTAAAGGTATCCCCTCCACTGTCCTCAATAAGGACAAGAAGCTATGCAGAATCTCACAGAATTTGCAGGAAGGTTGGCATGGCTGGCTCTACACATGGTTTATGTATGAGTTTGTGTGCAGTACAAGTGTTTTTATTCAGTTCTGTCGCATCCAGTGCAGTTGCTTGCAGTGGAGGTCCACTCCCTCTTGCCCTTTGCAGAGTTTGCAATATGGACATGACTATCCCACCCGTGGGGAGGGGGGGCTGGTGTTTGCTGATAACTGTCTGGTTAATTATTTAATTCTGGTGCTTTGGAGGGGCCAAAATGCCTATCATCTGTCTGTGTGAGTGATTCTATATGGCCATATACAGATAGATAGCCCAAGATATTCTTTTACTCCCAACAGACCAGAAGCCCTGTTAGGGTGGGACACAAAGCCCAAAGGAATAGGCTTTTTTACTTAACATTTTTCTCTAAATTATAGCAGTTATCCTGCCTCTGTCCCTTGATAGTGCCTACAGTGTTGCTGCAGAAGTTGTGGTGCAGTGTAAGCCTATCTAGAACACAAATGCAAGAGAACACAAATGAGTGCTAGAAAAATACTGTTGAATAGAGATATTTCTGAATGGAGATGATTTCAGCCCTGAGGGTAGTTACTTGATCCAGCATTTAGTCTGATATTGTAATTTGGCAGTCTTTGAGAAGCAGGTACAGCTTATTATATGTGACGATGATTTATATCTGTGCTGAGAAATAAATCTGTAGAAAACTTCCAAGAGGCAACTGACAAGAGAGCTGTTTTGTTTTGTTTTGTTTTTTGAGAGAGATTTTATAGAGGCATTCTAGTCTGCCAGAGAAATACAGCTGCTTGTAAAGACCACATTTTGATAGTGGGTTAAACTAAACAATGCTTAACCTTAAGGGCCTCTGCAATTTTCTGCAACCCTTTTCCTCCCTCCTGTTGTCTTGTAGCCTCCTGGGACATATTTTAACTAGGGGCTGATAGAAGCTTTCCATTGAATTCCAGTCTTAAAACTCAACGTTGTCCTCTGATATTTCTGCAGCTATGCCCAGGCTAAAGACTGGAAGTGTACAGTCCCACCCACACAAGATCTTCCTCTGTCTTCCCTTTCTCCTCATCCTGTGCCCCCATCAACTTCATCATGACACTAGCAGCTTTCTCTGAGGAGGTGCTAGGGAGACATTGGGATTTCCCAGTATCCCTGTGCTCCCTAGAACAAACCTCAGTAGTGCCTAAAATTTCAAACATTTGCTAAGAATAATTTCAGAGCTTTACAGGGTAGAGTCCTCTAAAATATTTTTTTTCCATTCAAAAGAGTTTGTTTCTGTGGAAAAAAATACTCTAATATTTTCAAGTGGTCTTCTAGAAGTGGTTTATCATTGTTTTTGGTTGGATTCTTGTTCTCACCACAGCCCAGTTAACCCTGAGAATGCAATAATATACATGAGGTTTAGAGTGGGATTGGTGGGAGAGACAAATAATTACTGGAGTAGCCTTACAATCTCTAGTACAGCATGGCTATTTTGCAGCTTGGATTAAAAATAAAATGAATTTGATGTTTACTACTCTCTAGGGATGTTTGTTTGGCTTTATGGACTCATGGTGAGAGTCTGTGTTATCAGTAATCTGTCCCAGGGGAGGCCCGGGGCTGGGCTGACATGAGGCTCTGTGGACCATGTATGTGTAGAACTGGCAGAGAGAAGTTTGCTGCAGATGGGTGCTGAATTTCAGGAGTGTTGGGAGAACAGGCTGGGATATCAGGGGCCATGGAAGATCAGCATTAAATCATAATAGCGATAACGTGAGCATCTGCCCCTGGGATAGCAGGACGTGGTGTAGTGAAAGAAGGGTTTTGGAGATCTGGATCTGCAGAAGGAGTGAAGGTCCATGCTGTGCTGTGCTGGCAGGGGCAGAGCCCTGCCTTTGGTATGCCTGGTTCTGGTTGCTGCTGTGAATATATCAGTTCCAAGGATGCTAACAAAGCATTGTACTGGCCATGAACACAACAAGCAAGCAAGCAAGCAAACAAGGTAAGGAGAGTCTGGCCATGCACACACAGAAAAGCTACAGAATACAGCTATTCACGTAAGGCATTGTCTCCCCATTCTTTCTTAAGGGATTCCATCCCCCTGCCCCCACCCTTTGCACTCTAATGCTATATTTGTGCCTTGGAGATGTGGAGATGAGCATATGATGGATGGATGGATGCTGCTTGTCTGGGTTTTTCACCACCATTTCCCCTGGGGCACTCTGTCTGCTGGCAGAGAGCACCATCCCAAAAGATGGTATCTTTTGCAAACTCGACAGCTAACAGACAGCTTCTCTCTCTGCATATTTCCCCAAAGAAGAGCAGGCTTAATCTGGTTTTTATATGGCATATTTCATTATAATCTTTTTGACTTCCCATGTTCCCAATACGCCATAATAAATAAAACGCTGGGGGTGGGAACAGCAGAGATGCTGAGGCTTCACACTCTTGTGACACTGATGGATTCTCATTTTAAACTGTCATGGGATTTAATTGCTTGCTGAGCCACTGCACTGCACTTTCAGACATATCCTGCCACATCCTCTTAATGAGCTTAGTGGCTGCATTCACTCAGCAGTAGTTCTGTTTACTGTGAATTAGGTGGCTTTTTTAGACCACCTATATGATTTTAAAGAGGTAGTGGTTATTAAGGTAATATTCTTGGATTTATCCATCCTAAACAACGCTTCATGGACTCGTAACATATAGTTTCCTCTGACACTTTTTTATGTTCCAAAAAAATGGCACCAAGAAACAAAAACACAAGAATCTATGTGCAAAGTCAGTGTTTGTCTAAGAGGGTTTTTGGAAGCCGGATTGCTTTGGTTTGCATAGTAGCTGTCTCTGGCGTGATAGATCATGCTGGAACTCACCCAATAAGTATCTCTGTTCCCAATTAGAACTGGAAATGGAGCTGCTTACGAGTGCACAGAGATGATGGTTTGGGTGGCAGCTGCTACTGTGGAGATGGAAATGATCCATTGTAAAACAAATACATTGCACTGTATAGAAAAAGGGATGATTGTTTTTAATTTATGTTTCAAAGAGACACTGCAAAGTTGCTTAGCTCTCAATGCGTTGTAAACCAAATGTAACTTATTTAAGGGCAGGAATTTGCAGCTATTTTGCTATTTTGGCAAATTGAAACTTGAAAAAGCCCACCATTTTGTGGGATTTGTGAGAATGTGCTACTTTTGGAGGCAGCAGTTCAATAGAAAACAGATACGGGAATGATACTGGCATGGGTGCTTGTACCACTGCAATCTCAGGATCTTAATAAATAGAGAGGTTGCTGCACTGAGCTGGTAAGCAGAAATAACCATGTTAATTTAATCACTATGAAGGGGACTCTGCCAAGTTAAGAAACATAAATTATAATTATATGCACACACACACACACACACACACACACACACACACACACACACATTTGAATTATAATATATGCACAATATTTAGCTGTGACACCAAGAATACGATGGTTTACTAAAACAGGAAGAATTCTTAAATAACATTTTTTTTTCATTGATGATTTTTGTTGATTTGACATTTCCATTTTGTGTAGTTCTAACTAGTTCTTGTATCTGCTACAGTAGCCATGTGCTGTTGTACTTGTGGAAGGAAATTTATCTACAAACCTTCTTAAAATTCTCATATTAAAGAGTAAGCTTTTAATTATAGTGACTTTACTGGTAGTTATTACTTGCAATAAAGATTATGTTCTCTGAAATTGTAATGTTTGAAGAAGAGCTTGTGATACAAACTAGAAGTTACAATGAATGTAGAACTATTAGTGGGTAGCAAATGCTATTACCTATATTTAAAAAGGATTTGGATGTGATTCAAAGATTTAAAGACACATAAATTCTACATGAACATCTGAGAAAAAGATTGAAACAGTAATATATATAAGCAGTAAAGCACCTGGGAAATGATTATGTAGGAGGTTCTAACCAAGTACATTTTTCCTGCCAAAGAAAAGCAAGCCTCACTGCTTTCTTAAACTTCTTTACATGATATGTAAAAAACTAATAGGTAGGAGGATTGACAATTTCCTTAAACCTTCTGAAGACCTTTGGTATGTCTCCAAAGAGAAACTGAGAATTGTCTTGGGTCAAAACTTTTGAGATAAAAGATAATGGAAGAAAGAACTTTCATTGTAGATAAAGGCTTACAAGTGGTGCATCAAGGTTTAGTGCTTGGTCCTGTGTTGTATAATACACTAATGAACAAGCTGCAGGTGGGAATACCTTGTCAGCTACAAAGATTTGCACATACTGAGAGCAATCATGGCCAGGAAGGTCTGTGCAGAACACTCTGGGGAGAAGTGAATGTGCTTGGGGAGAGGGCAGAGGATGGGCATAATAATATGGTATCTATTTGAATGTATTCCTTATGGGAAGTTCTTGTCCCTGCTACAAGATTCCTAATTCTTCTGCTTAATAAGTAACTTGGCCACTGAAAGACACAGCCTGAGGAGTAATCTATAGAATACCATAATTCATTTGTTTAAATGGAGGATGTGGTTTCATCTGAAAATGCCAGATGCAGTATCTTGGGAAGACTGGTGTATAAGAGAAAGTTCAGAGAGGTTTGTCAGGACCCACAGCAGAGTAATAGAAAAGATTGTGACTGTTTATCCTTGAAAGGAGAGGAATGAAAAGAAATTACAAAAATTTTGGTCAAGATCTCCTATTTTCCCCAGTAAGGACAAGGGCACAGGCAATAGATAAAGTGAAACACTCCTTCTTTCAAACTGTCGTTAAAATGTTGAACTCTGTCAGGTGGGAAAACATCAAGGTAAAAGTGTATAAAAATTCAGAAATGGCTGGGCTATTCTGTGTATTTTTGGAAGAGCCAGGCTTAGGATAACTGGAAGGGATACTGCATTTATCTCTCAGGATGAAACACAGTATTAGGGTAGGTAAGTTCTTTTGCATTTCTCTCATGATAGACATTCAAAGCTTCTACAGTAGCATGAGAGGTGACTGCATAGTGTGGAATGAGCAATATCAAAGCAGAAGCAAGCATGGTATCACAGCTTAATTTCTTAAGCCCAGAAGAGTCTCCCTCTGGCCTTGTTTGAAGCTTCAGGCACTGGCTGGTACCTTCATAAGCAGAACAGTGAGTGGAACAGACCCCACCTTAGCTCCAAACAGCAGTTCCCTTAGTATGGGAAAGGCCTCGATCTTTCACATGAAAACTAAATTTCACTTTTTGAATTGACTCCTCAGTTTTCTTTAGGGTACTGGAATAAGAGTAAAAGATACTTCTCTTGATTTTGTGGGAAAATCATGGATAGTTAAATAGGAAAGAGAAGATAAGGGATCTAGGGACATTAATTTAATGATCCCTAGTAGTGTTTAACTATTTCTGTCAGTTAACTGAACTATCTTTTCGATTTTAGAAGACTTTCATTTGTGGGGATTCAAAAACTAGTTTGGAAACATAATTTCCCATCTTCATTTCTGTACCCTTTACAGACTAACCACCTTCAGGAAGGATTGAATTTATAACAAAGACTGAATTCATTACAAGGGGTTGTCTTTGGACCTCTGAAAGTTTTTATGCTGTAGACTTTACATTCCAGATAAGATAGTGTCTGCTTTTTCCCACCTTCTAGAGCTATTTAGGAATTAAAGTGCGTTCATAGAAGCTACCAGAGAAGAATAAAATGAAGGAGTTGAATGGCAGTCAGCTTAGTGGGAAAATGGGAGACAGACACTGAGTTTATTTTCACTGGATGCCCAGCTAACTAACTTAACTTCTTGGTGATTCAGTCTCCCCATCAACTGTGAATAAAAATATTACCTTACAACACCTTGTCAGTGGGATGTTAAATTTAGTAATTAGAAAATGCTCTGAGAGTTTTGGATGAAAAGTCCTCCTGGAGTGTTGTTGTTGGGAAGTAGCAGTGTCACACAGAACAACCATGCCTATAAAAGACAGGTGCCTGTTTTGACCTTAAAACCTACCTTTTCCTCTTTTCAAACTTAGTTTTTGATATCTCTGGAACAAATGGAGAGTAGTTCCTACTCTCCGTTCTACTTATCCCTCAGCCTTTCCTTGCTCATTTCCTTTTCTAATGCATGCATTTGCTGAATGTACTGGTGTCCAGAGACAGGCGTAGCTTGTCACAGTGAGGACATGTTTGTTTCCAATGCCCTTGAGCTTGCTTGAAGCTTCTTTGCTTGCTAAAGATGTGTGATGAGCCCTTGGGGTTTGCAGTCCCTCAAGGTTCTAAGTACAGAGCAAATGCCCTTTTGCACCCAAGCACAGGACTTTGAACCCAAGCCAAGCCCACATCCAGAGATGATTATGGAGGTTCCTCAGTGGCTACACATTCAAGCATTGGGATTTGCACATAAATCACATCAAAAATCTCTTCTTTCTATTGAAATGTCTGGATCCAGAGGGAGGTACTAGGCGTTCATACAGGGAAATTCAATCTGTATGCTTCTCTTTTGACTTTTCTGTCTTTTTTATAGTTCAAGCAAGGGAGGAGTTGGGGAAGGGGCTATAATGGGATGCCTATGCAGAGCTTAATGCTGAAAACAGAGGCCCGATTGAATAGAGCTCCTTGTGATGAGAAGGGGGATCAATTCACAGTTGACTCCATCCCATTGTGTGGGTTGTCCTGGGAGTTTCCTTTAAAATCCCAGTGGTTTGGTTTTTCTGCATGGTTTGTACTCAGCCTTTCCCTCCATGAATAGAATAGCTTTTTCTGGAATTTCTGCTGGATTTTCTGTGGTTGTTGGCTGAGCAATGCTCTCCCACTTCAGAACACTGTAGCAAATACATTGTGGAAGTACAGATCAGGGATGCTGAATCATTTGGTAACTGAAAGTTTTTCATATATAGAACAAACATATTCTTGGGATGCAATTGCCCCCAAGAAACAGATTACACTTTACTGTCCCAGGTGGAAGTACTCATTCATTATTTGGTTTGCAGGAGTGATTTGGGACTTTAAAAACACATGAATTTCTGCCCTGCAGAATTTATAGTTCATTGTGATAGAAAGGCAGGAATCTTCAGGCAGACTGGAGAACAAAACACAGTTCTTAAAGCATAAGTAGACAGAACTGTGAATTAAGGACACCAGATGCTGATTTGTAAGCATCATTTTTGTACATTATTACTTGTAAATATACCAGTCTAGAGAAAGGAATTAATTTTAGAAGGGAGGGACTACTTTAGAAATCCACACCTGGCAGTGTCAGGTAAAGACACGTGCAGGATGTTTCCCTGCCAGGGGATTGCTCTAAATGAGTGCGGTAGAGGCTAGGTCTACAAGGAAAACTGGATTATTTCCCAGGTATATTTTAATATCTTGCTAAAGTTAACATGCTGTATTTGCCTGTCTGCTACACTGCCTCATAATCTAGTGGCAGCATTTGAAAGGAGAATAAGGCTCTGTTCCTTCACTTCTCCAGCAAGTTGCATCCAACTTCCTGATAAATCCAGTGTCTTTGGAGCTCTGTCCCCAGCCTGTTTCCGAGTCAGCCTGTGGCTCTTCCTGCAGTGACAGGGTGTTGTCCCATTTTATGAGCAAGATTCTGCACTCATAACTGTGTTTCTTTGCTGGTATTGCCAGCTAGAGCCAACCAGAGATTTTATCTAGTCAGTAGCACAGAAAAACTCAAGACACGTCTCTGTTTTTCAATATAGGGTCTCAGCACTGGCCCCACACACAAGCTGTTTTCCCACATGTGGAACATGCCCTGGTGTAGGAGAATGAGGATTGAAGCTGTGCTGCATAAACTGTACCAGATGCTAAATTGCATTAAACTACTTTTCTTCTTCAGGAGATCAGATTCTTCTTATTTGTTATTTCAGTATCTTAAAACATCCTGATTTTGTTCTTTATTTAAAGCATAAGGAATTTACACAAAGTAGATTTTCCCCCCATTTATTTCCTCCTGATAAAATATATCCAGCCTTTTTTTCCTGTAAACAAGCACAGCAAATGAAAAGATACCAGGTTTTCAGTAGGATAGAAATTAATGATAAATGGAGTTTCTTAGTGGTTACATGAACTTGAAGAGCTCCCCTTCCAGATAGAAACAAGTTTGAAAGTCTGTTTATCATCTGCTTGAAATCTCTGTCCTTCTTGTTAGCCCTTTGGGGTAGACACACAGTGAGTGTGTTTTGTTTTTCAGAAGTTGATCTGCCTCTGAAAAAAGATGGGTTCACCTCAGAAAGTACAACTCTGGAAGCTTTGCTGCGTGGAGAGGCAATAGAGAAAAAAACAGACACTAAAGAGGAAGACACTATACAAGAAATCCAGGTAAAGGAGAGCCCTATGCTCTGACATCAGGGCCGGATTTTACAATTTGTCTCTAAGTCTAACAGTCTTTTGTCCTGTGGCAAAATAGTGTATCTGTTGATAGTTGTGTCATTCTACTGCCAAAATGTTATCAAACCTTTGTGCTACACTGTGATGCTCAAAATGATATCAGTATCTCACACGCTTCTCTTGTCACAAGAAACTTTGTTGTTTGACTGTTCTGCACAGGTCCTGTGTTCGAATTTATTTTGCAGCACTATGAGATAATTACATAAAAAAACTGAGAAGCTTAGGTGGATCCCAACAATAAACTGATTTTTAATGGTTCACATTTAAAGTGAGTTTCACGAATTTCAATTTGGATTCACAGCTGCTGTAGATTAAAACATGTCATTGCTTTGCCTGTTGGTTTTTTTTAATAGTAGGTAGCCTTCTGGAGGTATACAAGAAAAACAAATTTCTTAAAAAATATAATCTTAAATATTTAAATTATTATTAGTGATGCAGTATGAGAAATACTGCCTTTTCACATACATTATGGTTTGAAAATTGTCAAGATTTCGTTTCATCCTTCAGCAATTAAATGCCAAAACACAATTGTAGGTTTGTTATAGAAGGAATTCAGCTAATATAAAGGGTTCTTGTATAAGTCCATGTCACTTTTAAAACATCTTAAATCAATGGGGCCTCTCCCACAGCAGCACATCTTTGGTGATGCTAAAACACCATTGTGCCATGAGTCTTTTTAGGGATTTTTAGTGAGAGTTATTAGCAATGTGTCAAACTTGGTAATTTTGGGTGAGATACAAAAGGTTGCATCTATACCTCAAAGTAGTAAAAATTTGAGGGGTCAGTCCCATGCAAAATGAAACAGAAAAATGTAAACATCAAATATGTATTACCTGAAGGTCAGTCCTGCTGCTCTGTTTGTTAGAAATTTTACACAGGTAACGGCAGCACAATTGGGTCTTCCATTCCCAGCTGCAGAGGTAAAAGAGCACCATCAAAGAGGAAGCATGCCATGCTTATGGACTGGGGAAAAGCTTGACATGAGCCCTGCTCTGTTTGCTTCTTCAGTATTATATCCGGGTCTTACCAAAGGTCTGTTTTTCCCTGCTTCAAGGTCACAAGAAGTCATGGTGCAGCATCCTTATGGAATTGACAAGTGCCTTTGAATGTTGCTGTGTGATCTGAGCTCCCAAATTACCCCCAGCAACAGTCTGAGGAAAGAGACCTCAGATATGGTGGAAATGACATAAATCCAGGCTTTGCAGAGCAGGGAGGGGGTGCAGAAAAACAGAACAGATTTTCAGCTAAACTGCTGTAGCTGTGACCTGTCAACTGGATGCTAGTTTCATCAGAACAGATGCAAAAGGCATGTCTTGCTGCTTTATTTTATGCAAGCATAGCTTATCTGGATTCAGTCTGTAGAACAATGATTGCCAAAGCCTTCACTCGTAGGCAGCTTCCAGTGTGTACTTTGGCACCTGGCAGCTAGACTGTACCAGATGAAAATCACAATCAGTGCCTTTATCGGTATGACAAAAAAGAGAATGCAAATCTCTCTTTTGTTCCTTTGCATACTTGTCTGTGCTGTAACTCCAAAGGGCCCAGCCTCAATTGTGGTAAGAGTAAGCAGGTGGGATAGACATCATTGTAATTCCCACCTCAGACCCAGCTACTTGCCAGTCTCCCAAATTCCCAGTATCTGTCAGGAGAAGATGACTCGGTGCTTGGCTGCACCAAAGTATATAGGGCTGGGAAACTTTTAGTAAGATGTAATAGAAAAAGAAATGTTACTCTGCTAAAACATACCAGAGTTCCCCCTGCTAAATAGATGCAGGCATTGGGACCTGCTGTACAGTTGGTATGTAACAGGACTGACAATTTTACCCTCCAGTAAATTGGTATTGAATGTGTGTCTCCATTGTTTGATGGAGAAGAGTTAGAGTAGCCTTCTGACCATGCAGCAGAAAGGTTATGCCCCTTCTATCAAGGATTAAAGTAATTACTCTTGACAGTGTCACCAAATTCACACTTGGTTACATATTATCTCTTTCCTAAATTGATGCTTCAATTTTAAAGGAAGAAGGTGGTTTGTAATATTTCTCTTAGCTCTCATGTAGTATTATTGTTGTGAATTTCCCTCCCACATACAATGTGGTTGCCCGTTTTGTTGGGGATTTTTTGAGATACTTTAACATATGAAGCAATGGAAAAATACAAATGCATATCAGTAAGTTTGCTTATTTTCTTACATACATTCTTACAGTCTCCTCATGTACAAAATTTTTCAAGCACTTCAGTCCTAAGATGAATTTAATTAATGTATGCAGTTCTATGAATTTTGAAGAAACATTTTATATAAGCAGAACTGAAACCTGTTTAACTTTTACACCATCTAGTATTTAGTACCTCCAGTATTATGTGAAATTGTATTTCATGATGGTCGGAGCTCATTAATAGCCTCCTGATATTCAAAAATAGAAGAAGCAAAAATTAGATGAAGACTTGATCCTTGTCATGTGCTACAACTTGTTTGTAAGGAACTGACCAGTATTAGTCTTAGAAATTTAGCTGATAAAGTAAGAATAAACTTTTGTAACTGATCTTCTAAATACAGACATTTTGAAACATGAAATTTCTGTTATATTCTTTCCCACAAATTCAGAATTTGGTGCTTGAGGTATTTGGAAAGGAGAGAAAGAAACTGACTTGCTCCTGTTCCCTATCTGCTGGTTCTCAAATGGTTTTTAAGTAGAAATTAGAGAGAAGGGACAAATACAGTAAGACTGAAGAACATTCCTATCAGTTTAATGTCACTATTTGGATCTGCATCGTGGCTATAATTTAAATGAATGTTGGCATGGTGAAGGTAAGTTAGTGATTCCAGATTAGTCCCTTGCAAAATGGCACAGCACCATAAATGGCAGGAGTGGCTGGGGACAATTTCTGTATTTCTAGCAGACATGCCAAGGGTTGAGGAAATTTCAATGGGACCTCTTCCTACATTAGTGTTGTGATGATTTGTCTGGCCTTTTTCCATGTAATGTCTGACTTGTGCATGTTTTCATGCAGGACAGCCAGCCTGTGTTTGGTTCTGTGGAGGTTACATTTCAAAAGATCAGGTTAAAAGATTGAAATTGCCTGGCCCAGGCATCTCACAGTTATGTGAGTTGATGAAGTATTGTTCCTAATAAATAATTAGTTGAATGAATTATTGCTGTTGGTGCTGTTAACCTCAATGAGACCTGTAGTTCCTCAGCATTCTCATGCAACAAACTTCCTGCTTCCAGATTAGAGTTGTACCTGTGGTGCAAGCCCTAAAAAACATGGCTTTCTAGATCCATTCTGGAATACATGGAGGAATTTTCTATATTTTTGCTAAAGAAAGAAGATGGTGAGCTACCAAGGAGAAAACTACTGGTTTTGTATTCCTAAAATGCACTCTTAACATTAGAAGAAAATAAAACTATTTAAATTGCAACAAATGAAAATAAAAAACCCAGGCTAAATTGAAAACAAATTCCCAGACAGGGCCTGCAGTTATGCATACTAATATTTGTGTTGTCTTGGAATATTGGTGCTCAGTGCTGCTTAGGAACCTTTTTATCACAGTTGACTGATATCAGTAGTAGTTTTTTAGCAGGAATTCCCTTGAGATCTTAGGGTGGAAAAGAGAGCAAATTTTGCTTTGGTAGAGAGAAGCAGGGGTACTGGGATCTCATTTGGCTTTATATCAACTGTATAACCCACAGTCACTGTGGTAAAGAGCAGCAGTTGGTTGTATGAGTCCTCCTTTTTTCTTCTAACCATTCCTTTATTATTCAACTGCAGAGGGTTTTAGAAAATGATGAAAATGCAGATGAAGTGAACGAGGAAGAAGACTTGGAAGAAGATATTCCAAAACGAAAGAACAGGCCTAGAGGACGGGTAAGTGGAGAGTTTATTGGAATGGAAAGGAAGGAAGCAAACCTCTGCTTTCTAGTGTATATTTCTTATGTGTATTATGTATGCAAAATATTTAGCCGTGAATATTTGGTAGGGATAACACTATAGGTAATTTTCAGTCATGTGTAATAGATTTTTAGTATTTTTTCTGTTTACTTTTGTGAATTGCTGTGAAAGAAAAGGACTATTTTGAGAGTAAAAATTTGGGGGGAATTTATTTTAGTGTTGTATTTACAATTGTAATGTAAACTGTGATAACTATGATAACACCCTACTATTACAATGCTCCTTAAATAAACCTTTACTAATTGAAGCAAAGCAGCAAAATCAGTCATGGCAGCCAAAAAAGTATTAATAAAAGTAATTTGAACTGTGTTAATAAGTTTTGCAGCTTTCTCCAGGATAGCATTTTGTGGCTGATGCTGGCTCTCTTGAGCCCATGGCAAATCTTCCATTTGCTTGAAAAGGGCAATATTTTATCCTTAGGGGACTCTGTGTCCCTTCTCTTACCTAAGATGTCTTCACAATTCATCAGGGTACTAGTTAAGTAATGAGGCCAGCATTTTAAACTTGGAATCAACATTTTCAATTGTGCGCCCGTAAGTAAGCTAGGCATCTAAATAAACGTGAACACAAGTCTCAGAAGTTTTGAGCATTTTCATCTCTCTTTGGCTCCAGTGGATGCTGCAGGGGCACAGGAGCTCATTTGTACCTTTTGATGTGTTTATAGAAGTCAAGCAAGAAGGGCCACATTTTAGGCCAAATGAGCAGAATATAATAGCTTTTGAATAAGAAACATGAAACCACATTGAATACTTGAAATGTACGTATGCATCAGACCCTCTCTTTTGGTTTCTTCTTTGGTTGTTGTGTTGTTTCAGTTTTCTGCTCCTCTTTATTTTGGAGCTTAAATCCTTTAATATAAGATCAAAGCACTTGAATAATTGGATAAGTATATATTTCATCTTCCTTATCCTCAAAATCACCTGAACCAGTTTCTTTCTTTCTTTCTTTCTTAGCCAAAGACCCCCACCTGGAAAAAAATTTTCCAGAAAAATGTAAGTTTCAGAAAATTTGTATGAACCAGTAACCAAAACCAGGAGATAGAATCAATACATGCACATAAGCTTGATTGTAGCAATCAACTAATATTCCAGGCTAACAACTCTTTTCTAATAAGTTGCTCTCACGTAAATTGCACATGCTGGTTAGGGTGAGTGAAAGGGAGTAAAGAGCTAGAAGAGATATACTGCTCAGGAGAAGAGGATTTGCTGTATTCATATATCCCAGACCTGTACAAACAAAGTCCTGAAGTTAGTGTTACATGCAAGATTTTGCTTCCCTGTTCAGGAAAATGGTATAGATTTTTTTCTCTGTTACTGTAAGGAAAGGAGTTGGAGAGTTCTAGATGTCCCATTCATTTTGAAGCTTACATTTATGTTTTATTTTCTGCCCTAGAACTTGCCCCCTATTAACTATAAGACCATCAGGATTGCTTGCTTTTTTCTTGCAACTAACTCCTAATCTGCTAGTGCTCTGGCTTCTTTCAGTGCAAAAAAGAGAAGTCTGAATAATGCCACATACTTCAAGCAATTTTTAGTTTTATTTGATGGCATCAATAACCAAAGCAAAATGTGGTAGAAATCAGGATTTCAAAATTGGGGCCAGGTTATCTAGCTGTTGAAAACTGGTAAGCCTGAATTGCATCTAGTCACAAGTTCTTTGCCAGTTCTCTAAAGGCAGCCCTTTTCTAGCCTGACTGAGTATAGGGAATTGAGGCTAAGGATTTAAAATTAGGTGACATGAAACCTGGGCTGCTCTTTGTTTCTGGGAAGGACTTGGTCAGGGTATTTTTAGAGGGCAGAAGAGGGGAAGGACATGCATAGGAAACAAGATCCTGTGGAGTGTGACCTTTGGAGATTCAGAGGAGTGAGAAGGACTAACAGCATAAATACAGGATTAATGCAATGGAATTACTGCTCTGGACTTTCCAAATTGCACATGCCTGTTTCTTTCCCTACAGCATGATTTTATTTTTAATCCTGGACTCTCCATCTGTCTTTTTGGCTACTCTCTCTGGCTGCTTCAAGGCTGCTGAGCCCTGGGTCCAGGCCTCACACATAAAGTCTTGTAGTCTTTGCTGCATCCTGTCAGGAGAATAAAGGCAGCCGTGGATGACTGAATTCAACAGCCTGGAGCACAGGCAGCAAGCGTGGGACATTCAGTTTAGTGCCTCTGGGGCAGCTGCTTGGTTTCCTGTCCCCTCAAGGCTAGCCCTGAAATCATGGGGGCACAGGAAGGACACTGAAGGCTGAAGAGGTAGATCTACAGAAGGACATTTTTAGTGTTTTTGCTGAACAGGGTCAATGTAGTTTTCTAGGAGATATGAGATGTGCAGATGCACCTGCACAGATTGTCTGCTCATCAGCTGGATATCCTGTGGGACAATTTCAAAGGCACCAAGCATATTTAGGAACCCAAGTCCCATTGAATGTCATTGACTTGAAAAATCTTCCCCTCTGTGTTCATGGCATGAAAAAGTGTATCTGACACGTGGTCATGCCATGAATGCTGTGCCTCTGCATTTCTGTAGGGAAGTTTGAAAGGGAATAGCTGGCTGTAAGACTAGCAAAATTCTGAGCAACAGATGTTATATTAGTATCATATTCTGAAATGTACCTATGTAAAATAGTGCCTTCTTCCTCAACAGGTACGTTCCCAGTGCGTGAATAGAGTCAGAGCTACTGACTAGTGACAAATATAAGACTTTACATCTTTTTCATAGCCCTGAAAAGCCAATGCAGCTGGTAAAATGGGGAACTTAGATCCTAATCTGGGTACCAGAAGAAGTATTTATAAGAGCCAATCACTTGTCTATGTGAAGACCGCCTGATGAGTTGAGGGTTGTGGAGGAGTTGCCATGGACTGAAATTCAGCTTGCAGCACATTTAGCAGTAGTGAGAGAAGAAAAGAACTAGCCTGGGATTTATTTCATTGCCCAGAGGGGGTTTAAAGAGCTGGCAGTCAGAGAGAAAATAGTGCAGTCTAGTAAGATGATTTTATATGATATGGTCAGTAAAGAAGCTTCCACTAAACCATTGTTGCTGATGCCATTTCTAGGGTGAAACTGCTTTTCAGTTCACCCTTACAAATCTTACTCTGCACATGTGTGTTGGACTGCACAGAGGTCTTTGCAGAAGGCAGAGTTATCCTTTTCATACATAATAGTATTTACCCCATCCAGATAGCTGCAAATCCATGTCTTTCCTTTGGGACTGTGTTAAGAGTTAGACCTGCACAATCCCAGGGAAATAACATGTGAAGTTTTTATAAATCCTTGTTTTGACAGACTTTGTCAGGCCAGTGTAAAACTGTTCCGTATTACTTCTCTTTAGATCCAGCAGAACACAATTCTAATAGTGCTAGTTCTGTTCCAAGCTCATAGAAGAGGGATGGAGTTTCTATGGCCCCTTTATGGCTGGGTGTGAATATTCTCAGGATTTCTACACCTTCTTCAGCTTTAACTAACAAAGCTCTGTCCTTTTCTTATTTTCACATGAAAAGGCTTGCAGGATTTGAGTCAGGTGGCCTTGTCTAGAGTGAGAAATGTGAACAGCTTAATAAGACGAGCAACAGAAGCAAGTCTGTCATTTTTTTCCTAGAATAGAGTAGTTAGCAGAATTAATAAAGAACTATTTAGCCATCCAACTGTGATCATTTCCTCAAAGATCAAGTCTAAAATTATTATCATTTATAGACTGTACATTAGTGAACATGAAAGAATTGAAGGCTTTGGCTCAGTTCCCAGTTTCACATCACAACTCCAGCACTGGACAGATATGAGCTGTTTTCTTGTTGGTATCTCATCTGAGAAGGGTCAGTATCAAGTAGTTTTTAAGCTGAATTCCACTCTCACCCCTGGAGCTCAAGACAGAATGGTCTGTGCTGTGGAGAAACAAAGTTTTTCAGTTTCTATAGCTGCCAGTTTGGTCCAGCTTAGGAACACAGAACTGCAAAGAGATTTTTCTGGGTAATTTCTGTTATTGCAGGTAGCCACATTATCTAATCTTTTCCACTAACTGACCAAAGCTCTATTTTATAATTAGCCATGGTATCTTTGTCCCAGAAGGCCATTTCAAAACACTGTTTTTCAGCTAGAAAACAAAACATAGCAACACAAACAATGCTCCTTTGAAAATACTGAAGGAAATAATTTGACCTCTCTTTCATTTGGAGCCTGTTTTCTGCCTGATTTAATGTTTGTATATATCCTTCAACACCTGTTCATCTATTCATTCATTCATATTCAGTTCAGCAAGGTATTTGAACATCTTCAGAAATGAATGTGTGATGATACTCGACTGAATATGTGCTGGCAGTGACCTACTGCAACGGATGAACAGTTTGAGCTGTCTGTGGAGAGGATGTCCATTGCTTTACAAGGTCCATTAACATAGAGCACAGCTTAGGAGATGGAGGGTCAAGACCACTTTGAGAAACCTGTATGGAAGCTGAGGATTTGTTTAGTTTATACTGCACATCTTTCATAGGAGGGTGTGGGGTGCAAGGAGACCTGAGGGGTGATGGAATAATGCTAACATTCCTCTTGTCCTTGCAGGCTCGGGGATCTGGAGGTGGCAGGAGACGGAATGATGCTGCCTCCCAGGATGATAATGACAAACCCTATGTTTGTGACAGTAAGTAGCAACCAGACAGCTTATTCTGCTTCCAGCCTGGTCCTACCAGCTCAGTGCACTCAGGGCTTCATATATTACAGCAAAATATTCTGCTGCTCTCTGACTTGCATGTTTGCCACCTGCTGCTGATGCTCTTGGTGTTTTTGCATGAAGGAAATAAAATTAATTTCTCAGCAAGACTCCACTTTCCTTTGCCCTTTAATAAGTCATCTCTTTTCTTTCTCTTTTTCTGGCTTCTCTGCCTTTTGTCTTCTTTTCCCCCATGTAAGTTTCACCCTCTATTTCTTTCTCTGTTTCAGATAGTTACAAACAAAAGCATAAATCAAAAATCTCCGACAAAGGTACTTCACCCTTGTTGTGTCTCTTGAGATATTTGGTGATTCTCTTCCCTTCAGTCCTTTTAAAACCTCACTGGGCTAAATTCTGAAGGTCTTATCCCTCACCAGATGTCTTGTGGCATCATCAAAAGCTGAGCCCTTCTAAGAAACACATAACATCTTGAATGCTTTGTTTTGATACATATTCCCTTTGAATATAGCCCTGCTGTTTGCATCTTCCAGCTGGACTGCAGTTGAAGCAAGGCATTTTCTGAACGGAAAAATTATAGTAGAGCCCAGCATCAACACTGAAGGAGGGTACCAGAGTCCCAGTATGAGTGAGGAGTCCAAGATTTGTTACACAATGGTTTGGGGATTTTTTTACAGTCCAGTCCTTGATGTCTTCCTTCTTCTTTTGATATTCTTTTTTGTTTCATTTCTGTGAAGGGCACTTTTCTTACCCACATATTTTTGAGATATCCTATCTTAAGGCTTACTCTAGAGTTACATCCAATTGTAATTTGTACTACCAGGTACCTTCTAGCTTTTAAGACAATAACCTAAATAAAGTTAATAGAAGTAGGAGAATATTAGATCTTCACTTCTGTGATCCAAAACAGCTGGTTTTGAGGACAACTAGTACCCACTTTTCTATTATTTGCCTATCTTTCAATGTTACCAACCTTAAAATAATAACTCTTGCTATGTCAATCTTTAGGGGCATTTTCTGCTGATTTTTAAAAAGTGAGGAAATAAGGAGCTTGCATGGTGAATAAGAACTATATTCCATGTGATTAAATCATATTCTTGTGTGGTGAGACCAGTATGTGCCCAGAAACTGAAAGATTTGCATATGAATGGGACATGACACATGATAAAAACATGGTCAAGGAGGAAGAGCTCTTAAAGTTATGAAGAGTCAGAAGACCTATGCTGTGGTTAAACAGCAGTCCTAGTGCACTGAAATAACTGAAATGTGTCTTCTAAGATTTCTGTGAGAGCCCAAGATGTATCTTGTTGAAATCCACAGGTTTCCTTCACTAGTATATGCATGTCTTTCTTTATCTCTTTTCTGGAACGCCTTCTAAATCCAAGGACACTTGTCAGTGGTAGTAATTCTGAACATAATGACTCTGTATTGTCTGATCTTGCACTGCTTTTGGATTTTACCGGGAGCTCACAACATGCATAGTAGTGATTTGCACAGAGTAGTTTAAACATTGAAGATATCAAAGCAGGCAGCAGAAATCTGGCCTGAAGTCAAGACTCTCATACATTTTTTATTGACAGAATTTGCCTTGGCTTACATTTTGGAGCACAAATTTAGTCTTTTGTGTTAGAAATATAAACTTTCTTCTTTCATTTGGCTGCCCCTTTCACTTTTAGGGAACTTACAGTTACAGGTGAGTCATAAGGAATTTTGGACTCCAGACTTTGCACAGTGACTTTTCCTTTTCCATTGTAGATAGCTGATAAAAGGGTTATATGACAGCAGAACTCTTTTACCTGAGTTTAGAGCAGAAGGGAAGAACTGTCCCAGTTGTAATGTCAACATCCTGAAGAATATCCTATCCTTGTTAAATTTCTATACAAACATGACATACAATTAATTATGAGTAATTGACTTATCATCCTGCTTGGGTGGATTTCTTGGAAATAATATTTTTCTTTTAAATTATTTGATGAATATTTTTATAGATAAAACTCAATCTAATTATGGTATGTTAGAAATTGATTTGCAGTAATCCTTATGCAGATGTTTTGGACAGATACATTTGTTTTACATGGAAACATGCAGGTGAAACAGTGCATGTATTTCCTGTTTGGGAAAGCATTATTCCCTCAATCACATTATTGGTATAAATAATTAGCTTAATGGGCCAACAGTTTGCTTTTTCTGTAGTTGATTCAATTTTCCTCCAGGTTGCTTTTTCTGCAAATATTCTGATATTTGAGTTCTGAAAATGGCCAGAGAGCAGAAAGCATAAACACAGCTAAACCAAATTAATTTTCTTATAAAACTGCATGGGGACAAACAAAGATTTGTGGTCAAAAACTACTTTGCCCTTTTAATCATATTTACACATTAATATTTGTGGGAAACAAGAACATATCAACAGATCTCCTCAGTTAGAAAAAGGTTTTAGGAAAAAACCTGGGCTGGAAAATAGCAATGTTATCTCTGAAAAGACCTTTTTCTATAAGAGGCATTCAGACCTACATCAGTATTAAACTTGGTCCCAATATTAAAGCTGACTGGAAACATGCAATTTCTATGTGGTAAAGGTTTTCAGAGCTCAAAATATTTTGTCCTCCTCTATTTTTCAGAAGAGGTGTTTAGATGCCTGTTTTGTGAAATGAAATATTCTGAAATACTTTAGCTGGTTTTATTGAACATATACTGTAGTAGAAGTTAGAATAAAATATTTGATCAAAGCATCAATAAAATTGCTAGGATAATCATGAAATGCATTGTTTCATCACATCACCAAGTAGAAAACTTGGTGGTCAGATTTTTAATCAGTTGCACTGGATAGTGCCTTGAACTCTCTTGGGATAGCTTCAATAACAAGAGTGGCAGACAAGCCTGGTGTGAGATGGGTATAAACTGCAAATGGTAACAGAGCCAAATGGCTTAGCAGCTGTATGAGAGCAGTCCCAAATGTAGCTTGAGCACCTGGCAAGGAGATGCAGCAGGTACCTCAAAGAAAAGTAGAAAGTAGAGCTTGAAAAGCAAAGCAAAACCTATGAGGTCAAGCAAGTGGAAGGTAAACCACCACCTCTGTTCCTGATGAAGAGGGCATGTGATTTTTAAAGGAGGGACAGAAAGAATGAACAAATGAATACCTACATGTTTAATCGGAATTGATGGCATTTCACTGTCAAATATTCAGCTGGGGAACCATTATTTCTACCAAGCAGTCTTCTTAAAAATCCTTCTACTATTTTAGTAGTGTTTATTATATATTACTTACTACTTTTTAAAAAGAACAACCTTCTCTGAATTTTTATTTAGAAATTTGTATTCTAGTTTAAAAGTTGAAATCAGCTGTAGCACTTGAGTTCCATGATTCCAAATGTCTGCTTCCTTTAGCCAGAGAATTTACTCTATGCTGAATCTCTGCAAGTAATTAACTTTCCTGCTGCCCCTTCTCACTTTTCTGCTTTCATTCTTCTCAAGTTCCCATGGAGACATGGGATTATGTACATACTTCCACCTTTGTTTTCTGTTCCTCTGTCTATGGAAGATTTCCGTTGCCCACCTCTAAAAGAAATTTATTTCTTTTCCTTTTACCAATATGTCTTTGTCTCCTTTTAGTTTTATTCCCATATAAATTCCTATTTTAGCATAGCTGTTTATATTTGTATTGTATCCTTTTTTTGTAGTCCTTCTGAGACTGAACTGTACATTCAGATCCATTCCTTGTGCAAAATGATCATTGACTGAAACCTTCCTAGGATCTCTGATGGATCAGTGACTAACGCAACATTGTATGTACCCAGAGACACTGATCTTGTAGTATTTTGTAGAAGCTGATTCTTTCCTCAAGAACTTAATTTTAAGGTTTTCTAGTTATTAACCTACATTCTCTCTGCTGAAATCCAAGACTAGCAGTCCTTGTACTGTTCTCAAGGGATAACAATGTCTTCTATGTCTGTAAACAGTTACTGGGACTTCTTTCAGCTGTGTTTTCTTCAGCTCTTCTACTAAGTTTGTTTCTTTCATATGGAAAAACTCCAAAGGGCCTTTTTAAAGTAGTAGTGGCCAGAACAAAGTTAAATGTGCTGTTCTGAGGATAGAAGCATTTCTGAAGAAGAGTGGTCAATAGTTTTATATGTACTTACAATTACTTTTAGAAACTGAATTTAAGCAACCTGGTCTGTTATGTATCCATGAGGGGCACAGGGCTGGCTGACCTAACAGGTTATTCAGTAATCATCTACTGGTATTATCCTTTCTGGTGAATCTCTAAATAGATAAGCAGTAAGATCTAGAATAAGGTGCTTGTTCAGATGAACTCAACAACTCTCCCACCATAGCTGCTATTCTTGGCATCAATTGGCTACATCATTGGTAGAAAGATTAGATAGGTAAGGACATTAAAAAAGAATTAAATACTGAATAACACAGATGTTGAATAGAACACATGGGAAGAGGGGAACAGAGTTGACTCTGGCAGTTGAACATTTTCTGCTCATGTAGAATATTTGTTTTCTCCTTTGCTCTGGCTAGCAACCCATTTACTGAAATGTGCACAGCTGTATTGTTGAGCTGTGCATGTTTTGGGGTTTGAACTGGGGTCCAAAGTTACTGTGATCTTAATACAGCAGGTAGATTCTGAGACTTGTCCTCTAGGGGCACTGAAACAAGGACTATTTACCTCCCTATTCTACCCTCAGAAAATTCCCCATGGAATGGGTTACTAAATAGCTGCTCTCATACTACAGGTGTATAGTGTGACAGGACTGATCAAAGAAGGATGAATGTGAAATCTTCCTATCAGTGGAGGTCAAAATGCATTGTTAATGGTTGAGTCTCTAGATGTGCCAGAGTCTGTATACAATTATACAATTGTAACAGAGGAGAATATATTACCAAACCAGTGCAAAACAAGGACTATTTTTATTTTTGGGGTTGGTTTTTTTTTTTTTTTTTGAGTGGAGTGAATGGTAGGACAGGAAGATAACTTTGAGAAATGACTGCCTGCCAGAAGTTAACTAAAGATTTAGTATTTGACACAGCACAGCTGAGAAGAAAGAACAGGAGGCAACAGAGAAAAGCAAAGAAAGACAATGAGGGGGACAAAATTCAGTGACCAAAAAAACCCCAAAAAAACCCCAGCATGTACTCCTCCAGTTTCCTGTTTCCACTGAAAACATGGATTGTTTCTTTCTGTCTCATATTGGTGACAGATTGTGCAAAATGTATGTGGAGAGCTGGCTGGAACACAGCTCACAGACTGCCAAGGACCAAATGTGTAACTATTTCAAAATTACAGCAACAAAGCCATTAGATATTTGATGAGGAAGTCTTGTAAGTCTTAGGTTTCAAATCCCCTTTTTAACAGGCAAAGTATTTTATATTAATTTTACTCCTTAATAAATATAAACAGAGTGAGAATTTAATTATCCAAAGACCTGCAGGGTGCTACTGTCCAGAACATAAAACAGAGCTTTCTTTTGTGAAACACTCAATGCTTGCAATTATACTGTTCTCCTCCTTCCCCCTTAATGCAGTTGTGTAACATCTTCATATCAGTCTTCAAATTTGAAGGAAAGTAAGGTTTATCATAGGAGACTGTCTGGTGGCCCCATAAAAAAATCACTCTTCCCCATTTGTGACATTTGGTCTGCATTGCTGTATTACTGCTTACTTACCCAGCTTGTTCCTAAGGCAGCATTCACATCAGCTCATAGCAAAAATATACCCTTTGAATGCAGGAGGTATTGGAGTGGGTGATGTTCTACAAACTCCCACTGTTTTTATTGAGCTTGGCTACATAATTAAAGATCAAGTCAACTTCCCAGTGTTGAGATTCAGGATGAAATCTACCACATGCAAGGATGATGAGCCTATCCAGCAAGGAAAATTGAAGATAAAAAAGTCAAAGCTGCTGAAAGGAAGGCCAATGGACACAGCTTATGAAAGGCACACTCTCACTTGCTATGTGTGAACTGCATAGTGTTAACAACTAATCAACAGTGTGCATTACAGACTGGGAGAACCAGTTCTAATTATGCTTCTGTCATAGAAGAATGAGAAAGATGTGGTGTAAGCACTGGTGTGGATGCTGGAACTCATGGATTCCAGTCCTGATAATGAAAAAAGATCACTGTGTGGGCAACTCAGCCCCTCTGTGGTTCTCTTTTTTTTCAGAACTGAAATGAGAATAGTTATTTCCCACTCAGGAATGTGGAGGAAGATTAATTAATGTTTGCAAAGCCAGTCTGCAGTGGGAAGAGTTATATAAGAGCTAAGTGTTTATTAATGATCAGCCTTTTATAGAAACGAATTCCTAGCACAGTGATACAGTAGATTAATAAAATGTGCTCTTACCTGGAAAAGAAGAGATTTGGGTGAATTCAGGAAGATTCAATCTGTTGGAGAAACCATGAAGTTCTAACTTAGCTTTCATTCTAGCAAAGTCACACTGAAGCCAATGGTTCATTTGCCTGACTAATATTGTGACCCTTTTCCCCCTGCAAAAGTCTGATTTGTTTGAGAAACATGAAATCTCTGCAGTTTCAATTCATGGCATTGCTTTGCACTCTTTTATGACACAAAGTGAATTTGAAAAATTGAAAAATCTAGACACCAAGAACAAAGTCTGCTGGAACTGCAAATCTTTGGTCCTACAAAGGATCTGCTAGAACAATGTAAACCAAACTCATCTGCCTTACTTCTGGTTATAAAGTCCTCCAAGTCAATTTCTCACAAGGTATGTCTGAGACTGCTGTCACCCTTGAAGGCCACCTGTAAGTCCTCACAACGGAAAGGACTCGGTTGCAGAATTACTGCTGTCTCAGTTTATATTGATACTTGCTTTTTCCTGGTGAGCTAATACTTTTTAGCTGATGAAGGACAAATCTGCAGACCCATCGGATTTCCTATGTCATCCTTAACACCATAGCTAAAATCCCTGCAGGATCCTGTAAGGAATGGAGTAAACACCACCGTTTTGGAACTTGCTGCAGGGAATGCAGGTTTCCTTTTGTCCACTGATCACCTGATAGTGTTCTGGAAATAATTTGACAGAAGTCTTTGAGCAGTGTTGGTAATTCATAGCAATAGAATTATTTTTTTAACATTCTTCTTCTAACACATGAAGTAAGTGGGATAGAGTAGGACACTTGATGAGCCGATCCAGCTCATCTAGCAGATGGTCAATCTGCTAGAAATGGAAATCTCTTCCTCCATTCTAAGTAAGGCTGCAACATTTATGTAATTAGAGGAGGTTACCATTCTAAAAGACTTTAAGAAGTAAGCTCTCTCTGGTTTGATGATTACTTAAGTATTATGCTTTTCCTCTATTCAAAACATGGGGAAAGTCATACAGAACTGCTGATATCTTGTTGTTTTGACTCTTGTTCAGCATCTGTTCCACTGCTTGTCCTTTGTCCTGCAGGACCACAGGGAAGGAGAAGTAGTTTCCCTCTCCAGAATGCACTGGAAGAAAATAAGGATGGTACTAGAAGAGGGAGTCTGAACTGATGTTTTGTGGAGAGCATGCATCTAACAACAGTCTAGTTCTTCAAAATGCCTGGCAATTTTTTTAGGTTTACATACAAATATGAAGGCAGATGCTTCAAAGAATGGGTGTGCATATCTATATGAGTATTTTATTTCTCTCAATATTCCCTCTTTCCTCCTGCAGGAGGTCTCATTTCTAAATCAAAGCCATTCAAAGACTTAAAAAACAAAAAGACCTGTGACTGAGGACAGGACATATTGCACTTCAAAGAAACTTCTGTCTTGTTATGATGATTCTGTGATCATCACCTTGCACAATGAAGAAAACTGGGAAAAAGTATATAATATTCCAGACCACTCATACATATATCATGAGCTTGTTTTATATGTTTCTAATAAGAAAAGATTTTTTCTTGAGGGAGTTTGTAAATCACTTAGAAGAGATTAAGAATGAAATATAATATTATAATAAGCTTTTATTTACATTTTTTTATAATCTGTTCCAAAAGGCAAAACATCAGTTGGTGTTTTCTGAGTAGAAGCAGAAAGGAATAAAATGTTAAGTTTTATTTATATGTGAATCAATAAATGGGATGAGGGTGGTTGTTGTGGTTTTTTTTTTGTTTGTTTGTTTGGGTGGGGTTTTTGTTTTGGGGTTTTGTTTTTTTTTTAAATTTATTTGTGGAGTCTTTGACATTCCCAGACTCAAGGTGTCTGGAGAATGGGAAGCAAGTATCTATATATGTCACAGGATACATACTGGGGCTGACTTAAGTTTTTAGGAGTGGATGGTCGCTATGCTGGACAGACTGCTGGACATGACATTTATTCCTGTGTGAAATCCTTGAGGTTAATTAAGCTAATAAAGTGACTGGAAATGTCTCTGGGAGGAAAAGCTTGCAAGAAGAGCACTAAGCTTTTTGTCTTTGTTTTCTAGTCTTTAAAAATATTTGTATTTGGTAGATGAAACAGCTGTATAAAAGAAAATTAACATTCAGAGAATGCTTTGAAGATGAAAAGTGATCAATTTTTGAGACGATAATATGAATTTAAAACTTTATAAAAAATCAATTAATATGTAATGAATCTTATGATGTTTCCTGCCCTTGCTAAGCTCCCTGTGAAAGTGTAGACCTTTCATCACCCCAATTCTGTCCTTAATATCTGTTGACTTAATCCTAAAATAAATGAAAGTTCAGAAGCAGGATTCTCTGTAACATTGTATTGTTCATTGGGATGCTGAATATAGAGTTTACCTGGGCAAATTAGTATCACTAACACATGTTTTTTAACAAGAAACTGTGGATGATTTCCATCTCCTTGTCTTAACTGGGAATCTGTGAATAAAGCTATTTGTTAACCTTTTAGAGAAAGCCTTTTAAAAAATCTCAGCTGTTTCGTTTTTTCAAAGATAAGTAAGGAAGAAAATAATATCGCTTCTTCTCAGTCTTGCTCCCATTGCTGTGCATTGTGCAGCACCACCTCTGGAACTGGCATTTCATTTAATTTTATGTGCAGTCCTGTTAGTAATCTTAGCAGTGAAGATTAGGGCTCTGTGATCTGCAGGGACTGAATGCATTTTCCTAGGCCCGTGGGAAGGACTGCTGGCAGCATGGTGAGAGCAAAGCATGTTTGGAGACTTGCAGGGCTGCCCTCTGTCAGCTTTCACCAGTGCTGGCTGGAAGGGTTTTGGGCAGGTGCATGGAGTGCGTGGTATCATTCTCAGGGGTAAGGGAGCATTATTTGAGAAGATGCTGCTGTGGTTGTAGATCACACTGATGTTTCTATTCTCTCTTCCTCTCCCTCATATCTCCTTTCCATCCAGTCTGTGGCAAACGTTACAAGAACAGGCCTGGGCTGAGCTACCACTACGCTCACACCCACCTCGCCAGTGAAGAGGGTGACGAAGCCCGCGAGCAGGAGACGCGCTCTTCCCCTGTCCACCGAAATGAAAACCACAAACGTGAGTAGGATTTTCCCTTTGCCTTTGAGATCCTTTTCAGGGGTGTTACCTCCACCCTGTCTTTGCCTTGGGGAGGCTGATGTTATTGCCTAACTCAGTTGTGAGTGATTGGGACCTGGATGCTTGGAGCTAATCAGCCACAGCTCACACGGGTGCTGGCTCAGCTAGTCAGAAATTCATTTCAAACCCAGCATTATCTCTGCAGCAAGTCACTTTTCCATTACTGCTCCTGTGGGGAGGAGGTGGCAAGGAGAGGGGGGAAAAGAAGAGATGCCCAACCTACCCATCATCAAGCAGCCTCCCAGTGGCTCTTAGTAAAGATGTCAAAGAAATACACATCCTGGAGTTTCAGGGGGCTGCCTTTGTTTTGCCTTTAAATATTTGTAAATGTCTCAGTTTTTCAGTATGAAAATAACAGCACCTTTCTCCCTTATACCTTCACCTACTGCATAAACTGCTTACTCTCAACTTTGCCAAAAACTGCTTCTTAGTTATAGTTTGACAAAAGCTTTGAAAACACATCAGTACTGATCTGCAAGGAGGAGAGCAGGAACGTGAAAGGAGAATGTGCCTCAATTTCCCACACTGGTACAGCACTGAAAGAAATCTAAGTGGTCCGAATTTTTATGTGATGAATCACATATGCTCAGTGTGAGCATAATGTCCACCATCCTGTTTGACTGTCCCTTCTGTGCTCCTTAGGCACAGAACAGGAAGTGAAGGATACTGTGTTCTATTACTGATTTTTGCAAGTCTCTAATCCCCTGTTTCTCAGTTTCACAGAGTGTAATACTGTGTGATGTTTGCTGTGACCTTGGGATTTGTGTAGATAGCTTTCTTCACTTTCAGAAAGTTCTTTTGGATCAGCATATGATCTGTATTTAGTTCAAAGTAATAAAGCAATAAAATGCTAATGGGGAAAATATGCAGGAAAATACCTTAAGAACTTCAAGAAATATGGAAGTAGGAAAACATTTTCTTTCTAAGCAGTATAATTGATAATTGTCCCTAGGGAAGTGTGGGAGGGGGTTTCCTTCCTCCAAAGCATCTGCTACTAGCCACTGTCTGAGCTTGAAGGACTGTTTAATGTGATCCCATTTGGCAAGCTCTATGTTTCTGTCACTTTTATGCCCTATCTTTTAGTTATTCACATGTTTTGTAGATTTGCAGTAAAAGTAATTTTGACCTCTCCAGCTGTTGATAAACTTAAGCTGTCAATGCACTAAGAGTGACTGCTTGGGCAGGCAGGGGAATATCAGTGTTCAGCCAGTAGCTTTTGTTTACTTAGCATTTTAGTTGGTTGGTTGGTTTGTTTTTTCCTGTGCCTGCAGTAGTCACTAATAGTTACATACCTGAGAGGAATATTGCAAATCTCTATTGAATTAATATTGATCATGGTCTTGCAATAGATGCCCAAAAAAAGAAAGGTAGCGTCCCATACCCTGAATTCAGCTTGACACAGGGCCAAGGGGTCTCAGTCCTTGTGTCTGATGCTTAGGAAACTATAGAAGTTAACAAGAAGAGCTAGAAGAGCTATGGTAAGGTTAGGAGCAGCTGACTTTGGCTCATGATAAAAAAGGTGCATTCTACACTGTGGGAAAGAGTAGCATGACAGCTCTTTGGGCTTGTGTTCCCCCAGAGCATGTGGCAAAGAGAAGCTGCTGATGCACAGATCCACAAGCAGGCAGAAATTTAGAACCATTGGGGTAAACCTCTCTGATGCCCAGATTCCTGAGTGGAATGAATAACCAGCCAGGAGCCAGTGAGCTATGGGCAACAGCCATGCAAATGTGCAGATCAGCCTTGGGGAAAGTCCCAGATGCTAGAAGGTAACTGTCCCAAATGGCTGAGCTGTCACAGTGGATGTTTGTTCCTTTTTTGCCTGTTTGTTTAGAGCCTTGAGCTCAGATCTTGCATCTTTGCTCTTTCACTTGGCAGTATTTAATTTATGCTGCCATTTATCTTCCATGTGAATGCTAATTGTCCACATTGCTAATGTGCAGTCATTAAATGGTCCCTTTGTACAGGGGGATGGTGGAGAGCCAGAGCATCAGATCCTTCATCTCCCCTAAGAACTGTTAGGCATGTGTTATGAATTAGATTTGACAGGTCTGCAGCATCATAGGTCTTGAGCTTCAAGAATCCTCTCTGCATGGGCTTGGGGGGTGGGGTAGGTGGGAGGGAGGGAGGGAAAGAAGGCAGGGACATGTTAATCCAAACAGCTAATCCACAACCCACTGAGCAGGAGGACTAGAGATATGGTGTGGAGTAGGATCTGGTTATTTGCTGAGCAGTGTGTCAGAGATACAAGCAGCCTGATTTAGAAAAGGCAAGGCAAATAAAACCAGCCATTTGGAATTTGTTGTGCTGTGGGAGGTGAGCACTAGGTCAGTAAAGTTCAGGCAGGTGGCTGCAGCATGAACTTCCTTCCTTTGTACCTCTCCTCTACAGCTTCCACTCACTGCCCAACCTGCAGTAATAGCAGCCCTGGTGATGCAGGAGGGAGCAGGGCTTCTGCAGGATTCAACTACTGATGCCCTAACTGGTCCAGATCAAGACCTGAAAGCCTCTTGTCTTTCTGTATATTCAGTCCCCTCTATTTCATGTACAGACCAATTTGAGTAGGTCAGAAAATTATCCAGAGATTGGAAAAGAGATGTAGATAGGAAGAACCTACCTAAAACTCAGAACCATTGAATAGGTGTGCTTCAAAGAACTGGGACTGGCCCAAGTCTCATGTCTCACCTTCTTGGCACATCTTACTGTTCTTGTCTGTGTAGAAGGTTTGTCTGTTTACATCTCTTTACACCTCTCTCGCCTTCTGTTCTTTCTCACATATAGATTACCTGTTGCAACATGAAAGATAGTTCAACAGTCAACACCCTAGCCTGTGTTTGTTTGAGCTTTAGTGGCTTGCTTTTTATGCTTTATCTAGCCCTTTGACACAAATAAATAGCCCTTCCTCAGTGTCTAGTCTTGCCTCTGCCTATACAAACATTTATTTCTGACCTACTCTCTGATTTTTTTACCTGAGTATTGAACTGTGAAAAGGAAATTTTAAAAAACCCCTTTAAAAAGTCAACTTCCATTTCCTCAACTCCACTGAAAAAAATAAATGATCCCACACCATTTTCAGACTTTTTTCTCTGGTGGCTTTTCCTCTACATGTTGGCACCGAGACCGTGAGATTTGTGAGCCCAGGGTGCATCCAAGCCGGCCACAAAACACCTGCTGTTTTATTCCATCTCTCTCCATGGGTACAGGCCAGCTCTGGGGGCAGCTGGTGCTCACAAATTTTGAGGCACTTCTGATATAGGAATTACATTAGACTTCTATCTATTGAAATGTCTCTGTGAATGAGTGTACTAGTATAAATGCTCTTTCTTAATTCCTGGGAGAATAGGATAGTGTGTCTACGTGGAGGAAAAACTTCCTCTCCTTTAAAGGAGAAGAGTTTTCAGTGGCATTTTGCTGTGTGAAATGTTGGTTGCAGGCAGCTCTGCAGAAACAGCAACTGAAGAGGATCTTATGTCCACAAGCACTTTGGCCAATGGCAATCCTAAATGAAGTACATTGTCCTGAGTGCAGGTTGATCCACTGTGCAATACATGTAGTTAAGGAGGATGCATTCCTGTGCCCTCCTGCCCCTCTGCTAGCTTAACCATCTGCCCTGCCAAACTACCTGTGTACATTATTTCATGGCATCAGCCTGTTGTGCCAGTTCCATCACAGGTTTTATTATGTGGATAAATCTCTACTAGAGAGACCAGCCAAAGTTGTTTGTGTACTCTAAGCATAATTGGATACCCGGTCTCCAGAGATAAAAAATTAATGTGCTAACCTCAGTGTGCCTCCAAGCTGTCCTCCAGCTCCCCCACACAGTCGTCTTTGAAACAGTTTTATTTCCATCCAGGCAGGGGGCTGCCCATGAATAAATGACGAGAGTCAGCCCCTCAGTTGGAGACGAGCTGTTTGTTCCTCTCCACAAGCAGCATCAATTTGAAAAGCTACATCAGGCCTACTTTTTCCCTGCCTCACTGCTGATCCTCGCTGGGTCCATGGCGGGAGCTACTTCTGAATGCAAGGATGCATCAATGCCCACCTTGCAACAAGATACCCTGCAGCAGGTGCTTTTCAGTGAAAATATGTACGTTACCTTGAGTTGACTTCTTAGTCATTTAATCTGTTTGGGTTTTTACTCTTTTCAGAGTTTGTTTTCACAAGCAAAAACACTCAAAATTCTAAAAGAACCAGTAACGATCGGAGAGTTTGAGCTGCGTAAAGATTTCCCTTAAATCCTGTTTGCAGCTGTAAATTACTGAGACTTTTCTGTGTGTGTTTTGCAATGCTGAGTTAAAAAATAGATCAGTTGTTTAGAGTTATGGCACAGTGGAAAATCCCAAAATTGTCTCCTATGTAGACGGAGAGCTAATCTGCAACCCACTTTTTTGTTTGTTTGGATTGGAGTCATGGGGTGGTTGTTTTGTTAGTTTGGTGTTTCTTTTCTATACTGCCTGGGCAGGGACTAAAATGTTGTGGTTGATATGCAACTGTCATTGAAGACAAACACCAACTACTTCTCAGTAGTTTATGGAAAAATATTTCCAATCTGACTAATTGGTTTTTGAAACACATTTGTTGCTTCAACAGCATATCAGCACTTGATTTAGGATGGTATCATTAATGTATTTGTAGGGTTTTTTTTTCTTTTTCTGCTATCTCCCTGCTTTTTCTGCCTTTTTTTTCCCCCTTCTCTATGTAGAATTTGAACCAAGTGAAATCCAAATGCTTTGACTGAATTTGAACTGAATAGGTGGTCCCTGTCTTCTCACACTCCTCCAGCAGGTAATTTCCAGATAAAAGCCTACAAGATGTTGCAGAGACCCAATTCATGGCACTGGCCATTCTCACCTGAATATTGAGGGATGCTCAGATGGGGCTGTATACTGGGCATTACAATACCTTCTTGAGGTAGGATGTATCATGGGAATGATGTGCTTCCATGGCCAGGCACAAAGTCTAGAGAGGTACCCCTTAAAGACAGGAAATCTGCATGTTAAGATGTCAGACTCCTTTGTCTGCCTACTCTGTATCTCCTATTGTTTATTGTCATGAGGCAGCAGACAATTACAGTGTTTTTCTCCTAGCAGTGGGCTTTTGGCTGATGCTTTAGGTGTTCCTGCAAAAGACTCTATAAGGTCAGTGCACAGAAATCGTATGAAATGCTGCCTTAAGGTGGAAGAACACTGATTCCTGAAATCTACTGAATCCAGTCAATTGATGCTTTATTTTTCTAGCTGTACCTTCCAGCTACCTAGCTCACCTTCCACCTCTTTCATTAGCTGTTCAACTTAAGGGATACACTTATTCCTGTAAAAGAGATGATCAAATGATCTTCCTTTCCTTACACTTAGAGGCTTCCTCTTAGTTCTACAGATGTACCTCCTCCTCCTAGCACTTCTTGTAGTCCTCCTGGGCTGTACTTCTCTGTGAGCAGGGGCTGTAGGAAAGGCAAACCTTTGAGAGTTGCTGAAGGCTGTGCAAAAGCAACAGCTTCTTCTATCCCCACACTACCAGCTAACTCAAAAAGGAGATAAAATCCAGTTACTAGAGAGACCTGGCAATACTTTGGGTGGGTGGTTTGCAGCACCTCTCAGTAGCATATCCTGCTTCTCTGGCTGCCAGCAAAGGGCATGCCCATCCCATGCGGGGGAGTGCAGCATGGGGAGCCAGAGCTCGTGGAGGCCATGGGGCTGTGCAGGCTGATTAGCACGACTCTGGGAACACAACACCAGCCATTTCCCAGCGTTACACCCAAGTTCCAAGTGTATTTGGTAGAAAAACAGCACCACATCGACACAGATGTGCTGCCTCCAGCCTGCTGCAGGGCCTTGTATCAAGTGCCCCAACACTTCCCAGTTTTCAGCCAGCCAACATGCTTATCTCTAGTGCTAACAACAGAGTAAGTGACTGGCAATTTCCTCTCATTCAGTTTGATTTACACTTCTTCCTGAAAAAAGGCAATGAAAAGCCCATGCACTTAATTCACTGTGAGGAGTCCGCAGAAATGGCTGTGCACATCCCTGCCTGGCTGCGTACGTGTGAGAGAGCGAGAGTCTTGAGCTGTGCGTGGTCTGTTCCTCACCACACCAGCACTTGTGTTCTTTTATTGTTCCTCCCCAGGGCAGGGTCTAGCCTTGAGCACAGAAGCAGCTCCCCAGTCAACCCCTCTGCCCCACCGCTGCTCACTGAACCCAACAAGAACGGGGCTAGAAGGGGGTGCATGCCCTGACAGCCATCTCCCTCTTCCACTAAAGAAAGCCACAGTCCGGGCACTGATTTTATCATGCTTTCTCCTTTAAAGCCGTGTTTTCATTTAATCATCACAGTGTAATTTCTCTCGTGAGCCTGCCTGCCTGCACGGAGCCATTCTGAGCGGCGAGCGGAGGGGCCACGCTGCGATTCCTTAGGCGGGAGAGCCGAGGCAGGCAGGTGGCAAGGCCAGCGCAGCCAGCCGGGCCCGCGGTCACCATGGAGACGGACCAGGCCTGCCAGGGAGCAGGACAGGCACATGGAGACATGCCTTGGGATTATCTGTCACCGAGGCCTCCAAGGGGCTTGACGACTGCAGGCGCAGGCTCTTGGCTGGCGTTCTCCTGCTCAGGCAGGCGGACATTGCACTTGCCCTTTGCCAGGGAGAAAAAGGGAGGAGCTGGAAAGGAAAACTGGCCCCATCTCAGACAAAGAGTCTTGTAAATTAAACAAAAAAAAAACCCCAACCACCAAAACATCAACAATAAAAAGCAGCAAATCCACCCCTTTTCTTCCATCGTGAAGTGCGCTGGCTTGACTCAGAACTACGTGCAGGGTGCTGTGGTCTCTATTGTATTCTGAAGATTCTTGTTGCAAACAAAGTAAATGGCCTGATTCAAAGCCCTTTGAATTGAATTGAAAACCTCCAGTGTGCTTTATTGGTTTTGGATCAAACCGAGAAGAAACAGGTAAGAGCTGGACAAAATGTGCTAGGAAAAATCCCTTTGTGAATGCATGTATCTCTGACTGTAGCCAATTCACTGTAATCCTTGTAATAAATGATGCACAGTTCCACACCCCAGCAGCAAGGCATGCACTCCCTGCATTCTCCATCGCCTTCCCAGCAATGTGGATGTGACAAAAAACAGAGAAAAAATGCTTCCAAACCTAGATGCATATCTTAAATTATGGTTCAGTATTGTGCTGTATTACCTACAGGCTGAAGAAATATATGTGACGGTGATTTTTTGCCCTGGAACACAAAACCAGTATTTCTTTTAAGCACTGGTTCCATCTCACAAGTTTTTGAAGATCATGATACAAATCATCAAAATAATTTCACTTAGAAATCAGAAAAATGGATAGACACAAGGTTCTATTCCTTTGGTGGTTTGTCTGTATATATTTAGGAGTCACACTTTGAAGAAAAACTATTTAATATATCTGTACTCTGAGTTTTCTGTTTATGAAACAGAGACAAGAATTCCTTCTTCTGAATTTGCCTTCCATCCAAGGTGTTTTCTGCTGCCCCGAGAAGTAGAAAACTTCAAATCTCTAAAAAGAGATTTTTATTGAGTCATGTGGCTCCAGGAGATGATGTAGAAAAGAAAATTCCTTATTTCTTGATGCTATTTCATTATAAGCAGCTTTCTTTTATTATTAAACTGAAAATATGTGGAAGATAACTTATAGGTTTTTTTGGTTTCTTGGGAGGGGTGAAGGGAAGCTAGAATTCTGGATAGAGCCTCTGCCTTCAAAATCAAGAATGCACAGAAGTTATTTTATATATTTAAACTCAGTCAACTTGTTTAGTTTTCAGATTATGTCTACAGAACAAAGTTACTGTGTGATATACTACATAATTTATGTAATTTCACAAACTTACTTTGCGAAAAGACTACTGTGAAGGATGGTACCATATTTTAAATAGTTCTTTATTCTGCTCAGCTTGTTATAGCTTGAAATTAACTTGATTAGGCTGAGAAGGAAAAAATGTTTCAGAATAAGTGCATACCAAATTTGTTTGGAAATACTGACTTTATTTTCACTCTGCATCCTGTCTTCACATGAATTACCTTTCACGTTCAGGGAAGCTATTATTTGAACTGTACAGATCTTTCCATATCTCTTCTTAATCCATTTTTTAAGTTTTAAAGTATTTTGAAAAAATTGTATACTCAATTTTAGGGGAGATGTAGATGAAGACAGGGCCTTTGATGAAACCTGAAAACAACCCTAAGTTGAAATGGCAAGAGGCACTGATTTAAGTACACCTCCTATGAGCAAACCTTAGCTCAGACAATACTCAAAGCTTCTCAGGGCTTTTGATCTGTTTTTGCAGTTTGCAGTCTAAAAGAAAATCAGAAGAGTTTTGAGTAAGATAGAACCAGGCCATGGCTGGTTTTCAAGCATTTTCTATTAAACAGTTTCTAATTATGGGTGAGTTTTTTTTTTTTACCAAATCTTTGGAGGCAGTCACCTGATCTAAATGAGTCAACTCTCTGCTGAGAAGTTACTTCTTGCTAGTTGAGCTGTTTGGCTTAAACTTGCACCTTCTATTTGTTGATCACCTTATGCAAAGAGTGAATACCGAGTTAACTACTATGTCTCAGATGAAAAGCAGCAACATTACTCCAAGGGAAATGGATTGTTTTTTCTTGTGAATCCATAGTTTTATTGATTAAGGGGTGAGATTAGGGTCAGGCTTTTCCTGCATGATACCTTATTTGTGAAGATTGTACATTAAATCTTGCCATTTTTCCTTTGTTTCCTAATTCCTTCATCATTTGTTAATGACAATAAAATAGAACTAGAAACTCCGAGGATATATGCAAAAAAAGTTCCTTTGAAAGTAAGAATTCTGCCATCTGAAAATTTCTTCATTCTCAAACCTTCGGTGATTTAGTCTGTGACTTAATTCACTGTATGGTACTGATCAAGAAAATAAGCTTAAGTCAGGTTTGGTTCTAGCTTTTGCAGCTGTTAGAACAAAAATAAAAACATTAAAAACACTGAAGAGAATAACACTGCCTGGCTTGTTTGGCTCTAGAGATACATCATTTAAGATATCATTAATGTAACTTTGGGAACTCCTCATCTGTCTATTATTTTTCAGGCCTGATATCTCTATCACACTCTACTGAGCCAGGTTAATAATTGAGCACACAGACACTCACATTAAAAGTTAAATAAGTTGGAAGAAAACAAGGAAGAAAAGAAAAGAAAGAATAAGAGAAGAACGATCCAACCCAATGTTTATTCCCTTTCCAGTGGTCTGGGAGAATCCCTTCAGCTTTATCATACTCAGCAAATACCTCTCTCACACCCTGCAGATGAATTGATCAGTGTATGTATTTTTGAGTCCCCCGTCCCATTTCCAATTTGACAGTCAGTGGATCTTATGGTCATAATCCATGTTGAAAAAATTTAAGTCAGTATATACAGAGCGTTAATTACAACATTATGAGCAGTGGTAGAAGTGGAGCTCTTTCCTAAGTATGCTGGCTGCCACCCTGACTGCTTGTTTTTATTTGTGGCCTTGCCACAGGATTTTTGTGTGTTTGAGGATAAGCCAGTTTACCACTTTACCTCCAAATCTTTCAGCTTTAAAATGCAACACAACTTCGCCATGAGACTTAATTAGGGTCCAGAACACTTTGATTAGAATCAATGGCAAAAGAGGCTTTTGACCTCACTGAAGGTTAATAATAGGATTGTCATATCTGTAAGGCACTTTAAGAAACTTGGATGAAAGGTGAAATAATTTAATAAGGGACAACAACAAAAAAAGTCACTGAATTCTGAAGTTGCTGAGCTTGCATTGCACATGGCCTGTCTGTAGATGCAGAATAATATAAAGAGGTAGTTATTTAACTTTTTTAAAATGGGGTTGCAGTGGGAAATATAAATGCTAGGGAGGTCTGTTTTTTATACACAAAATATGTACTAGCAGCAACTTTATGATCATTTTGTTACAGCTCTTAAAATGAGCCAGTGTGCTAGACTTCCACCTGGTTCCTGTTCTTCTTTTGCTTATCTTGCATGCATGTATTAAATGCTTTCTGGGACAGACAAAATGCTAATCTAACACTGGGAACTTCTCTGGTTTTTTGAGAGAATTGGGAATCTGTCAACCAGGATCATTTCAGAGCAAAGTCCATTGTTTAGTAAATACTGTCAGGATCTTCATGACCACAGAGGAAGATAGTGAAGTATTTGCAGCCTTATGGATTTTAATTTTCTTCTTAATTTCACCTTACCTGGAATCTTTTAGTTCCAATCTTTAAAAGTTCAGCTGATCAACATCTGGAAATAAATGAATAACTAGATGCACCCAAACCAGAAAGGCAAATTGAGCTTGGAGGAAATTTTAATTTTAAGTGTATGTCTTGGACTGCTACCAGAAGCCCTTTAGAATGTCATTGTTCTTTGGAGGAAATTTGAATGTGGACAAAAAGACCGTTAATAAAGGCTGTTAAAACATCTGTTAAAAATCTGCAAGTTACAAAATATGCATTTAAAAGATAATTAAATAGAGATGGTACAGTTTAAAATTCTTCATTTTCTCATTTGTAAAGTTCTTCATGCCATAGGCTTAGGCCAGTTATACCTACTGGCATATTGCTGGATTTTTTATGTTCAAAGAGAAGAAACAAAGACCAACCATTACCTCTACTCCCTTCCCTAGTTCATAGTTAGAGTGTACAGGAAGATGTTTTCCTTCTCTGGAGAGCAGAGGAGGGAAATGCCAGTTGTGAGCAAGAAAAAAAAGGACATTGCTGTTCTGCTCAACTAAGAGGAATGCAGAAGACCTCTGCCCTTCTCTTCTTCCTAAGGGATCTGCATCCTCCTCTACTTAGGATCTGTGTGTGTCTGCTCCTTTCCAAGTATTCCTAGCTGAAAAATAATAACATAATCTTGCTCCTTTTTTCTTGGCTGAAAAAGTTTTTAACTCTGCTGGTTGGGATATCTGCCCCAGGCTCACTCTGCACCTGAGCAGACTGGGGTAGTGTTGGACCCTTCCTGCTCATCCCAGGGAATATGACAGCTGCAGGGGGGCTTGAGTATTGGGTGAAACATCCCCAGATGGCTTTGCTTGTGAATATTCAGGAGCTTTTGAACCAACAGCCTGGCTAAAGACACCCTGCTACTTAGAGATAGTCTAAGAAGTAATCCCCTAAGAAGCTACTTGAAATAAAAACAGTAAGGGTACCTATCCCCCCATCTTCCCACTGTTGTCTTTTGAGTTTTGGAGACTGTATTTTTCCTTTATGAATTTGTATTTTGTGGGATTATGATTATGACTGCTACCTGAAAAAACAAGTTTGGATTACTGACAACATAGGTTTTATCCTGCCTTAGGGATTGCCTCTCTACCTGTATGTTACAAGTCCCTGAACTGCAAAGGCATATCTGGAAGCATGTCCTTGAGAGGGAGCAGTCTGGCTGGGATTATAAAGGAAATAGTAAAGGACATTTCAGGCAACATAGATACAACCCAGAATGTACTCAAAATGGAGGTGGTTTATGCAGTTCACTTTTTGTTCTGATTGACAGTGTTTTGGGAAGACTGTGGCCTGCAAACTCACTAAGCTAACACCATATCAAGGATAAGGGGCAAATGGCCAAATGAATGCTTTTGTAGTAAATCTGATTTCTAACCCAACAACAGCCCAGAAAGGACCAGACGGGGTCATCATTCCCAATAACTACTGTGACTTCTGCCTCGGAGGCTCCAATATGAACAAAAAAAGTGGCCGGCCTGAGGAACTTGTATCGTGCTCAGACTGTGGGCGCTCTGGTAGGTGACTCCTTGCATCTTTCTTGTACAAAGGCATTTGGGTGATTTGGTGTTTGCACCTTTTGAAGATTTTGAAGAAAGGCAGCATATTTGGGAAGGGATAGCAGGTGGAATCTTACCTCTTCTCTATGTTTGTGGGAAAGAATGACTGAAAAATTTTATATTATAAACCCCATTGTTGGATTCACATATTTAAGCTAATGGGGTGTTATGAAATAATGAAGTTTTAGTTTATTCATTGGCTTTTGGGAACATTGGTATATGTACTACTTGTTCTTCACGTGGAAGGAGAAAATCCTATGGCAATTTTACAGAATGGTGTCTGTCTTTAAATGCTGTAATTACAACTATAAATTACTTACGAGATTTATGAAAGTTGCATGACAAGCATTCCCATTGATTACACATTTCATGCATTTCTTCATCCAAAAAAGAGGGAGAAAATTACAGGGTAGGTATGGGGCTAGCTGTCAAGAATTATCCTCTTACAAGATGACTATCATTAGTTTTGTTTAAAGAGGTTTTTATTTCTCCCTTTTCTTCCCTTCTCTCTTTTTAAATATAGGCAATTGTGTTTTTCCCATTTTGAGTTGTCTTTATTTCTGAGCTGTTGTTTTCTTCCTTCCTTTCTTACTTTTTTTTCCTCTCTCTTTTTTTTTTTATTTTATACCAGCTGAACAGCTATTTATAGATTTTTAGCTTACATAGGAGGTAGTGGTGGTGGTAGAGGGATTGGGAGACCTTTAACAACTACATGTTCCAGCATTGGTCCAAGTTTCCACTTGTGATATTTTTGTTTTTTGGTGATACTAGTGGTAATAAGATGGTCATATAGAAATCTGAAAACCAAGGAGGCCTTGAAATTCAGTATGAATGCTGCTCCTTCTATACTGTAGTCACTGAAAGATGTCTGTTGCTTCTTGGCTGAAATGTGATGTGGAATGGTCTCATGCCAAGGAAATGGCCTTTTTATGCTCCTGCTGAAATTCATAGTAAGCCTGTTACCATATTCAATGGGAGAATAACTAGACTCTCACTGAAATTGCCTTCTGCAGTTGTTGTGACCTCTGAAGACATTCTGAAATAATGCTGGTCACGAGAGGATCAATGGCAACTCCTCTGGTTTTCTCCAGAGGCACCCTTACAAATGCTGTGCAGTCAGAGACATGGACCTTTTAGTGTACATGTGATTGCTTCTTATGACTGAAGGGGAAAGTCCATGGGGTCTGGGGTGCCATCTTGGAAGATTATTGCCCTTCGCCTTGATTGTTTTATTTCAATATAACTGATTTCAGCATTGTCCTGATATGGCACAATGAGATGGAGCCATATTTTATTGCTACTTAAACATTGCTATGGTGGTTATATCAGAATACAACACAAATACATTAATTCCCTTGATTCCTTAGTGTGATACAGCAAATAGATCAGCCTGTAGCCTAAACTACAGGCTGATCAGTGGAACTGTGTCAAATCAGTTCCATTAAATCCTATCCTTGTACAAATTCTGGCCCACTTGGGTCATTCATAGGGTTTGCAATGCTGTGACTGATGTGTGATGAAAGTGATTAAGGTATAACCACACACTTATCTCTAAACTAAAACAATGAAACCTCTTTGTTGTCTGCCATTTTCCTCTTTCATAATAATGGAGAATATTTTCATTACACCGAAAGAGAGGTCATGGAAATTATATTGCTTCTTCTGTTCACAAAGTCAGTAAAATCACTTTTCTATAATATGGTTTATCTGCCAATTATTTTGTTATATCCATTTTCTTTTATTGTGAACAGGATTTACTTCTTTCTGTCTCAAGCAATGCAGTGTACTTGTTTTATGGCTGATTCCTGTAGCTGGAGCAGGGACCCAACAGTTGGTTGCTTAATATCATGCTACTATTTGTGAAAAACAAAATAGCTGTTCCCTAAAATCTCACACTTCAATTTTGCTGGGACACAAGAGGTATCTTTTTCTCTACCATCCCTAAAGAGGGAATTTGAAGGTCATACTATTAATCTTATAAAAAGTTTGTCTGAGAGAGAAAACAAACCTCAATTTCACAGATTTCAGTATTTGAGTTTTTTAGTAGTCTTATGATTGTTGTTGCTGTTATTGGTATTGTGTGGAGAATTTTCTGTTCCATCTTGAAAGTTGGATTGACTCACACAAATTTGAACTTTCCAGTGTTTCCCAAGATGGGCTACTTCTCAGTTGTTTTAGTTGTTGAACTGTATATATTAGTTTTGGGTTGTTTTTTTTTTTAATTTTTGAAGGATGTGCAATGAAATTTGTGTTAAAGTATTGGTTTAGATTACTTTCACTTAGTCTTCAAAATGTATTTAATTTTGTCTGGAGAGGAGGTTCTTTAGGATCAGGTGAAGAATGGGATAAAAAGTAGTCCTGAGGTTGATGAGGCATCTAGTGGCTTACATTACTATAGCAGAACATTTGTGACTGTTGATGCCGTTGTGCTTAGAGCTAACAGTGTCTCATTATTTACATGGTCTAAAAAGATTTTAAAATTGATCTAAGAATCATGAGGAAATATTTTACTGTCTTTTGAAGAGAGGAAAACATGATTAACCCTTTCGCTGCTGTAGCTATGGGCACCTGTGGCGTTTGTAGATTTTTTTCTTGGAAAGAGAAACTGATCCTTTGTTATTTTTCGTACTGCAGTTCTACCTGTGCTGTGTTGTTGGGGTGCACGGGCACATACAAGCACACACCTATGAGCTTGGTAGTCTGACTTGCTTAATGCTAATGAAAATGATGAAAAAAATGATGATGATGATGCCTGTTGCTTAACCCATGTGCTGATATATTCATCATACATGTCAGCTCATTTGGGAAGAGAAGGCAGGAGGGACGAAGCAGCGCCAGCACGCACTACGGAGGACTTGTTCGGTTCCACGTCAGAAAGCGACACCTCGACCTTTCATGGCTTTGACGAGGACGATGCAGAAGAGCCTCTCTTGAGCCGAGGAGGTGGCTGTGGTGGCAGGTCTCCCTCTGCAGACAAAAAGGGCGGCTGCTAAAATAACTAAAAAGACACAGAAACTCTGAGCTGTCCTTTTCACTACTAAGATTATTATTACATTTTTCGTTTGGTTTTTTTTTTTTAATTTTAGGTCCTCTTGGGTTTTTAGTTGGTTGGTTTTTTCCTCCTCCCCTTTTTTTTTTTTTTTTTGGTTATGTTTTCCCTCTGGGATGTACACTGAAAGCACAAGCATTTAAATCTCTTGACAACTACTTTGAAGAGACAGAAGGTTTTTGATTTTCCTGTTTTGTTTTTTTTTTTTTCCCTTTTTTTCATTTTAATTTGGTTTTATCACATTTCCCCTCCTCTTTCTCTTTTGAAACATAAAAAGTGGATTTAATATTTTTTTTAATAGTGAGCAGAGTTGATTTTCTTGTCTTTTAATATATATATCAGCAAACCACAAAAAATACAGATGGGTTGGAGAACAGAAAGTAAACCCAAATAGTTTTTTTTAATTATTATTATTATTTATATATTCTATGTATTATTAGAAAAAACTACTTTTTAAATAAAAAAAAATAGAAAAAAAACCAACAAAAAAGCAATGGATGTCTACTTGATAATAGAACTGTTTCTAGAGAACCACTGTGGGCAGACTTTGTCAGGGGACAAAGAAACCCTTGATGTGATGGCATCTGCATTTTGAGATTTTGCACTTACTGTAGCATGTGAAGTCTGGCTCTTCTCATACATCTGCTACGCTACAGCCTGAAAATACAAGCAGCACCATCGAAGACCATGGCCTTGGGGAACACATTTCTATCTCCTTTGGACACCTTTACACTCAATAAATCTCCTCCCTGCATCCCTTCATGTCTTCCCCACACTGTTCTACTTTTTTTTTGTCTTTTTCTTCACCTTTCACTTGATGGACAGCAATTTCCAAGCACAGGGATGGAATATGAATGGCAAGTCATAGACACCACAGAAAAAATGGAGGAGCAGAACCCTGGAAGAAATGACATGGAGAAATACCTCACCTATACTTTTCTTTCCATTTTGAAATTTCAATTCACAGCATTTTTTCCTGTTTTGCCCTGTTTTTTCTCTCTGTAGTGTCTCACGAGACACTTTATTTGCTTTTTAATAGCTTCTTTTGAAATAAACCAAAGCAATACTAACTAAAGTTCCAAGGGCAATGGAGAAGAGAGTGACTCCCTTCCCAGCGACTTTCCCAGAAAGGAGGAAACATGCAGCAGGATTTGAAAGGTATGTCCAAGCTGAAATGTCTTTCACTCAGTTGTGAAATTTCTTGCCCAGGCTTTTCAGCAAACCCCTGACCGAGCTTTGTTGTAGCAGCAAGTCCCATGGATTAAATTGTGTTATACGTATGTGCCACATTCATATGTGAAACTAATGGAAGTTTTGTGAGAGCAGGATCCAGACTTGCACACAATCAGAAGTGATGCAAAAGGAGTCAGTGTGTAGTTATGTTTTGCTGTCCTAGTGTAGGCAAAAATCTCTCTGGAGCAGGGGCAAGGTTAAGTTCTAAAGATCTATTTTTACTGATGTACATAATGCAAACAGGGTGAAATCATGACCTGATTTAGAGCAAAGGCCTAATCCTTAAACTGTAGGTGTGTGTTATTGATACCAGAGTAAAAGTCTTAGCCTTTCAAGAAGGAATTTGGATATGTACAATGAAACAAGCCAGACCAAATGGACTCCATTTTTCCTACTTCTTTGCTAGGGTAGTCTGTCTGTGAGAAAAATTTCAACTCCCTCCCCCACCTTCCAACTTTGTAGAAAAAAGAGAAACAATTCAGTCTCTTGGTTTTTTTATTGTTCTCTTTAGACATGGAATGCGCAGTGGCCAAGTTCTGCTTTTAGATATACAGGCATAAATCCAGAATATAAACTAACTGATGTTTAGACTACATTAATAATCTGCCTTCAGGATGCTGTTAGAAAACATTACAAATATCTGTGTGTGTGTCTGTGTGTGTACATCAAAGGACAGTGCATACCAGAGCAATGCACACTTGCTAGGGGAGAGCCTTGTTTAAGCTTGTTTTCCCCATTTTGATATTTATTTTCTGCTGCTATTGTGTTACTCCTGATTTATTATAATCAATCAAGTGTCAAATAAATTATATTTTGACATAATGCTGTCAATGAGGAGTGTACTTTAACTGATAGAAACATTCATTTCTTCCAAAACCAGTCCTTTTTTTCCTCCAAAGTAGTGCAAGATAAATAATGTTTTGCTACTCTGCTGTATTTACTAAAGCTCAGTCCTTGCAGCACCTGAATTAGGTAGCTGAAACCTACTCAAGTACATTTTTCTGAAGAACTCCCATCACTGTATAAACAGTAGAACAGGCATACTCTAAATGGAGTTTTTCCAAGTGGAGTCCTTAACATTGTCTTTTGTGAACCATGCCTAACGCATTGTGGGCTCTTTTGGAATACAAACAATAATCAGATGCCCATAACTCATTAAGTCTTGAATTAGTTTCACAAATGCAGTTACTATAACAATGCATACAGTCTTAATCCTTTTGCAATCAAACCACCCATCTTTTGGCAACTGGGTAGCACTGTACCCTCAGAAAGAAGCTGCAAAGCTCACAAAGTGCATAAAAATTGCCAGCTGACATTTATTGCAGATAGCATAGAAAATATCCTCACAGGTATTTATATCATTAATGTGTATATGGGTGCTCACTCATTCAGTATAGTCCTAAAAAAACAAGTAAGATAAAATTAATTCACTTTTATGTAGTGAGAGTAGTTCTTGGATTCCTCAAGATCCCTTATGAGATTGAGATAACCAACATGAATTTAGTCCAGCAAGATGAGCGCTGTGGTGCTGACCATAGAAAGGCATTGATCGTAGTGAGGAAATTAGGATGTAGAGTTGGAAACTAAAAGAGTACTTGTTTAAGCTAGATTGTAAAGTAGAGTTAATGGTGAATATGGCATGGAGTGATAATATGGAAATGAAATATTCTCAGGATATGTAGTGCTGGAGTGAAGGCTGGGAACAGAGAAAGAAGGTTGGTAGTTCCTGAGTTGAAGGAAGATGAAAGCAAAGCAAAGCAGCTGCTACACAAGACCCTTTCATGAGGGGAAGATGACAATGTTAATGAGGCAGAAAATATATAGGAGAATGTTTCATAAGTGCAACTAAAAAAAAAAAAAAGCACTCTGACACTAGCATAATCAACTCAGAAATGAGAGAACTGCACAGTATCAATTGTATCTTAAAGGGCACATAGGTCCCAAACCAAACTAGGGAGGCATAAAAAAAGTTTGCAGTGTGAATTCTGTTTTGTAACTAAACATTTATCTTTGAATTCAGAATGAATTGTGATGCTCTTTATTCCCCAGTGATTTCAGCAGTTCAATGAAACTTTCTGTTTTCATAAATTCTGCAAAGGTGTAGCCCTAATCACAACCTGGCTATTCCAGTTCTCCTCCAGAGATGTCCTTCTTATTACAGGAAGGTTGGCACAAGGCTTTCCAAAGATTCTCCTGAAACACATGTTCCCAACAAACCACATACCAAAATAAGACAACCCCAATGTGAAACGTGAATAAAGGGGTGTTTCATTTCAGGCCCTTAATGCAGACTTTTTTTTCTATGTTAAATCATATAAGCTGTCTCCTCAGGCACCTTTCCACTGCTTCATACTAAAGGATCTTAGAAAACACACATAGTTTCTGGAGTTGTCCTCTGCTAACTCTGATTCACAGATGGGAGCAGGAGAATAAAGGAAGTGGCATGCTGCTTAAGCAGCTACATGGAGTGGGCACTGATACTTAGCCTATTCCCTTTTGAGGCATTTAATTAGTTGAAATTTTAGCAGACCTCAGCTTTTCCACAAAAACAGTATAAAATTTCAAGCATGATAATATACATTGAGAAAATTTTAAGCAAATTTTCTAGCATAGAAGTTAAAAAAGTAAAAGGAGAACCAGGCATGTGGTGGAAGAGGAATGGAACTGAAATCTGACTTGCTTCACCTTGCATCTCTTCCCTTCACTAAGACACCCCCCAGTTTTGTGGGTTGTATATTTGTTTCTTGAATGGTGCTTGGAATAACATCGTATGTATGTGGTAAGGTCATACATAAATGGTGAGCCTCAGCTGCTGGAACAAGGGCCAGAGAGAACTTTACCACTGACTTCAGAAGGATTACCACTGGGCTTTCTTAGCTATTGCTTTTATTGAATAAAACCTCTCTGTTAAGACGCTTGCTGGTGTGGTGTAGACAAGCTTTGAGATGGCCATTTGTTTTAGCATTAGAGTCCCCTCCCCGCATTGTTTTGCCTTTGAGCTTTTACATTAGTTTTTCATTTTGAGTTCCAGTTTGCCATGTTACAGACTTCAGCTTAGGCTCTTGATTGAAGACAGAGACTCAGTTTGCTGCCTGCTGATGCATGGAGCAAACAAGAACTGCACCCAGAGAGTCAGAGTCTGGACAGTGCTGGGGCACCACCGTGTTCTCTCATGCCTGCTTTGCCTTTCTTTGGTTAATTCTTGCAATGATATTTTGAGATGGGCCCTAAAATAATAGTTCAAATACCATAAAACTATGGAGTTTTCAAAGCCTGGCTCTTCATGTAGTTTGCCTCTTCCCCATGGCAAGCAGTTTTACTGAATCAAATCCCCAAGCAAACATTGTATTGACCCCACTGGGAGTCATCTTATAATAAAAACTGCAAAATATGCCCAGTGTTTTTTGTGCTGCTACATATGCAGATGTTTCCAATAAACACCCATTTCATATTCTCTTTTTTTTTCTTATTTATATGAAATTTGTAGCTATAAGTAAAGTATGAGGCACATGCATGAATTCATGCTCACATGGGGTTGTTTTGACAAACCTCTCAGTGCAGAAATTCAGCTGGGATGAGTTTTTGCTGACTAAGCTATTACAATAAGACCTACCATTCTTTGTTCTCTTTGCCAGATACCTACCAGTGTTGGAAAAAAAAAAACCCAACCTGTATAAATCCCATACAATACTGAAATTGAGTCAGAACTATTTTGATGTCCCTGTCTGCATTTCCATGAATGCTAAGTCGCCAATTTCAGAGTAGACAAGTTGCAATAACATTTAGGAAAAAACCCAGCTCTTGGGATTTCCAGGCCTGATAGCTCTGTTAAGTGGATGCTGCCAGTTCATATTTTTGACTTATTCTTTTGGTGTCTGGCAGCTCCGAAGATTTTGGACCTTCATTTAGTCTAGAACTGATATGAAAGATGTGGGAAGATATGGGAAGAGGCACTTGCATTTTGTGGAAATAAAGAGATGATTTTATTGCTATCTAATGCTGCTCAGGATCTTAGCAGCATGTAACTTAGTCGATTCATAGAATAAATGCAATGAAAAATGCAATTTTTCATTCTTTCCAGAAGTTATTGCACTGCTGCCACCCCATGTGTATCATTTAGACTTCTGAAAATGTCTTTTGTGCCATGCTGTATATGCTTGTGGCTCTCTACAAATAATTAGTAATAGAGGAAGGTAATTAGAGCAGAATTTTGCAAGCAAAGATCTTAACCTCTACTGAAGAGACAGGATCTAAGCTGAATGATGAAGGTTATTTAATAATGTTCCCAATAAGAAAGATTGACAGTGTGCAGTGCCTTTCTTTTCTATATGCTTTTTCTTATCTTATTTGTTTGCTTTGTGTTCATTTATGGTTTCCACAGTCAGCTGAAACTGAGTCTGTTGAGCTATATTTTCAAGGAACTAGAATGCAAGAAATGTTGGAAGTTTGGTTCGTGCTGTTTCTGTTTTTTTCTGAACACGTGCTTTTATTTTTCTGCTTGAGTTTGTTTAGTTTTACTTTGTATTGCCTTTCCCTCTGCAGTCAGCCCTGCCCTCGTGGATTCCAGCATCCTTCAAGCAAAACATTTCAGAAGAAGACCGAGAGAAGCCAGGATGCTTTGATACTTCTTTCCTTGACCCGAGTCTTCCGTATCTGAGTTCCATCTGGCACAGGAGTCTGGACTGTGGGAAGTTGGCTACCAACTGTTGAGAGAAGTTCTGGGGATGCCCTAAGCTGGTGCAATACAAAGTTTTTTAAAGTCTTGATTTCACTTTCTTTTAAGTGTGTGTATAAACCCAGGTCAGACTGGAATTGATCTACAGTAGAACTGACTGAAAAACAAACAAACTGAAAAAGACAACTATTTTATTTATTTCGATATTTAAGAAAGAAGTGCTGAAGTTGCACAGTATTTTTGTTTGAAATACATTTTACTTCAAATTTTAATTGCAATTTTGTGAAGACATGAAATTTTAAAAAGCACTTACTGTAAAATAAAGACTGAATATTTACTTTAAGGAAAAACTTTTTTAAAATAATGAAAATAAAGGTCACTCTGCTCTCTCTCTTACTTTAAAGAAGCCATTCATACATGTGCTGGGTATCTTTATTTTTTGAAAATTGGATGTGGTAAGTGAAGATTGTTCTGGTTTATTTTCTCTATAATAATATTGTCCTGTTAGATGCTTAAAACCTACTTTGCTGTACTGTGTTAGGCACAAAAGCTGTTGGAATAGTGAAGATCAGGCTCAGTGGTTGAATTTATTTGTTACCAGATTTTGTGTCCATTTCAAAGGACTGTCTTCTCCCAGTGGGATTGATGTGTCTCTTCTGCATGGTAGAAGAGCAACTCTGTGAAATACTTCTGCTGAAAGACGGCTTTAAGAATTGAAAACTACTCCGATCATTTTTATATTATTTTTTGCTTTGGTAATTCCACAGCTGATTGTGAGTTGGTTGTAAGGGAAGTATCTAAATGTTAGGTGCTCTTGGCATGGATCTTTCTGTCAAGGATGGTGTCATGTGTACAAAACTTGTGTATTTCAGCCCTTTCTGAAGTGGTAGTGGACTATGAAAAACACATAGGTGCAACTACATGTCTACAATAAGCACCAGGGGTTACTGTGCAGGAGAAAAATATGAGTTCCCACAGCTGCAATCCTAAGTTGTCCTGTGAGGCAGCAGGGAGGGATGGTCTCAGCCCACATTCTGAATCGTTAGGCATTTTCCCAGTGAAAAAAGAAGGTTTTGTTGGCCACATGTGCTTGCAGTGGATAGCACAGGTCTACTCAGTGTCATGTGTGATGCAGTCTAGTAGGGATGCAGGATAGCCTTGTGTCCTAGGGGAAGAGTATTGGACTTTGCTCTGTCTGGCACCCCTGCTACAGAGGAGAAGCAAACTAAAGGCAAACCACACCAACAGTTATTGGGATTTACTCTCAGGGTTTAGACAGAAATAAAAGCAGTTTTGTTAATGTGGCTTATGTTGCTTTCAGAATGAAAAAAACTGTCTACAGAAATGCATGCTGACTAGGTGAAGCTGACAGAAAACCTGATACTGTCTTGTGTTTCCTGCACTCCTAGAACACAAACTCACCTCATTGAGAGGTTTCCATGTGTCAGTAGCAGCAGATGTTTTACTCTTCTCCCTTTCCCTTCTCCTACATCTTCCCAGATTAAAACATAAAGTCAAAAATAACCAAGTAAGGTAGTCCTGGTCCAACTGAATTAAATGTCAATATGTGTCCTAACTGGGCTCTTTAGCAGGATGGGTTTGCTTTGCTCATGTTGTTTTCCAAACATGCAGTGGGGAGCTGCCTCTAGATAAAAAAAAAAAAAATCATTTCATCAAAATATAAGACTCAAAACTGTAATGAAGATTTGAAAACTGTAGGGTCTGTGTTAAGTTTGTATAATATTCCTTCCAAATAAAAGTTCTGCTTCTAGCATCCCTACTGTATATTCCTCTGTAAATATTACTTTCCCAAAGCAATCCCACATCTTTTTTAGTGCAAATAGTCTTCTTTTAAAAAGACATTGTTGAGTAACATATATGTACATTTACTTTTCTAAGCTCTCCATTGTTTATAGCATTCTCTTTGAATCTTAAAATAAAACTTCCTTCTCTATTGATTTTGTTTCCCTTTTCCATTTTGTAAATTTGTACATTTCTTAATGATTTTTGTCCCCGGATTTTGTTTTGTATTTCCTAATGAACCATGACATTAGCCAAGAATTATCTTAATTTTTCTCTTTTACTTTGCCTTCTCCATTCACTTGACTGCATAAAATGGTCCTATTCCTTGCTATAGTGAAGGTAGGCAGGAAATAAAAAAGTGTTTCTATATGGGACTCATTATAATAGTGTTTTCTATCATTTGGTGATAATAGAGGATCTTCCTAAATGTGTTTGTATTTTAACAGCCTTCTTCATGAGATTAGTAGAGTTGCATTAAGGTAGTTTGGAATCAGAGGTGGAGTATAAGCTATATAATAGCTGTTTGCATAGATTTTAGTGACATTGCCTTAAGGAGTCCCTACCTGTGCAGTTTCCAGTCCAGTCACTGGAGTAACTGGAAGCTGTGGTTCCCTTTGCATTTCACAGTGCTGGCATGAACCTTCCCTTTCCCCTTACATGTATTAGATGAATCATATGGCTGTATAGAATGAAAAGAGAAAGAGGAAATACTGTTTTAGATTAGATGCTATCTTTTTAGGAAACTCTGTGTGTGACCTCTACCCTAATGTGTTATTTTTTATAAAGCTCCATCATACAGATGGGCTCCTGCCTTCCTAACTCTTAACATCTGTGTGGCAGAGGAAGGAAGGAGAGGAAGGAGAGGAAGGAGAGGAAGGAAGGAAGGAAGGAAGGAAGGAAGGAAGGAAGGAAGGAAGG
>QUSF01000004.1:29707240-29757304 GCA_003676055.1 Chloebia gouldiae | reverse complement strand
GGAAGGAAGGAAGGAAGGAAGGAAGGAAGGAAGGAAGGAAGGAAGGAGACTGTAGCATCAGTGCACTAGGTAGATCCCACGCTATCATCCATTGTCATTTTCATTGTCCTCAGTGAGACATTTTTGCTAAGGTAGCCAGGAGTGAATATGTATGTTGAAATTTGCCTTCATGGATATCTGTCAACACCTGGTTTAGATGAATGGGATCCTTCCCACCACAGCAGAGCTGTTTTTATAGGCTGTCAGGTTCCAAGGAATATCTCTACATAAGCCTTACATAAGCCTTATTACTTTGAATATTTTTGTGTCCTTTTCTTTTCATTTTTATTTTATTTTATTTTATTTTATTTTATTTTATTTTATTTTATTTTATTTTTTTATTTTATTTTTAATTTATTTTTAATTTTTTTTTAAGCCATAGGCCTGGAATTAGAAATGTTAAAGAAAAAATTTAGTTTTGCATAAATGATCTGAACAGATAAGCTCCTGAGCAGATTTATGATGACATAAATAGATCTTATTTTCCTGTTTGGAGAATGGCTCTTGCCAGTGAGAATGAAGAATGGCAGCAGGATGGCCTAAAAGTGTCTTTTAGCACTGCAGCAATTAGTGGGTGCCCCCAAAGCTGTGTTTCCCTGGACTGAGACTGAGCTGAAGGCTGGCAAGGCTGAGGTCTGTAATCCTGGATGGAGTGAAAACAGCATTAGCTAATTTTCTTTGTCCTGAACTAGAATATTGCACTGGTTTAATATTTATTCCAATTTTTTTGCCTGCAATCAGAAAAAAAAAATCTGATTACATTTGCATCTTGTATGTGTGAGCCCTACTTGTATTTAAATCCATGAGCCTATAGATGATAAAGAAAACCCATAACACTTTCTCTCTAAACCCAAGCTTTTAATTCTCATTAGCAATGGCATAGACTTCTCTGTACCCCATCCCATCCCTGTGGTGTTGAATATGGATGAGTAAGACCTCAACTACATAAGGCATGCATAGCAGAGCACATAAGCAATGACTACTGCCCTTAGCTTTGGCTGGGTGTGTCCAAATTCTGGCTTGATGTTTTTAAGACCTCCATTATCCCTTGGAAATTGTTGTATAGAGATTGTATTGTTTGCTGCACTAATGCTGGATATTTGCCACAGTTAAGCCCTAACTTTGATTTTAATGACATAATATGAGAGCCATCTATCTGTGACACCTCAACAGTATCTTTTGAAGACCTAACTACATTGTCTGCTCTTTCAACAAATGCTCTTGCAGTGTGTGTTAGAAACTTCTGCTATCACATCTGTCATTTCATGATGTTTTGTCTTCGCAGCCTGTAACTCTTCATGATTCCATGGGGGATGGATCATGGTGGGAGAAAGATGGCATTTACCTTCATGAAATCACAGATTTCTGGAGCACGGTGTTGTGGCTAATATTGACATCCATAATTAGAAGCAGGTTTGCTTAATGTTGCCTGAGGCAGCTGTGGTTACTTTAAATGATTACAAGCCAATCGTGGCACTGCTAAAGAAAAGGCAACATGATTTAAACCCTAAAGCTGGGCAGTGGGCTGAAGCTCTTGTAACTTCTGCTGCCTGCCTGAGAGAGTGTGCAGAATTGGCAAGGCAGCTGATGGATGGTACCTCTTGAGTAGGAACAGACACAGCCTCCTTTCAATGTCTTAAAACTGAGTGGTTTGGGGTTTTTTGGAGTGGGGTTTATTTTCTCAGTGCTGCTCATCTTCCCCAACCAATTCTCAGTAATACCTAATTTATATCTAGGTTTGCATAGGTGTTAAGAGTAATTTTTTATTTTGACTGAAGCCTCTTCCCATTACATTTCTTCAGTCTTTGCTAGTAAGTGTCCTCATGTCAGTAACTTCATTGTGGACTGCAGGAAGTGAATGAAGATGACCAAATTTTTGCATACAGCCTCCTTTTTTGAAACAGAAAAGAGATTTTAAGTAATACTGGAGATAGTTTTGTCAAACATCGCTGCAGACTTAGCTTGCTATTTTGTATTTCTTTCTTTTTGGCTTCTTTCCGTAGCCAACAGCCATTAAATTCTTCATATGATGATTTCAAGAATCAGTATTGAGGCAAACTCCCCAAGGTGAGATGAAGTCATTGGATGAGAAACAGTGGAAAGACATCCTGTCACTAAAGGGGTATTTTTATTTTAGTGTTAACAAGTGTGACATAGCTTTCAAATTCATGTAGCACTTTGTGCAGTAGAGTTTGCATGGAATGGGTTTAAGTCTATATTGGAAAAATTAATTTTACCCTGTTGGTACAAATCATAGCTGCTTCACATCAGTGCTCTGCTAGGAGTGGCTTAAATATGTTAAACAACACTGAAGTCTTGCAGCCCTTTCCCGGGGCTCAACAACCTGCTTTACAGTACAGTGAATTCTGGGTCACAAGTCTCATCCATTGCTGCACTATCTGGACTTTGGATTTTTAAAGAGAAGGTTCCAGGACTTCTCAGATTTTTCTATATTGACTGTATCTCTGAATGCATCCATCAGCCTAGGGGCTTAGGATAGCTTTGAACTGTCCACAGACTCTCTCTAGGTTGAATTTGTTGTCCTAGTGTTCAAGCATGCAGATGGTCCAGAGCTGTGTATTCTTCATCTGGAGAAAAGGACCTTCCTTGGCTTAGGGGCCTTCATTTCCCTCGCAGCCTCTTCATTAACTTCCTCTCCAAGACCCTTTCCCGACTTTCCTCTCCATTAAGACTGAGATTTTACAAGTACTTAGTGAGCTGAAAGAACAAAGATGAATTTCCTAAAGACATCCACAGCCACTGTGACTGTTTACATATTTACAGGTCTGGCAATATGTGAAGAATTAGTCCCCATTAGGCTCAGTGCAGCTATCACTGAGAATTGCCAGTCACCTTGTGGGTGGTGGGATCCCACCTAACAAGTGAACATTGCAGGTGATGAACACCCTCAACAACTGTTAAAGGTGAGAGGATTTGGGGTACCCAGAGCTTGGTCAGACTAACCTATAGGAGAGGATTTCCCAACTTTCTGGCCATAGACAGAGCACTGAGCAACAGTCCTGCTGGCCAATGGAGCAGCCAGTTAAAAGCAGGGTCAGAAGAGTCAGAGATTGTTGTAATACTGTAGAAAATATTTTTCTTTAATTAAATACAACAATAGTCTACTTTTATATAGGCTTTGTTAAATTATTGCTTTGGTGTTGAAAAATAGCAGGACTATTAAACTGTTTAATGAGGGACATTAGTGTCCACTGCCATGGAACTAGCTGGTTTCTTGTTTGGTCTGACAAAGTATTAGAGCTGCTATGAGTTATTGGTTGTGTAGGTTAAAGCAGCATTACACACTTGTTACAGGTGAAGGAATGGCCAGGACTTTGACTTGACTAATCTGGGGTGGAAGGTCTGGTGAGCTGTAAGAAAAGAGATCATGGATTTTAATCAGGTGGTCTTCCACTGAAAACCAAAAATCCTCCTTTTTTAATCTCTGTCAGCATTTTGTTGGACATTTACTCAAAAAAGCCATTGAAACAACTGAACTGAAAAATACCATGGTGAAGATAAAAGATTTTGGTTTTATTCGAAATGAAACACAATCTGTCCTCAATGAAATGACCCTTTCCCACTGCCAACTGTGCACAGGCTTGAATGAAACATTTCATTTGTGACTATTTTTTCTCTTTCTTAAAAACAATTCCCTTGGGTTCACTTTTGAAGCCAAGTACTGCTCCAAAATGAAAGTCCAGCTTCTTATTTGTGAGACACTGGTACAAAATGTCTCAACCTTTCTGAAAATCAGTTTTTTGCCCTGCCACCTCTTAATCCTTTCTTCCCTCCCACTTACTTTTGACTGAAACTACTTTGTTCAAATTCACTCCTTCACTCAGATGTTTAGATCACCTTGAAACTGCATTTTTTAGAGAGTAAACAAAATCATTTCACTCCCTCCTACCATGCTCATACTGATGCTCTTCAGCATGTGTTTTATAGCACTTATTTCCCTCTAGATATTGATGTTGCTGGGAATTTGGTGGGGAAGCAAAAACTGGCTGTCTTGTTGATGAAATCTCTATTGACACTTCAAAATTCCCAGCCAAACAAGGGCTTTCACTGACAGAGAAGGGAAAAAAATCAGTGTTTTCCAGCTTCTGGCACTGCATTACAAACAATGGAGAGTGTGCATGGGGATCACTACCTGTTTGGTAGCTGAAAGGGATTCCTTAACAAGAGACTGAAGTAACTTGCTCCAAATTGGTCTTGTTTGTGTTGAGTGAAGCAGTTCTACTTAGGTCTGAATATGCAGTCACATTAACAGTGTAAATTATGCTTCTGTGAGAAAGACAGACCTCTTGCATTTTCAGTATGCTCACATCAATTATCAGACATTTACCCATCATGAGCTGAATATCTTTACCTAGATGGAAGGTGGTTTCCTCATGTCAAGAGCAATGAGGTCACTGTCTATGCAATGGCATGGAATTACTCTAGAGTAATTCCTTAATCTTTCTAGAAAGTTAGTCCAGAGATCAGTCATACTTTCTCCCTTCCCCCTTTCCCCAAATTAATCAGCTTACTGTGTTTCCAAGTGACAGTTGTGTATGAGATGGCTGTTCTGTGACTCATGGGTGAAATCACCTCTGAAGTTCTCCCCACAGTCTTGGATGCTTGAGGGGGACCACAGTGGAGCAGTGGGGTTGTCTTGGTGCTCTCTGGACTGACTGGGTGAGCACGGCCTGTTTTTAGTGAAGAGGTGTCCATGTCATGACGCATCACCTTGTCACGCTCTCCTGCATAATCCCAGCAGAGAAGTCCCTGTTGGGGTGCTCTGGGGAAATGATGTGTCCCATCCATTGCTGCCACTGGCTCAGGTTAGACCCCCTGTGCTGGCTCAGTGTGGGAACTCTGGAATCTTTTCAAATGCTGCCTTGATACCATGAGCAGCTCTGGGCAGTGCTGGGCATCCCTGAAGGTGTGCTGCCATCTGTGGCTGTGTTAGCAGGGCAGTTTAACGTGAGAGCTACTGGGGAGGGACCAGGTATTTGCACAGCAAATGTGGGTTCAAGCAGGTAGCAGAGTCCTTGTTCATGTTAAAGAGAGGGGAGGAGGGGCAGTGCTGATATCTTGTTTTATGGGGGGATTTAATAAAGGCATTGTGCTTGCAGAAGGCTATTCAGGCTGCCATTTCCCTAGCATTTTAAATACCACCCCACTCCTCTCATTACAGCTGGGGATTTTGGCTCTCCCAGGGGGGAGGAGATGTTCTAAATGGGCTGCCAGGGAGGTGGATTTAATGCACTAGGAAGAGCTGGCTTCACCAAGTTAAAAAGCAAAACAAAACCCAATCCTCCATTCCTATTTTTAGTGTTTATGACCAAGTATTTTTGCTTGGTTGCTCAATTTGAAAGGGTTTAGTGAGCCTGCCAGTTGATTGAAAGCTCTGTGGTGTGTGAGCTGGCCTGGCTGGGGAGCCTGCAGTGCATAGCGACGAGGTCGGAGCTGTGCCGGAGGTTTTTTTCCACTGCAGTTTGTTGAAGGGTAACGAAAATGTCCCTGGGGCAAAGGGGATGTTGGCTTCCCAGGTTGTGGTGATTCATCTTGCCTGGATAAGCAGTCTTTCTCCCACTCCTGCATTTTCATCTCCATCTACCTCACCCCCACTTCACAGTGCAACCAAATGCAAAGCCAGCCCCTTTCCACGCAGGGGTTTTGCCGGGGGTCTCCGGCAGCAACCCGGGTGAGCGGCACCGCCTGGGCAGATTAGCATTCAGTGCCTGTGCTCCTGCCCGGTTCGTGTGCTATAAATGGGTTTATTCTCGTCATTAGGAGCGATGTCCCCGGCATATGGAGTCCGCGCGGTGCCTGCAGGCAGGTTTCCTTCCTGTTGGTGTTGGTAAGCAGCCCAAGTGCCTCCTGGCAATTAGCTGATCGTTACCCATAATGCAGCAAGCACAGCCATGCAGCCTGGTGGTTTTTCTGGAGGTCACGCTGACCTAATTCACCCCCAGGAATTGTACAGCACTGGCATGGCTTACCAGTGCATTAACAAGCTGATGCTTCAGTACAAGGTTATTTGAGAGCTCCCACATTATTTTTCTTAGGCAAGAGCTAGGCATTTTGTCTAGTGGCCAGCAGTGGTTAATAGGGGCTAGTCTGGAAGAAGAGGGAGCCGAGTGCTGTCTGGTTTTGAGCTGAGACATGGGGGCATGTGGCACCTCCTTTGGCTATAAAGCTGGGCACTGTTTCTGGTAGCCCAGGTTACAAATGCACAGGGCTGTTTGCCGCCTAGGTTCTGTGCTACCACAGTGTGTTTGCAATGAAAAGAGCAGCCTGTGTCAGGTGTGTCTGAGTCCTCACAGCTCAGCTTCAGAGGGGAAGACAGAGGGATGGGCCTGTGCTCCAGATCTGCCCCAGTCCAAACCTCTGGGAGATACGAAATGGAGGTGCAGATTTCAGCCTGTCCCAGGCACTTTTGGAAGTGCAGGTGTGCCTGGCTGGACACCTACACAGCAGCAGAAACCCTCACAGGGCTCATCCTCCCTCTGGCAAACCTGAGCACAGGGCAGAGGGCCCAGCCCAAAGCAGGGTGTTCTCCCAGGGCAATGATTTTAAGTTAATTATTGGCAGTTTTTAGACACTTTTAAATCTCTAATTTATTTTCATTTCTCCTTTCTAACATATGTATGGCTGGACTGTGCATGCTGAGGAAGTGGTGTACGCAGGGAGAGGCACACACAAACCTATTCCAGCAGAACTGTTTTAAAACATTTCTCAAGGAGTTTCCCTGTAAGATAAGGGGCATCTGCTACCATGGGGATGGTGTGTGGGGAGTGATTTGACTGACAAACGATTAGGAAGCCCAGAATAACTCACTCCTGGCTTGTTCCTTTGCATGCTCCAGAGGTCACCTCTGAATCCCACCCAGCTGAATCCTGCCACCTTGTGCCAGGCAGAGTTACACTGCCTTGTCCACAGCCAGTCTCCTTGGGTGCATGTGGGTCTGTGCATACACATTTGTGCATACTTCATTTTGTTCATGCACATGAGTAGCCTGAGCCAAGCTTTGCTCTTCATATACCCTCTGTAGCCCAGGCTCCTTATCCCAGCGGATCCTCTTGATACTTAAAATTATTTCAGAGGAAATTATGCAGCATTGTAGCATCAAAATTGTGCATGAGTAAAGCTGATGAGTGGACTTTCCTCAGGCAATGAAATTTTCTGGAGAGTGCCTGGAGATGATGGGTCTTTTGTCAGGAGCTTACTCCTTTGCTCCCCATGGCCTTTGGTGTTTTTATGGCTAAAGAAACAGCAGGGCAGTGCAGGAGAGTGAGCTGCAAGTGCTACCTGCCTCACTCCACCATTTTATAACTTCCCCAAGATCTTTGGCCTTGCTTTCAAACACAGGTCTGTCCTGATTTCTCCAATTACACCTGCCAAACTGCAGCTGGGGCCGAACCACTACCACTTGCAGAGGGGTTTTATTTGTCCCTTGAGCAAACAATTAAAGTGAGCTCTCTTGTATCAGTGCCAAATATTTGAGCAATTGCTTGTAATTTATATAAGTTCTTCCACTGGAACTGGCAGTACTGAAAAGCAAACCACCACCTCCGGAGTGCAGCTGGCCACCAGTCCTGGTGCTAATGCAGCAGAGTGTCCCTTCTCTTTTTGTGGACTCAGTTTTAGCTCTGTCCATGCTGGCCAGAAAATGAAATAATAGGAACTATAGGCTCTTCTACAGCTGACTGGTTTCAGAGATCCATCAATTATTAAAGACATTAATTCTTCCACAATTACTGGCATGTTGTGACATATTAGAATAGAGGAGAGTTGGTCTCTGACCAAATCAGATCGACCAGACTATTCAGTGAAACCACTGAGTCCTTTTGGACTCTCTTCTTTAACAGACCTGGCAGTGCTGGAACACACTGGGAGAAACAGCTAGGTTTTCTCACTTCAGCCAGGACCCAGAAATTTACAGTGGTGATATTTCCTGTCCTGTCTATAATAATAAACCTCAGTGTGGTGCCTATGAGACTTTCTTTTGTTTGTTTGTTTCTATGTTTTTTTGGTTTTTTTTAAGAAGCTGATTCAGGAGGGCCCTGTACTGAAGGGGGTGAGACAAGAGCTCTTCACCTGCAGCCTCCAACATCTGCCCCTGTCCTGGCTGCCAGGAAAGCTGATATATTTTTTCTATAATGAAATAGTCCTGCTTCTCCATATCAGAGATAGTGTGGCAGGTGGTGGTGCTTTGGATCTTCACCCCCACGAACAGTTTTGAAGGCTTCTGTTCATGAGAACCTCCATTTGAGCAGGCAGGCACATGTCTCCACACTGTAACACCTTCACACTGCAAGATGGGAAGGGCCAGGAAAATGCCAAGAGCTCCCCAGCTTCATCCCTTAGGAATGTTTGGTCTTTTTCTGAGAGTTGCAGCTTCTTGAGCCCTGGGATTCTGGCAGAGCCAAGCCCTTCAGTGTGCTTGGATAGTCTGAGTTTTTAAGGGCCTTTTCTAATCTGACTGTTGTTGACACTGTATATCTGTAAGTAAGCCTTCTTAGACAGACAAATGAAGGGTACCTTTTAAAATCATAACCATAAAATTATATCACTTATTAGAATTACAAGTTTCCCTTCTTTTGTACAGGTAATGGTAATAATGGTTTAATGATGGCATTGGCCACAACAAACCTTATTCAATCTTAGCAGGAAGAAATCATGCATTTGCTTTGCATGTAAACTTCCATTATTTGGATGGAGCTCCTGTGACATAGGCCAGTATATCTGTAATATGTATTTATAGTTGTTTAAAGACCTGAAAGTTTATGGAATAAATCTGATGCAGTATAGCCAGGAGGCCTGTGAGTTTTTATCACGCTATTGATTAAAAAGCCCACCACTACTCTGTGAAGATAATGGAAAGAATTGAAAACTGGGTAAAAATTCCTTTTATTCTGTATAAATAATCTCTTAAAAAAAAAAAGAATATTTGCTTATTTTTTTCCTTAAGATAATCTCTGCCTTTGTTTGAAAAAGGTTATTGATTGGATTGTTAACTTAAATAGTCTGTGGCGGGTGTGACAGAGCACATGGCTGCAATTAATCTTACAATGCAGAATCCATTATTGAAAAAGCACTAATGAGCCATTCTAAGGCCTTCACTGGTCACAGAGCCACTGGAAGCAGCAGATTGCTCCTGCCCTTTAATGTCAGTTTTGGTCTTTAGGGTTATACAGCCAGTGTAAGCAGAAAAGATTTTTAGATATTTTTAGGGTATTTATGTTAAAATTATCCCTCCCATCAGCCTGCAATTGTACCAGGTGCAGGATACAAGAAATGTCTCTGAATGTGCTCACCTCCCCGCTCCTCTGACCAGATGTCTCGTGGACATAATGTACAATTAAAGCCAGTGGCATGTGAAACACTGATGTCACTATAAAATATGGTCTCAGTCTCAAAGTTCAGATCCAGAGGAGAGTTTTGACAAAGATGAGGGAGCTTTCAAACCTGATCTACACTTTAAAATATTGTTTTAAGACAAAGGGATGAGCTGTTGAAAATCTCACTGGAACTTTTATTGTCTCTGTTGTTTATAGCTATTGCAGCATAGCAAAAGTTTAGGTAGAGAATAGTTATGGTAGATTAGAAACCATCAATGTTAACATATTGCCTTCTCCTTCAACAGAACTGCTCCCAGGGTGTATTTTAGAGGTCTGTCTATTGACTTTGGTGACACCATAAATATGTGTTACTTCCTTCCCCTATTAGATCTGCAGAGCTGATACAGACTTGTGAGAGTGATCCCAGGTTTCCCAGGGTGGAGCCTCTACCTGAATTATTAACTGAGTTTCAGCTGCAGACTCTGCTGCACACCTTAGCTACAGCAAATGCTGTTCATCACACAATTAGGTGAAATAAGACTGTTTCTCCATCTTAAACACATAGCAAGAAGACTTTCAGCTCTCTGGCGTGTGTGCTACTGCAGTGTCCGTAACTGGAATCACATTTTGAATTGCTTTGTGTGTAAAAGAAAATTGTGGCCTGAACTAGCCTTTTTATTTTTAAGGAAAAAAGAAAGGGAATTTGAATCTACCTGTAGTAGCTTGCCACATGCAGCTACAGGACTTTGTGTTCAGGTACTCTGACACAGAAGGAATGCTAAGAAGTTCTGTGATATAGAGCAGGGATGGTGTTCACTAACACTGCCTCAGGAAGTCTTGGATGTGTGAATTTTCTCATAGCATGTAAAACACTAGGTTTTGAACACAAGTAGCAGGAAAAGAAAGAGAAAGATATCATGAAGAAGGAGAAACCAAGGAAGAAAGGAAAAAGAATTTTGATATTTTGAGTATCTAGTGGCATGCTTGCCATATACTGTAGTGCCTCACCATGCTGATAGCATAAGTAAAAATAGTCTTTCCAAGGACATTAAGCTGGGGTCATGGATACCACAAGGAATGTTCCTTAATGTGACAGAACACCTGAATTAGAGGCTGAAGAAAGACATTCTTTTTGCCTTACACATGGTATAAGCCCTGTGCTAGCAGAGAGCAACCTTCAGCTATGCAGACTCAATTCTTGTAGTCAAAGCACTTGGAGAGAAAGCCTAATAGAATGAATGAATTTACATGTTCTTGCAAAATATTTCTGCTTTGGTACTAGAAAGAAACCACTATGGCCCTCACTCTATTCCTAATTTTTCTAAGGAATCCTCAGCCTACAAGAGACCATTTCTTTTAGGCTTGTGGTAGGTTCTTAAGAGTGCTCTGCAATATAGGTAGGATGTATCACTTCAAGGATGAAGCACCACTGATAGGAGATGTCACATAGGAGACCTGCAGAGGTGTTTTTGAGGCAAATGAGGAACAAAACAGTCAAGACTGATAACTGGAAGAGAGCAGGAATGGCTATGAAGGGACAGAGATAAAGTAGTGAACAGGACCTAACCCTCATGTTGTGTTAGAAAGGGAGGATCCTCAGCTGGAGTCTCTGCAATGAGCAATGTGTGTGCACAGGCAAGTGAGCATGTGAAGATGTGCATGCATTTAGCTGGGATTTATTTCTGTAAGATTGATTCTATTCTTTCTGTTTCTTTTCAAATGTGACTGAAGCTTTTTAACTCTGATTAATTCACCTCCCTATATGAGTTGTTTTCTGTGATATATTCCAGCACTGTACAACATTTTTGGAAGCAACTCTCTGCTGCTGGGAGTAATTCCTCCCTGATGCATGGCACATTTGTTCTATTTACTGGTGTTGGAATAAGGTTTGCATTAAATGTATATCAGATCTGGAGGAGCATTTCAGTGTCATGTCAGGTTCTGCTAGTTTGGTAGTATCAGAAACTATATGGGGTCCTCTCAGCAAGAAAAAAAGTATCTTGTCACATCTGCTTTTGCTTAGTTGCAGTTTCAAGGCCCTCAGAACTTCAGTTGGTCCACTGTAAATCTCAGTAAAAACTGTCACTTGTTTTGTGCTGACTTTTAAGAGCTTCAAAACCCTGTGATCTTCTGAGCCCATCTGACCTCATCAGCATTGTCAAGATGTTTCTTTATTCAAAGGCTTAAGAGTGATATGAGCAATTTCATTGATCCCTCCTTCTCTAAATAGCTCCTTTATTTTCTATTCAATTTCTTTAGTAATTATACATATACATTTCTGTACTGGACAGGCTTAGTTGTTGTATCACAACTGTGCAAATATAACTGGAGAACAAAAATTCTTATTACAGCATTTGATGGTATCATGGACATATCCCCTACAGCATTATTTTCTTATCCATCAATTCTCAGCACCTGTTTGCTTCACTAGCTGGAAATTACAGAAACTTTTTGTAGGGTGGTGATGGGCGCTGTGATGATGCAGCAAAATATTAATGATAGGTCTGGTAATGAAGATGACACGTCTGTACCCACATCTACCACAGACATGCCTTTTTTTTTTCTTATTGGAGAAACAGCCTTTCTTTCTCCATTCTTAAAAAGGCACTTAGGCTGGTGGAAGTGGAAAATATTTTTTCCAATCCATTGGTTGAGTCTAAGAACAGCAGACTGGATAGAGGTGAAAAGCCCCATGCAACTTATGGTGCCAGTTTCTAGAAGAAGCAGTGCTGGATGTGCATATCTCTGTTCCTAGTCTTTCTACAGATGAGCAATTGACTCTCCCTGCCCTAACCATGCACAATGTTAGTGTTTGTCAGAGAAGGATTCTAAATATGGGCTGGATGTGCATATCTGTGTTCCAAGTCTATCTACAGATGAGCAGTTGACTCTCCCTGCCCTACCTATGCACAGTGTTAATGTTTAAGTGTGTCAGAGAAGGATTCTAAATATGGGGCTTTCCAAGAAGGCAGGCAGGAGCTTATTGCAGGTGACTAAGGCAATGTCTCAGCCAGGTAAGGGTGGTTTGGGAGTACAGTACTTTATTTCAGCGGTGTATTTGTCTTGTTTTGTTTTGCAGAAGGAACACTGATCCTACCTTTGGTTTGTTTGTTTGTTTGTATTTTCCCCTCCAGAAAGCCCATTGCTGACCCTGCTACTGTGATACCGCTGTTTTGCAAAGCTGAAGTCGACACGCATGTAGGGGCGGGGGTTGTAACTCTGGCAATTTGTCCTTCCCAATTAGATGTGACTGTTCTGCTAGCTTTCCCTTCTTTATTCCTTTCATTTAGTTCATTGTGGGAATTGGCTTGGGATTTTTTTTCCTTTCAGTTTCCTGTTTTGATCCTGGAAGGTTAGCTGTGCAATTTGGTTTCTTCTGTGCCAACCAACTTTAGTGGCAGAGCTCTTAAAAAAAATTAAAAGCTATATCCTTCCATCCCGTCTTGTGTCTTCTCTGTACGCTACTGCTTCCATTTAAGCAAAGTTTACAGAATTGCTCCACCCATTTGGACACCAGGAAAGGAAGCTGTGAAATGGAGAATAACCTCATTTCCACCAGGTCCTTCGTTCCGGTCGAAACAACGCTAATTGAAACTGTAGTCCAATTTCTATTAAGACGGATGGTCTCCCTGAAATTTGGTTTGTTTCTGATTTCATCCTTTTTCTTGTTTTGTTAAAAAAAAAAAATCCCCACAAAAACCAACTCAAAGCCAAACCATTTTTAAGAGCTCTGGATAAAACTGCTTTGCCAATGGGGTGGAGATGACTGATTTTCTCTTGTGCCCGGCAGCGAAAGGGTTAATGCCTGCTTTCCTCTTTGGTATCTGTTAGTTGCAGCTCATGTTGTGATCAGTCCATGTCCATGTGTGTTTTGTTCCCAAATTTAATGCCGGTTAATTAACAAGCAGTAAGTGAGCCTTAACAATGACCGTTGTTTTCGATCTTCCTCAGGACACCCGACCTGCCTGCAGTTCACCACAAACATGACTGAGGCTGTTAAAACCTATCAGTGGCAATGCATTGAGTGCAAATCCTGCAGCCTCTGTGGGACCTCAGAGAACGATGTGAGTCATTTACCTTTTCATGCAAATAAGCATCACTGCAAGCTGCTGCTGTGCTCACCCTTGAGAAGCATGTGGCACTAGTGTGGGGCATTGTTTTACTGCTGCTTCCATGCATCTCCAAGGAAAAGCCACCCCTGAGTGCAGATGCGTTTCTCCCCAGTCTCCCCATTCAGACACTGGTCTCTGCTGAAATTACTATGGGTATCATACAGGGCCCCTTAAGATGCTGATACTTGTGGTTTGTGTACTTATTCAATAGAAAGTAGCTGAGGGCCATGAATTCTTGTTGCAGGGAGCTTTCAGCATGATACTCAAAAGTGGATGTGAATACATGATAACCCAAGAGAGGCAAGTATGCTTCTTTTGCCCCCGATTTTCTTTACTTTCTTGGTATGATTTTTTAAACTTAATTACAAGACTTGGGAAACATGAAACCATTTGAAGTGGGATGGCTAAGCCTCACCTAATCACCAACTCCAGTGATTTCCAGAGCCTGCAGCTGAGCAATGTCCTCCCTGCAGGGTTTGCAGTTAAAATCTGATGCTAAGGGTCCTTGGCAGCCTGTGAGAACCTTGGAAAATTGACAGTAGCTGGAGAACTTTGGAGGTGATTAGCTAACACTATATTCCCTACAGCAGAATAAATTTGAAGCCTGAGATTTTGTTTTTGCTTTAGCATAAAAAAATCTGAACCCGGGGAGCTTAGGAATCACAGGATACTTCAGAGCAGCTTTTTTCACCCCAAATATATGAAAGAGCTGCAGACCAAATGGTGGGGTCATGTAATTTCCATCTGTTTCACAGAAAATTTACTCAGCTGAGTTTTGGAAAACTAAGGCAAAGGTTTCCTCTGAAGAAATGAGATCAGCACATGGTGACACCGTAGCCCAGCAAAGCCTGTCCTCTTCTCTCAGTACAGCACATCCCTGGCATAACAGCTTTTACTCCTGCATCATGAGGCCATCTAGGACTGGAACTCCTTCACTTCTCATAGTGATTTTCTGCTTAGAATCTGAGCTGTCTTGTGCTAAGAGAGGCTTTCTGCAGCCTCTCAGGAATATGGTGGCTAATCATGGATGAACAAATGTGATGCTTGTAGCCTTTACATTCCCAGCAGTCTCTTAGTCTCTGTTGTTGCAGTTCTGCATTCCCAGCTGAACATTGCTGGTTACCCTACTTAAGTTTTCGTCTTGGCAAGAGACTAATTTACATACTTTTCTCTCTTCTCCTCTCCTTCTCTCCCCACTTCCCTATTGTCTCTCCAACAAACCTGCCTCAGGACCAGCTGCTCTTCTGTGATGACTGTGACCGTGGCTATCACATGTATTGCTTGAATCCACCAGTCTTTGAGCCCCCGGAAGGTAACATATGACTGATGTCTGCTTTGAAAAATCACAATAAAGTCTTTGTGGAGAAGGGAAAAAATTCAGAAAGATGTTTTGAACTATGCAGGGTTAAGGAAACAGTAGCAAAGCAAAGGGAGGTAGCACTGGAAAGAAACAAAATGAATAGATGTGAAGCACTAGTGTGATCTGTGGTATCCTATTCAATCTTGCCTGTTCTCCTCCTCTTCCAGAAAAGGAAAGATCTTCTTTTGTGGGTCATGGGTACCTTTGGATGTCCCACATATCACCGGTCACCTCGATTTAGTCAGCTGAATTGAGTACCTGTGAAATGTGACTTTGGACTTCTTAAGAAGTCAAAGTCCTGGAGAGAAAGCCTCAGACAGGGAGGTCCCCTCTGGAACATCTGAGTGCCTGTTGTCAGGAAGCTGGATTAAAGGGAATTACCTTCCTTGCTCTGTGATATGTTTCTCTTTAGGCAGGGTGAAGGTTCTGTGGTCTGTATTACATTTGATACATAGTTATGACCTCTGCAGGGACTGTACTATGACTGGTTGGAATTTGTCACTTGTCAGTGGAGCAGAGGAACCAGTCTCTTACCACTAGAGGTTCTCTGACTAAAGTCCTCAGAGAGCAATAGAATTGGAGAAGGAGGCTTGTGAATGTGAGTGACTGCAGTTTACATGAGGGGCAGGACAAGCATAATTACAAATTAATCGTGCATTCAGGAGCTAATCTTTGCAGCTTTGGTAAAAAGGAAGCTAAATCAGGAGGGGAAAATCTTGAAATGCAGCTAATAATTATCTAAAGGTTTCTGTTCCACTGGGAAGTGGTTTATTGGAAGTGTGAAAATATAAAGCTCATTGCAATGCACACACACCCCAGCAGCACTGCAGCTCATGTAGAAAGCCTATGGACACAAAAGCAAGGGCAGCAGAGTCTGCTTCACAAAAGTACAGGCAATTCCAATATTAGGAATCTCTCCTATACTATTCAAACCAATCTTGACATTAACTCTGAATGCCTGGATTTTATGTCATTCCTATAAGAAGAATTTCTTCATTTGCAGGGAGTTGGAGTTGTCATTTGTGCCAAGAGCTGCTCAGAGAGAGAGCATCAGCTTTTGGCTACCAGGCCTGAGGAGCTCCAGCAGTCAAGAAACACCTTGCTCCTGGTGTTGCCATACCAGCACACAATTCCCATCCAGAACACAAAGACACGACCCACACCCAAATGAACGGACACTCAAATACAGGAAGAGGTATCTGTGGTATTCACTGTCACTAATGCCAGACCTCCTGGGCTCTGCTAGGACTGTGTACTTTCCCAGTGACCCGGATGAAATCTCTTCACTGCTGTGCATGGTTGCTGCTTGCCATCGACAGGCTTACATGCATTGTGCAAGGGGGAGGGTTGTTGTACCAACACGGAGAAGTCAATTTTGTGTGGCCTTGTGCTTTCTGTTTAGTCTTTTTTTTTTTTTTAATGAAAATGTAGTAAGATATTTCCCAAGGAATTATTGGTGAGTACTTCAGCTGGGAGCAGCACCAGGTGTTTCTCTTCACAGGCTTGACCAGAAATCTCTTTACTGCAACCACTCTGTAGATGCATGGGTGCTTAAGAGGGGTGCTCTGAGAGTTGCATTTAGTTCAATAATTCCGAGTTCATGAACAGCACATTGTCACTAAGAGAAGCACTCATCAAACTTTTTGGGGTGACACTTTCTCCATTGAATCAAATGCCCTGATTTGGCAGATCATTAGGAATCTGTTTTAAGTGTAAGGAAGAGCAGTACTGATATGTACATGCTCAGATGCTTAGAAATGCCTTTGGTATTCAGGATATTCAGGCATACTGTCCCACTGCAATACCTTCCAGACACATAATGTCTTTTTAATCAGAAAATTCTGAGTGAAAAATCTTATGTATATGCAACTGACTTTCTGTTTAGCTCAGAAAAGTGAACAAAAAAACCCCTGTCATCTTAAGTTGATCATAGAAAGTAAAAATTGTCAGCATTCTGAGCAATCTAATGTAAGTTGCAAAAAGGAACAATTTTGGCTTAAGATCAAATGAAGCACTTTGATTAATTTTTTGAAATTTCTAAACTGAAATGTTCTGCAACTGAAAGCTGCATTTCCTGGGCATTGCCTAATCCAGGCTTTCAGCATTTCCAAAGTGTTACTGTTTTTTGTCAAAGTAATTATTGAGATCTAACTAAATTTCCCAATAATTTTCCCCCAGATTCTCTACAACCACATCTTTGGCCAATGACATAATTTGTCTAAAAACCTTCCCCAGCTCTAAAGAGAAGAATCATTTGCTGAACCTAACATGAAAAGAAGAATTTTCATAATGATTAAAAAAATTAAATAGGAATAGTTCTACTTTATTTAAACAAAGCTTTACACATGAAATGAAGAAATTTTAAGTGAGACCAACCATTGAAAAAAAATTATTGCAGTTGTATCTCTTTGGATAATTTAAGACATTACTAGGAGAATAAGTACATCAAATATTTTCTACAAAATACATCTTTAAGGTTAAAAACCTACTACTCCCTAAACTGCCAAGTAGCCCAGAATAACCATTTTTTGGGGTATGATGTATATCACTTTCTAGGCGTAGATTTAAGTGGGTTTATAATATAAATTTATGAGAGCAGCATGTGACTCATGTTGCTTGTACAAGTAGGTAAGGATACTGAAGATTATATTTGGCATGTTTATGTTGGTTGAAACTCTTCTGCAAAATGAAATGTTCCCAAACACTTGAAAGACATTGTGAAACAATAGTTTTTCTTCCTGCTCCTGCTAATTACACTTAGTTAGGATGAGCTATACTGACCTAGTGCACTTTTTCTCATTATTTAGATAGTTTCTTCCCCTTTTGTTCAGCTTACACATCAAAAGTAGCTGTGTCAGCTACTGGATTCTCCCACCTACTGTTGCAGCCTATTCTCAGGCTGTAGCAGGAGTATTTTAACCTGTTAGGAAAAAAAATGTAGAAAGTATTTATCCTAATTGTATTGGACCAAATCTCTCCTGGAGCAGCTGCACTGGCTACCTGTAAAATTCATTCAATATCTTGTGCTTTCCATGTGACAGCCCTTCAATGAACTGAGAAAACAAAGAAATTTTTGCATCAAGTCTGGAGAGAGCAAAGTGGAAGCCTGTGCACTTGCATCAGGTGTCTGATACCTGTTGGGACAAGACCCTTGAGCAAATATAAAATAAAACATCTTCTTCCCAGTCTGGAACTGCCCTAGCCTTGGGGAGCACTTGGAGGAGAGAGCTGATCTGCAAGAGCATTTTCACTCTTCCACTGGTGTGGTTGAACCCTGCTGATCTGGCATTTTGGGACCATCACATGGTTCAGTCTGATACAAAATCCTGTTGCTGTTGTGGCCTGGGGTGCAAGTGTGTATTCACCAGAGCTCTGTCCAGAAAATGGGTGTTTTGGAAAGAGTGAATGGAAATGAGAAGTGTGTGTGCTGGAGGAAACTTCTGTGGTGGTGGTGCTGCTGGTGGGATCAGCAGATGTGGGTTAGTGTTTGGGCTGGTCCTCAGCTACCAGGACCTAGAGACTTCCATCATAAAAATCACCATTGCCTTCCAGTGTCCAGATGTTTACACTGACCTTGAAGGAGTAGGACAATGTCTGTGTTCCTAAACAGAGAGGCCATGCATGTTGTTTTGGCCTGTGTGTTAAGCAGACACTGGTGGCTCATCATGTAAGTCTCATATAGCCTGGTTGGTGGAACCAGCTGGTGCAGAATTTCACTGGTCTCCATCCCTGTGGCAGAGATATTGCTAAAGGAGCTGTGCACTCTGTGCACACCTGCTTTCCTATTTTGTAGTTTTGATCCAGAGCTGTTTTTCCCTCCCACAACCATTCTGCAGCCAACAATATCTTTCATGTTCAGAAATACTCCTCCGTGGCCTTGCTGAAGTTTCATCACTAATGAGGTATGACAGAAGGACAGATTGCTTAGAACTTCAATGCCAAAGCGTTGTTTGCCATCTGAGATCACTGTGGCAGGGTGCTTGCCCACAGTGGACCAGCTGTGTTTCATCTCTCCAGCTTGATGCTGTGTGCTGTGTAGCCAGGCAGCTCCGGGTGACTTTGGCAGCAGATTAGATACAAGCTCTCCCTTGTGGAGAACTTCCTCCAGCTACAGCATCCCTTCTTCACTAGCAGAATCCAAGATATGGGGCTGGAACAGACCTCTCAGTGACATTTTTAGCATGCATTCGGAGCCATGTGTATTGGTGCACTTTAGAAATACTGACTGACCTCCCAGGTGAAAAATGCACCAGCTTTGCTGATATGTGGAGAGGCTGTGGCACTACCATGGGGATGAGGAAGAGGAGTTTAGAAAACCTGGTTCCCTGTCACCTGCTGGCCCACTGGGATAGTCCTCCTGCATGACTGCTGGGATGTGTGACTTGGGCAACACCCTCTGCTGTCAGGCAAATCTTGCCAGTGATCTGGTCTGGCCACTAAACAGTGTGAGGGCTCTGGCTCAGTGTGCTGCTCTCTCTCTTGCTATGGCAGAACATGCACGTTTATTGGCAGTCCCTGAGGTGAACAAACTGATGTTTTTCAAAACCCTTCTGTGTAAGTAAGGCAATTAATATTTAAGCACAAATCAGGGCAAACTACCAGGAGATGGTAGATCCTGTATGCCTCAAAGACTTCAAATCAAGAACGGACAGATTCCTAGATGTGTTTTAATTTAATGCAATCTTCTTTAATCACAGGAATGTCTAACTGAAAAAGGTTTGTGTTATAAAGGAAGTCAGGCTGGATGATGTAATTGTTCTTCCTGGCCTTATTATAAAACCAGATGTTTACTGTGGGAGAGGATGTATTTTAATACAAGTGTGTCTGCATAATGGCCTTAAAGTATGTTAGTTAAACATACACACGTGATCCTTCTACTTTTAACTCCTTTTGGATAACCTAAAAAAGGTCAGTTAGACAAAATCATCTTTACTGGTGCAGTAAATTGTGCATTACCTCCTTCATGGCATCTACTTTGGTATTGGCTACCTCGGGCTGTTCCAGGGACTGAACAATTTAGACTGTATTGTGAGAAACCATGGCTTGCCTCTGGCTCTCCCTCCATCATATTTGTGTGCTGCTCTGCTCTCCCTCCATCATATTTGTGTGCTGCTCTGTGCTTTTCTGCCCATGGTGGGAAGACCACTGGCATGGGCAGCACCTGTGGGGGCAGACTCAGAAACCAGAGGGATGGAGGAATGACCACTGACCGGCGGCATCCAAGTGGTACCACTGAGGAATTGAACTCGTGTTGCCAGCACAGAGCCTCCCACGTAGCTTGGAAAAGGCAGTACCTTTGAGAAACATGAGATGGGTCCTAATTTTTCCCCAAACTGTGCTTCCATAGCTGTGTTGTTGCATCAAGTTTACAGTGCACAGAGTTTACATTCTGTAAATGTACCTCAGACCAGTTCTTGAGCTAGGAAAGCCACCATTAAGTGTGTGCTTTTGAAGAAAATGTTACTCTAAATAACTTTGAAATCATGATTTTTCATCTTTCTTTAGAAGGAGCTTAGTCAGTTCTGCCCCAAAGGAAGATTCTCCTGCACTATGCAGTGTTATGGGGCTGTAGCATTTTCTTTACACCTACAGCATGTGTTTTGACAGGGGTCATTTGGGAGGTGAGGAGTGGATGGAGTTAGAAAGGAATATTAATTAAGCTTGTCATTGCTAGAGGGATAGTGTGCATTGTGGGCAAGAAAATTCCAGGTAGAGCTGGGCATGACTTTTCTGTGTAGAATGAATTAATTTTTAAAAAATGTGCTTTTGAGAGAACCATAATTATTATTGAAGTCCAATCTGGCAAATTATTTCATACAACAACTAAGAGGAAACAATCAAAATAGTTGAAAATTATTTTTACAATCTTTTTAGAAAAAAATCACTTCAATATTTGAATTTTAAAGTTAATATAATTGATATTGGGAAAAATCTGGCACCAGTCTGTGAGGGAAGAAAATATAGATCTTATGGAGGACATAAGTAAAAGATAGATTATTTTTGCAATGTTGTTATGGGACGCTGTGGGATGATCACAAGGAGGTCACCTGGCATTTCAACAGTTGACCAGTTCTATAATTTTGGGAAAATAAGTTCTGTGGAGAGGAGCAGGCAGACAGGTCAGGAAAGCCCTTCTCTAAGCAGTTCTGGGTTCATTATGATCTTACCATCTCCCACTTTTGCATGACAGGAGGGGAGTGTGCAGCTGAGCAGGGTGACCACGGCTGCCAGGCAGGAGCAGGAGGGTGCTGCCCAGCCCCCCCAAATAAGGGGTGACTGCAGAAGGAGCCCCCAGCCAAAGTGGCAGGGATGCTCAGGGGCTGCCCAGCCTGGAGCTCAGTTGCCAGCCGCTGACCCGGATGGGGACAGCCTGTCCCACAGTGCTGTGGGCTGTGCCCAGCTGCCCATCACAGGCACACTCTGAGCTGCTCTTCTGAGCCGCTCCAGGAGTGGGACATTCCCCACACCCCACCGGCGTGGAGTTATGAAGCACGGGGCTTATTTCCACTTACAGCAAGGATTGCAGCACGGCTGTGGACAGGTGCTCAAGTCTGTGCCTCTCTGCTGGAGAAAAGGCAGGATGGCAATTCTTAGCTGCTTCTGCAAAGCACTTGGAGCCTACAAACAGTGAGCAAGCCCTAAGTGCTGCTGTTTACCACAGTGCTGCACACCCAGGCTGTGGCAGAGCAAGAAAAGCCAACTCTGCTGGGCTTTCCTTACACCATTTGTTTCTGCCAGCCTCAGGCCCATGACTCTGCCCAGGAGACAGGAACAAGTGACAAGACAGGAGTTGGATGTGAAAGATCCAAGACCCTGCAGAAGGAACAAAAAAGTTTAGTTGCTGTCGCTGTGCTTCTCCACTGGTAAAAGAGGGCAGGAATTGTGAATGACAGGCAGCCAAATCCATCTTTGGTGGTGATATAATTGCTAGCAATGACCTCCAGCCACAGCAGTAGTTAAATGGTTTTTCAGGGCAGGGCAGGCACCAAACCTGGTCTGGTTTACATAAGATAAACTCAGGTCTGCTGGAGGAGCAGGGAGAGGAGGGGCTGTCTGTGGTTTGATGAGGACTGACTTACAAGAGCAGCTGCCCAGCGCACTCCCCTGGCTCTGCAGGCTCAGGCAATGTCTCCATCCTACGAGTGCCATCATCCAGGGCCAAAGCACCATGTCCCTGCTCCTGGGGAGCAGTTTCACAGAGAGTGCTGGCACTGTCCCAGCTCTGTCTCTGGTGGTGCTGGCTGGGGCACAAGGTCTCCCTGCACTGCAGACAAGGGCGAGAGTGACTGACGCTCCCAGGCTGTGTCCTCGGGCCCTGGGCTCAGTGGCTGTCTCGAAGGAGGCGGGCTGCAGGTTGTGCGAGCACAATTTTGCTGTCCTGATGGCCAAGCCTTAGCACAGGGTAGAGGAGAGGTGCATCACTCTCCTCTCTCTCCAGCTGCACTGCTGGGGTGTTTGGACAGTCCCCCACCACTGTGCATGGAGGCACTTAACTGAGGGGAAAGGGGAAGGTAAAGAACAGCAAGTGCCTCCAGGGAACAGAAGGGATTTTAGGCTTTATCCTTTTATTGTATCCCAGTGAGAATGCCAGGCATTTAGTAGCTGAAGAATCGAGCCAACAGTTTATTAATATTTGTTGTGTATTTCTGCCATGTTGGGTGAAAATGTAAAGTGTTATTACATTAGTACATTTAGAATATATGTTTTTACTGATGTTTTGAAACAAGAAAACTACTATTTTCAGATCAGCTTACTACCCTTTATGTGCATGAAGTTAAAAATAAAACACTTCATACCTGAAAATTGCTGATTTTCAGGTATTGATATTTTCTTTCAGACTCCTGTCAATCTAGTTATCCATCTGATTCAGTTCATTGTAACAAACCATAGGTTTCACCTCCATGGTGACTTGGGAAATATTTCATCTCTTCCAACTTTCAGAAGCTAGGGAGAGAGAAGGGCAGGTTTTATTCTTTGTATTTGGAAAGATTGATAAAGGATGACACATTCATTTCATGTTCATCTCCTTTCCATGTCTTGAATGATTGAATTGGTTGGCTGGAAGAGCATTCCTTTCTGTAGTGGTCTGGAGTGCTGCTGTGGCTCACCTCTCATGGATGAGAAAGCACAGTCCAGCAATTTGTCCACTTGGATAGGATTCCTCCTCTATTGCCATATGAGACTTTGGAACTGCTAATTCTGATCAGAGACCCTTGTGCCTACAAGATAAGGTCTTCCCTTCCATTTCTCAAGATCTTCTGCCTGGAAGGCCAAACCCCCCTGCTGCCCATGAACTCTGATGAAGCACAGATCTATTTCCAGCCCCAACGTGTGCTTCTGCTGGACACAGGACCATATTTGGATGCTCACAATGTACTCCCACTGCAGAATTTGTGAGCAGCAGTGAAAAAGGAAGTATCTATCTGCTGAGAAACAAAGGACAAGATGTGAACGTTATACCTAACCTACTCTTCCTTTATAGCTCTCCTGGAGCGCAACACTAGAGATGTGCCCCTGAAAACTTTTGGGAAGGCTGTGCATGAGGAATTTCCAAGTGTCATCGCCTTTGAGCTTCATTACAGAATATCTTCTCTTGTTCATCCTCATTTTCTTACAAAATTTCAGAGACAGTGTATACTAAAACTGATTTGAAAGGTTTAGAACAATTCAGAAACAGACAGGTCCAAATCAAACCATCAGCTTTTGTCTCTCCCTTAGAAGTGTTCAGCAAACCTTTGATCATTGCAGAGAATCAGGCTTGTGTGCTTGTTTAATCTCAACTCAGCATTAAGGCCATACAGTAGTTCATAAAGACTTCTCAGTCATAAAATATTCTTTAAAAAAAGTGAAAGCTATTTCCTCTTTACATTGATGGCTTTCCATTTCTGCTGCAGCAGAGATCAAGTCTTCCTGTTTACTTAGATTTCCTTCCAGCACTGCAGCCTGGGTTAGAAGTGATGGGCATGGGCCTGGAAATAATGTGTTTCACTATATTGCAGATGTAAAGAGAATCTCAAGAGTATTTAAGTAAATTGTCATCTGTATGACTCAATCAGATCTTATAAGAACCAGAAGCTTGTGTACATGCTAATTTATTGGATCACCATTTCCTCATCTGCCATTTCAGGTTGAATCTGCCATTGGTATGCACTATTGTTTTTTTCCCAACTAGCAGTGGTTGAAAAGAAAAACAAAACAATTAAAATTGGGGGTGAGGAAGATTGAGTTACAATCTTTGCTGTTGATCCTTTATTTGATTTGAGACAACATTATCCCCATTATTCGAAAGCAAAATAGGAGAATCAATCTGTGACATCATAGCAGTTCTAGATAAAAGCTCTTTTGTCATCATCTTGTAAATGCACTTAAAATGCTGAAGTAATGATCTCTGAATAGTGACATTGGCACAGCTTTACTGTGTGATGCTATGGTATTAATTTTTAACTCGGAGACTTTAAGTTATATATACAAATATATATATACATATATATTTGTGTATCATCCTAATGTTTTTTACTGTAAACATTGCTCACTGATCAGGAATAGATCTAGAGTCCCATAGTAAGTATTACTGAAGAAGAAGGAGTGAGAAAATCCTACTTGTTTTGGAAAAATTTGTCATCATTCGAACAAAATAGGGCAAAACATTATCCCTTACAACTTAATCTGAATTGTATTTGGAGCATGGCTTATGAAAGATAACCAATGCTCTAAAATGTGGGACTGATTCTCAGCTGCTCTTAGTCAGCATTCATCCACTGCTTTGTGGATGGCCTGGTATCCTTAAAGATGCCAAGTCTATATCTTGGACTTTAGTTTCTATGAAAAGGTGTGTGGCTGCTTAATAGTTAAGCACACTCAACACACGCAAGAAAACAGTTCTTTCTGTCTCTGTCTGTAAGTCTGGTCTGTTTATGCCCTATTCTGGCTCAACCTGGCTTCGGTGATGCCATGTTACAAGCTCCAAAGGAAAGTAAGGAATCTTAGCAAAAGATAATGATGGAACAGTCAGGAACCAGGGCAAATGTCTCTCTGACTTCATGGAGTTTGAGCTCGTTTCATCAGTTTCCAGTATACTGCCTTCTGATTTTCTGTAAACAACTCCTCAAAGCTAAATCAGGAAATTGTGGACAGCAGCACATTATCTTCCTCACCTGTATAATCCCTCACTTCAGTCAGCTCCATCCTCCTCTCTCTTACTCATTTCTGATCTGTTCTAGTATTTTTGATCTCTCTCTCTTCACATGGAATCTTTTCCAGCTCCTCTAATTTTTAGCATCTCTCCCTGGAGTCAGTCCTCTTCACCATCATTTGCTCTGAGACAGTCAGTCAGGATACGCCATAGGTGTTTAAAGCTTAACTTCCAAGCTTTACTTCTCTCCCAACGGTGTGTCCTTACAGTATGTCTTTGCTTTTTAGCCATCCCATGAGTAGGCCCGTGGTCATCTCTGGGATATTTTTCCTTTGTGATTACAGCTCATCTCAAAGGAACCTGCGTTACAGCCAAGCGAAGCCATGCAGCCTTGCTGCTGGCACACACATCCTCCTTTCCCCAGTGCTCCAGCTGGGGATGTGGTCAGGCTGCCGGTGCATGAGATCACATCCAGCAGGGCTACTCCCTGGAAGCCAAAGTGTTGCTTAGTAACCGACTCATGGAAGTACCAGAAGCATTTTTCAATCTGTCACATTGGCAAAGAACACTGGCTTCTTGATTTAGAGGCATTCTGCTGTGCGTGGCAGGGCCATGCTCCATTATCTTGCATCCAGCACTATCTGCAAGCAAGGATATGAACCTCCCATTTAATGGAGGGGCTGGGAGAAGGTGGGGGTGTGAGGCACAGAAAATATTTTCCTAGGAACATGAAGCTTTTAGCTGGTTCTCCTGGCATCTAGTCCTCAACTTAACTCCCTTCCCATGGGAGATATTCTCTGCTTATGAAATGCACTCCAGGGTCCTATAGCAATTGGCCAAACAGGACCCTGCAGCACCTTCATCTATTATGAGACATTACTGCAATAAAACTTGGTGTGTCATACAGAAACCAGATGAGGTATTGCAATATTTATGCTGTAAGCCTCAGTGTCATGGACAATTGCTACAGAATAATGTATGTCTTTTCTTAATGCAGTGGAGTCACAGCAGCTTCAGCAGAGCACACTGAACACAGATAGTCTGTGATTGCATGGTTTCCTCTGTTATTTTCAAATTATTCTGTTACAGACACTTAAATGAAAAAAAAAATCCTTTCATTTAAAAATAGATGGTAAAAGCTCTTAGGTTACTCCCTCTTTTAGGAATAATTCAGTCTGAAAGCAAAACATCCAAAAACTGGGTTCTGACTTGAGGGGCTTACTCCTTTATCTGGCACTGGTGTATCATTAAGAATGGCTTCAAAAAGTAACTTGAGGGCTTTTATTTGAGGTACCTTATTGATTTTGCTATCACATCTCTTCATTTTGGAAATGAAAAGGTATTTTAAACAACGTCTAGCTTTGAGCTCTGGGGACCAGCTGGACCCTTCCCATCCTATTTCTTATTGTAGAACAGTAGAACCATAGAGTGTGTGCAGCCACACCATTACCCATTTCTGTGGGCTTTCCTCCCGTTGACAGATTGTGTCCTGGAAGCCCTCTGCAAAAAATTGAAGGGCTTTTATATGGGTCGTTGAAGATCCAGGGTGGTCTGAAGATGTGGTTGTTTGACAAATGTACCCAAGGTCTCTTTTGGTCTTTGGAGTGTCATTTTACTGGGATGATGCTCAGTGTCACAGTGATGAAATCAGCAAGTTGCATCACATTTTTTGTGTAAGGCCTTGTCAGTGCAAGGCCAGTGACATGCATAATAGTCACATGCTAAAGCTTGACTCAGCATAAAGATGAAAAAACATCCCACAGTTTTGGAAGCTCCTGACTTAATTTCTGAAAACTTTTTGAGGCGATGAGTACCTTCCTGTGCTCTTTTCCAGTCTAATAAATAAATTTGGCTATGGGATAAAGAGTCCTTCAAATTTATTATATGTAGTTGTATTTTTATTGCACATAGTTTAACAAATACAGAAAGTGGTCCAAAAATGCTCTTGATGACTGGTCAGCATAAAAGCATTTGATGATCTGCTGTGGATCCCAGAGCAGAATTGTCTACATCACAGAAATATTCAGAATGAACTGTTTTCTCCAGGGGGCAGGGAGCATTCTTGGCAGGGAAGCAAAGACTGTGAAGATTTTAACTCTTAGAACTGGCTGTGCCAGCTCAGAACTGATGGAAAGCTTGCCATTGTGATGCTTTGCTCTGTGGAAAAGGATTCAGAGAAGCACTAAGTGTACAATGCATTATTGTTTTAAAAGAATCAGGGTATCTGTTTCCAGTCTTCTAATATGTTAACCTTGAAGTTTGTTCGTAATTAAATAGTCTAGCCTTACCAGTTAGGCATTGAAGCAAGAGACTTCTTGTTATGAAGACAATAGGCTAGGGAAGAGCAGGTGTACTGGGTAACCTCTGGGCAATAGTGAGAAAGCACATCCACTCCCTGCACTCACAGAGGAGGACACCTCTTTTTTGCACTTACTGCACATTCTGCATCTTAAAATTTGAAGTAAGAACCATTTTAGAGCAACTGAGTTAGCTACAAATCAGGAAATGTTCCACTAGCATTAATTCTTGTTGTTTAGGTTTTGGGGTTTTTATCTGCTCATATACTCACAGCCTTCTTTTCAACATTTGAGAATGCTCTAGATTACTTCTATCTCACCTAATTGGGATCTGCCTGCCATTATGGTAACAACATATTGTGGGTTGGAAGCTGCCCCACTTCTGGCTGTACATACCAACATCTATACAACAGGTATGTGTATGTTGAGTGATTGCATTGTAGTGGCTTTTGTAATGCAATAACTGTGGTGTCAAGAAAATGTGGTTGGAGAAAACTTTACTTACAAATTAACATGAACAGAAAATCGGTCATTGAAAAGGCAGTACAGCTGAAGAATTCTTACTGTGAGCCATCACTGTGTTTTCCACAATATGCCAACTTCTGTATCCTCTAAATAGCATTTTATCCTCTTTGCAGTGGAAGTGAAGTTTAATTTTGTGTCTGTACTCTGAATTGGAGACATTGGTACTCAGTCTTTTCAAAATGTGCTGATGAATTGAAATGCTTACCTTGTCATGGGTTTGCCAACTTCTATAGCTTCCCACCAAAAATAATGCAATGCAAGTTGGTGAATAGCCTGGAGGAGTTTTGGGCGCTGACTGAAGCGTGCCATTGAAATGTTGGTCTGCAGGAACATGAAGTTTTGTATCGATGTTTATAAAAAAACTCAGCAGTCTCAGAGGAACCCAAATGTCCTATTAGTCACAGAGTGAGGCTTAAAAATACAACTGAGTGAGGGCAAAAAAATAAGGGCTTCTGCATGAAGAAAACCCCACATACCACTCTCATTTCAGAGGAAAAATCCTACTGTGACCAATCAGGGGTGACAAGTAGTTAGGCTCAAAGTCTGGAAACACCCATTTCTGTAGTGTGTTTGTCACTGTGTCTTTGGTTATGTACACGTACCAGAATAGGAGAAAATGCCTGTCTTTCTTTCAAATTCCTTTTCAGCTTTGTACACTGCCTCCAGGTTGCCTGTTGCTACACCCCAGGAGGCCTCATTGGAGTGTACACTATCTTGCTTGGTATTTGTTTACTTTTGGCGGCCACAGACTAAGGTTACAGGTTTGGGAACCAGTACATAATTATAAGGACAGCTTCCTGTGTTAGCTTTCCCTCCCTCCTCATCTTTTGTAAAGTGTGAACCTTTCTTTGGAACTCTGAAGTGACTGTATCGTTGCAATGTTTGTATGTAGAGATTTGTTTTTACATGGCTTGTGTGAAGGATCTTTGCTCTTCTTATCTCACATTCAGTTTTATTAAGTGCTTGATAGCTTTGCCAGCCTTCTGTGGGGGAGGAGAGGTGATGGGGTGGCTTCAAAACTTGGCTTTTTTTAAAGGGAAATTTGCCCAGCTTTGCCTAGAGCAGCATGAGAATCTGGGGTGCTCCTGACTGTTCTTCAGTCATCCTGATCTGATTGCTTCTTGGAAAATGAGATTAGCCTTGAAACCCCCAGAAAAAAAACCAGATTGTTGAATGCACTAAGCCAGCACTGACCAAGAAGGCCCATCAGTTTGTCATGCATGGAAACCTGCATGGTGTTTCACCCCGCCAGAAGGTGTCTGTTGAGCACAGAGCACAGAGCACACTGCTCTGCAGATGCCAATGGAGCCACCACAGCTTGCACCAGCCAAGGATTGGCCCTTCCGTGTTTTGGTGGTTAGGAAACCTGTGAGTGAAATCCCACTGAGGTTTGAGAGGAGAGGAAAATGGGTGTTGGAGGCCTCTCAACTTTGCAGGATTTCTTTGGTATTCATACATACTTGCAAGAATGTATTCCAAGCATCTTGTACTGTTATTAGTAACTTGTACTGTAGTTTGTTAGCAGTGTTGACTACCTACATAGCTAATATTCTGTTGCAACTTAGAAAATGTGTAAACAACTGAAGAAAACAGGAGTTTAGAACTTGTATGTACTGGTTTTTTTATATTAAAGCACTTCAATTAAAAGTTCAAGAAAAAATGCTTCTGTAGCCTTTGTATCTTTTTGGATAACAGATGAGTGGAAAGAGATGAGAGTGCCCTCTTCTCAAGGTCTTCCCTGTTTGCTTTGGTATTACCCAAAAGAGATGGTCAAAATTTTGGGAAGAACTTTGCATATTAAAGTTTATTCAGCAAACAGAAGGTGCCAACAACCTAGTCCAGAAGACATTATAATCTTAGGGAGTCCCTACGACCAATGCTGAAGTGTCTGAGGGATGGCCAAGGCATCACCGAGTGCTGATTCACACAGTGAGTATCTGCAAAGGAGGTTTTAAATGGGAAGCAGTTAATGAATGAGTCCATGTGTCGTATATTAGATTTCCTTTATTTTTATCACAAAGTCCCTCAGAGGTCACTGGAAGTCTGTTCATGTGAAAGTCAAGAAAAAGCATCCCCAGTCCAGGGTTATTTCAGGGGTACTGGAAAGTGGTGGGTTTGAGTACCAGAGGAGTTGTGTTGGACAACAGCAGCACACACAGGCAACAAATGGCCCTCACCACACACCCCAGAAATTGTTTCTCCCTCCTCCCTGCCCCCTGGCCCCTCTCAATGTGCATATCCAAATACCTTCCTGGATCACATCACTGTGGGATCGGCAGCTTGTGATTTGGTGATCTCAGCCCAGCTCTTAGTAGCCAGATGCCCATAATATGAAAACAACCATCAAAACTGTCTCTTTTGCTGGCACTGTTTAATCAAAGGGACAATGGGAGAGAATGGCAGTCTTACTTCTACAAAGAGCCCTTCAATGTCAAATTTGCCATACAGTAGAGCAGCATTCACCTCTGTGGCACAGACCACAGCCACTCCGGAGGGGAACAAAAGCTCTCAGACAGCACGCAATTAATCCAGCATCTATTAAACCAAGCATGGGTAATTTTGAAGGAACGTAACAGATTTCTGCTTTAAATTATTCTAAGCACTATTTTTTTAACTCTACACTGTATACACAGCTCCAAGTACAAACCAGAAGGCTCTGTTTCTGGCAGCTGTTATCTTCCCAGTAGCTGTTTTACATCCCTGGCATCTCATAATCCTGAGACAAAAATCAAGTAAAACACAGCAGAGGAACAGCATTAAAATGCCTCTGGTTTTCCTGCTGCCCAAAGCCATGTTCAGGTGCTCAACACCAGAGCAAACAATTAATTCCATTACCAAGGGAACTAATGAAATCTGGTTTCCTATGGATTTATGACAAGACGTTACCTTGGTGCCAGAGACTTAAGAAGTTAGTCTTTCTGCCAATATCTTGAATCCAGATGAGGATTTTATCAGCACTAGTCTCTGGAATGGCATAATGAACTTTGAAATGGATACATTAAAAAAAAAAGAAGCTCTATTACACAGCATACAGTGAGAGATGAAAATTTATTATTGATGGGAATTTATAATACATAATTAAAATAACAGATCAAAACAAATATACCTTGTCTGCTAAATCCTAAAAATGGGACTGGTGCTTGTTTTATTTTTATAATGTCTGTCCCCACTTTTCCCAATGCAATGCTATTGAATAACAATGTGATTGCCAGTGGAGTGATTGCAATAAAAGACACGAAGTATTTGTAATAGTACAGCAAAAGGTGTAAATAAACAATATGTTTTCACAGAGGAGGAAAATTACTCAGAGATCTAAGATGGACACGTATTTTTAACTATTTTTAAAAGTGATTTGGAAAATAAGAGGGAAAGTGAGGTGAGAAGTTTACTGAGAATGAAAAACTGTTCTGGGCAGTCAAAACAAGAGCTGACTGTGAAGAGCTGCAGAAGTTTTTCATGATAATGAGGAACTAGGTTGTAAAATGACAGATGAAATCTACTGTCGATAAATGCACAGTAATGCTTCTGGGGGTGGGGGGGAAACCAGCCTAATTATACATGCATAATGAAGGGCTCTAAATCACCCATCACTGCATGGGAAAATGATCTCAGCTTTGTCGCTAATTTTGAGAAAATGACAGGTCAAGGCTGAGCAGGTGTCAAAAAAGCAAGTAAAATGCTAGGAATAACTAGGAAGGGAGGGGAAAAAAAGACAAAACAGAAAACATCATTAAGTCTCTGCATAAATCTATGGTGTGGTCCTGTGCTGGGTAGTGTTTGCAGCTTCTCCATGTGCTACCCTCCCATCCCCACAGAACACTTCCAAAGAGCCAGAAGAGGCACAGGGGACAGCCAGAAAGCACTGGCACTATGGGACAGTTGCAATGCAAGGAGAGAGCCAGTGTGCTGGGGCTCACTGGCTGTCAAGAACAATGGCAAAGGAAAGACAGGTTTGCAGGTTTGCCAGGAACAGGGAACAAGCTGCACTTCCAATCCCAGCCCAGCTGTACGGAAGAAACTGGGTCCCTGCAGCTGAGTAGGCACAGGCCAGCTGTGGAGTACATGCTCTACATGCACCTTGGTCCTCATATTTGTGGCCCCAAACTTCCTTTAGAGGCCATAATTAGGGAAGATTAATCTCCACATTCAATCCCATACTTTGGTTCTCACATATTATTTTTAAAGGGAGTCTATCCCTGATCTTAGATTTATTTTCCTACCCCTTTAGTATCTGTCCATAGGGGGAGAAAATCTATTTGACTCTTCACTTAAGTTCCTTGAGGAAGTTAAGCTGTGCCTGCTTATTTTGTTCATTACAGTTGATAAAGATAATCAAACAGCTTGTCGTTTAAGCCTTCACCATTTTTCTGGTACAAAAGTCATATGAAACATTAAATCGAAATTCAGCAAACCACACCTAAACTCGAGGTGGGTGCAAACCTAGCAGCACACCAGAAAAGGGTTGAACTTCTCATCCACTTCTGCAGGACCAGGATTTAATCTCTAAGTGTAGAAGCTTCCTAAGAAGATACAACAGTGATTGCAAAGACTAAAGGTGACTCTTCATCACATCAGAAATCGATTTAGTACCTTTTAACTACATGCTCCTGCAATGCCCTAGTGCATCTATCTATTCTGATACCACAATAGCTCACTGTTGTGCAGCCTCTGCTTTAGTGATTTGTTTACATGCCCATCTTATTCTTGGGAAATATGAATCCATAGGAACTGAAAGAGCATCCTTCCCAAGGCTGTCTGGCTGTGCTGAATGGAAGAAAGACCCATCAGTCTCAAAGAGATGTTATGGAGAGCAAAGGTACCTCCCCAGCAGCCTGACCTTGGCAAGGAGACGGGAGACTCACCATTTGCGACAGGCAGCAGTTCTCTTTAATAAATATTTCATGGCAGAGAAAGGCAGACTTGGGGAGAAAATGGAGGGCAGGGTTCAGCCTGTGACGCAAGGTGATGTGACCAGACCTTGTCTAGCAGGGCTGGAGGCCACCTAATTCACATTCCCATGCCATGCTTACGAAGAGCATTCTGTAGTCCTCTGGGAACAAAAAAATAATTAAAAGCCCCCTCAGCATGCAGTGTTGCTAATGGGCTATTGCCTGCCATGGGATGTTTTTGTGCTCAATTAGAGCCGAGCAACGCTGACTGCTCAAAATTCCCATCTCCCTCCGAGAGACACCTGCGTGGACGAAGCCTCCTTTTCTGCTGCTCGATGGCCCCGGTTGAGCATTGCCCTGCAGCGTGTGGGACGAGGAGCTGCAGGCCGGGGCGGCACCGAGCTCCGTGCAGCAGAGCCCAGACCCGGAGCGCTGCGCTGGCGGTGCTGGCAGAGCACACGGCGCTGGTGGGCTCCGAGCGCTCACCCTGACCCCCGGGCACCTCCGCCGGGACGCGGAGCTGCGGGATGGCTGCGCACGTGGCACAGAGCAAAGGGCCTGGATCTCTTCCAGGAAAGGCCTCGCTCACACTTTGCGTATCTGTGTAGACTTCTGGCTTCTCCTAGCACAGTGCAAGGCTCTGTTGGTGCCAGCCACAGCTGCCTGGCAAAGAATCCCTTCAATATTCTCCCCTTTTCTCTGCGCAGATCATTTATGGGATGATGCTGAGAGACCTATCAACACCTTTTGTGCTTTCTAAGGAGGAATTTGGCCACCTGAAGGCAATTTCTCTCTGCAATCTCAGATTGCCTTCTGTCCAGGCACCTGTTTCATTTACCAGCCCTGCTGTGGAGGCTGCCTTGCCATGTCTCTGTGCCTAATGCTGTCTCTGATGCTCTCACAGCCTTGACTCACTTTGCAAGCCATCGGTGAAAGGCATTGCTGCCTTGTTTGGGCCAAAACAACAATTCGTCTCCAAGGTACGGTTGTTTGAGTATTCATGGGCTAAACTTTAGGTAATTAGCATTGTTAATGTTCTCTGTGTGATATTACAGCTGTGGGCCTCATTAAAATATTCTCCTGGGAGAAGTCAGGTGAAGAGTCAGGTGTCAGCTTTGCTTCATGTGGAAAAGACTGCCTGTTATTCTGAGAGAATTATTTGTTTAAACACTGGATTTACACATGATGGTGTATTTAATCCCCAGTGCTTCTGACAGCCTGGGAGCTGGGCTGAGCTGCTGAGAAGCACTGGTTTGGAGCCCAGCAGCAAGGATCTACATTTCTTCTGCCTGAGAAAGGCTCAGGCTGGTGGGCTCCTGCCCAGGACACAGGAATCTGCAGGTTGGTCTCCCCAGTGCCAGCTGCCCCACCCCACGTAAGGCCCTGTCAGATCCTGCCCACTGCCTGCCCAGCAGCTTCCCTGAGCAGCAGGGGCCTGAGGAGTGCTTTTACAGGAAAGGACAGTGACAAAAGGCCACAGAGGAGCTCAAAATTACCTGAAGCAATGGCAGTGCAGGTGATGAGAAGAGAAACAAAGAAACAGCCTCTGCTCCTCAGCCAGGGGATGGCATATCCCAGGGCCATTTTCCCGTGACCCTACCAGGCACAGTGGTGGTCATCCCATCCTGTCTCTGTATTTTGTACAAGGAATGAGAGACTTGGGTATGTTGCCACCCCTGATAGTGAGGGAATTACGCCCCAGTAAGGCCCTGAAGGAGTCCAGACAGCTCAGACATGGGGCACGACACATCTGTGTGCTGCAGAAGGCTCTGCATTTGCTCTGTGACCTTCCTGAGTTCTTTTCCCCAGGCCTGCCAGCAGCTGCTTGGGCAATTATTTATGAACAGGAGTTGAGCTTCTCCAGCTGAAGGAGGTGGCTGTGGACAGATGTCAGTGCAACAAATGGGCACATACCAGCTGTTTGCAGGCACTGAGCAGTGGCAGGCAGAGATGCCCACTGACAGAGATGTAGAGATGCATGCTGGCTCTAGACCTGGCCTCTTGTAGCTGCCAGAATGTAAAGCATAAATGGTGGTGGATTTTTCTTTGTTTGGGTTAGTTTGGTTTTGTTTTTTTGTTTGTTTGTTGGTTTGGTTTGTTTTTTTTTCCTGGTTTTTTTTCCTTTTTGTTTTATTTTTGGGTTTTTTTTTCCTAGTGTTTCGCTCAGTATGCCTCTAGTATCGCTTACTGGGTTGACCTTGGGAGCACAGAGAGTTTTTCTTGTGCCTGGGAGAACAGCCACCACTATGGCTAGGCTGAGTGCTCAGTCCCAGGCAAAGCCTTGTATTTTGAGATGCCACACATGACTGTCACCTGGCCACCATCTGAAACCAATGGTTGCAGCCTTTAGGTGTGTTTCTCCAGGAACAGATTTTGTTGTGATTTCCCTTGGGGGGTTTGGCAGGCTACTCAGATGGGTAATGACCGTTCAAAAGTCTCCCCCTTCCTTTCCATTTGAGTTACTTAAATGTCCTCATTTATCATGGATCTTTCTGCCTGTGGGAGTGGTAGGTAGGTGGCTGGAAGAGCAGAGAGGTGGAGAGATGCAATGGAGGTATCAGGTTCCTGGTGTGAAGAGAAGCTGAGGGCCTGGGTGGGAATGAAGGATGGCGATAGGTGAGTAGGAGGAAGTCTCACAGGATGGAAAGTAGGAGCAAAGACATTGCAAGATGAAGATGAGAATGGAAGATTACCTGACTGCAGGGAGAGGATTTGTACAGCAGGATGCTGCTTTGTGTCGATTATGCAAATCACCTCTGCATGCTGTGCAGTGCTTCCTTGGGTTTGCTGTTTTGGTAGAGGATGGCTGGCTGCTCCCCAGGCTGCTGCTGCAGCCCCTGTCACGGTGGGCAGCATCAGGCCAAGAGCACAGGAGGGTAAATGGAATTGCCTTAGTCAGCTTGTCTGAGAAACACCTCAGCTGGTTCATACTGGAGTACTTCCACTGAGTCTACTTTGCTGTTTCAAATCTGCCAAAAATCTGACCCATCAAATTTTGTGCTGAGGGAAGTGTTTAGTTCTTCCTTCTCTAGTAAAATTATCAGCAAAATTACCTGTTATACCACACACTTGCTCTTTTAGGAGCATTTCACCAGAACTAGCTAAATCCAATCAACATCCCTGTTGTTCTGAACTTTCTCAGAGCTGGGAGGAGCCTGGGGTAGAGGAATCACACAGTAGAGCTCAGGAGGATCCACTTTTTGCCTTGAGCGTGTCCATATATGCATAGTCCAACCCTGTCCTAACCTTCAGTGTGCAAGAGCTGTCTGTGCACAGCACTCTCTGCCTTTGTACAAAGAGAACAAATGGCTCTTGGAAAAATTTGACTCCTTCTGTAGCCATGCCATGCAGCCAAGTCAAACTGCAAAATTTCGGTCCACATTTTGTTTCATGCTTTGTCAGAGTATTCAGAATAAAGCTTAACTTTGCTTCATGAGTTAGAGGCAAATAGCAGAACTGAGAGGTGGCAGTGCTTGCTGCTAAGCCTGTGCCATACCTTCATACACCTGGAGTAGAAGCCATGGACAGAAATTCCTTGTAAGAATGAGAATCACATACGAAAAGCAATTTTGTCTCAGAAGAATTCAGAGGAGGATTCTATGCACTGGTAGAGGCCAGAACAGTGTGATATTGACTACTAACATCTTTACTAATAACAGTAACTTTGGAGAATCGCTGGGCACGGGGATTTTATCTAATTTAAATATAGCTCTCCTGTGCTTCCTTTGCTGTGAACTTGTGCAGATGAAAGAGGAATAACTATCTCACAGACAAGCAGTTCCACGTACTGGAGATTAGCAGAGGCACCGGTGAGGAGCGGGGCTCCTGCCGGGTGCTGACATTCCTGCGGCGCTGAGCAGAGCCTGCATTCAAATTATTCTGAGGAGAGCTGACTCTTTTGCAGGGGCAGCACAAGAAATGCATCAGGGACTGGGTAAAGGGGTGCCTGTGCCTCACAACTCACTGAGCACAGGACTGTCTGCTCATTATCTGCCCCACAGACCAGTGTGTGACTCCTTTCCTCCCAACCTGCTGCACATGTGTGTTTCCATGTGCATCTGTGTATCTGTTTCAGGGCTGGCATGTTCATCTGATGATACATATTTAAATTATGTAAATAATTGACATGCAATAAGGAAATGCATTTTATCAAATGAAGTGAGACCAGGCAAGGCCCAGCATCAATTCATATTCATACACTGTGCATTTCCTCCCTGTTTAATCTGTGTTTTAAAGGAACTTGTCCCTACTGGGAATTCCACTGCCAGCCCTCACCGGCCTCATTTTGTGCCTACTATGCCTTCAAATCTAATCCATCCTCAAAGCCAGAGGCTCATGTCAGCTTCATTTTGAGAGTGAGCATTTAATTTCTGCATGTTCCTATCCTTTAAAAAACCCCAACATTTAAGCTAATAAAGGGGAAGAGCAGGGGGGGGAAGTAGAGAAACAGCACCTGACTCTCCATCCATCCATCCATCCATCCATCCATCCATCCATCCATCCATCCATTGACAGCAATGAGCCATGGAGTGCCCAGGTGCACTGACCAACCACCAAAGGGAACAGAGGGCATGCAGGTGCAATGCATGAACAATCAGGGGTATAAAAAGTTGGACTAAAGAACAAGAAGGGCAGATGCCTGAAGCCTTCTAAGCTGGTGTTATGTTACTCTGTACCAGCAGATGCCTGAAGCCTTCTGATGAGGTAGGTGTTACTCTGTTTGGGTAAATGCTTTCTGAATTTGTATGGTGATACTCTGTGTATTGTGGCTGTCTCAATTGTGACATATGCTGTGATGTTTCCTCTCTTCTCTGCTTATTTTGTAATGGTAGCAAAAAGTTATGAATTATGAAAGAGGAGCTTAAACTTACAGTGACTGGTGATCCTGATGGCAAGTGCCAGGTGAACAGTACAAATCTTCCCTAAATCCAGCTTGCCTTTGATCCAGGCATGTGTGGACCCTTTCCACTCTCTGTGCCTCCAAATATTCCTTCTTCGGTTTTGGGAATGTCTGAAACAGCACTTTCATTAAATGTGTGGTGAAGCCTGTAAACAAATTAGCATTTGTGCACAAAGGTGCTCCCCTGCCACCCTGTCTGTGCTGCTACACTTAATTGGTGTGAGTGTGGCAAGGGAGAAGCCAGCAGGCAGACACTGTATTTAGCTTCCCTCTTTCTTCCCCTCTCACTCAGAGATACCTCTATGTTATTTTTGATTCAGTCTCCAGGCATCTTGTTTAATTTATGCTACAACTTTCTTATTGTCCTCGGAAATGCATTTGCAAAGAAAGAAATCCATGCAGAGGATCTTTAGGAGAGGGCAAGGGAAGCTGCCAATGGTGATTATGCAGTGAGACAATCAGCATGAAGTGGCTAGTGCCCCTGAACAAAGAAGTTATTGGTAAAAAAATGGCAGCTTTGATCAATTTGTGTTTTCATTTGCCTCCATGAGAAGCTGTAACCCTTTAACTTCAAGTCCAGCCATCAAACTCAGTCTGTTCTTCCCTGAAAAGGACTATGTGGAAAAAACCTTTCTTCTCCTCCACCTCCCCATCTGAGGCATTTGATTAGCATGGCATCTCCAAGCTTATGCCTGGTGGGTTTTTTGCCTCCTTCTGAGCCTGGGCTTTTGTTTTTGGCCTGTAACTGCTTTCCTGTGCTTTGTCCTGCTCTCACTCACACAAAGGTTATGAAGAACCTGCACATCTTCGGTGTTTTCAAGGGCGTGTTGATGAAGGCGCTGCTGTCCAGGGAATACACCCCAAGGAAACTGGAGCAACATCTGAGCTCTTAAACACAATGAGAGGGAGTAGTTCTATGCCCTTTGCCTTGGGTATTGGCAAAGCTGCAGTCTAGAGAGACAGCTCCTACTGCCTGCATGGAAATGTGTCCCCCTCCTCAGCAACAGCCTCCAGGGCTTGTGCTTCCTGTGGGGGTGAGGGGAGAGAAGTCTGCAGCCATCCCCTCAGCCAGGGTGTCCCCTAGCCTGGAAATCCTGCCACAGTGGGGGAACTTGGCATCCCACCTCTCACAGGGGTACAGCTGGCAGTGGCACAGCACCATCCTCTCCCAGTAGCACATGGTGAGCCTTAGGACTGCAGGAGGAAGGAGAAATCAGTGTGCATGTTCCTGTGCCTCTTGGGCCCACAGCATCCAGGTCTTGTAACTCTCCCTTTCTTTGTGCTGTCCTGCCTCTATTGTTTCTCATCAGCTCTCAGTAGGTCAATTTAGTGTCGCCTGCCTTCCTGGGGCAGAAGTAACACTTGTCCTTTCCCCTCATCTTGAAGGCGATGCTGTGCAGCTCTGGAGAGCCCTTGAGAATGCATTAGTGGCATTACTGGCAGCTCTGACCCGCAACTGTCTCTTACTTGTCTGCTCCAGACAAGAGACTGAATCCTACAAACTGTAATGAAAAGATGAACAGGAGCCCAGGGTTGTTTCCTGGGTATAGCAGCTGTGATGCTCTCTGCAGAGGCACAGGTTCAGCTCCCTCTCGGTACTCCCACCCAAGGATGTTGATGACAACCAGAAGAGTCGGTTTTGGTACTGTCAGAACAGTGCCAGTTGCCTATTCAGCCATGTGTAAATGAGTACCACCTCCTCCAGGCACAAAATCCCTGGGAAGTGCAAGATTTTGGCTCCTCCAAGCTCTGCTGGCTTTTCTGGTCCTGGACATGTGCAAAGCAGGGAGCACTGCCCAGGTACTCGGTGGAGAAAGATACTGTGGTGTGGCACAGGAACAGCAGGTTCCGTTTGTGCTGAATGCACAAACATGTGACTGTCCCAAGGCCACACAGTGTAACAGAGGAGCCATTCAACAAAGCTTTGGCTCACTTGAAATGCAGGACTTGCTGGAAAACACTGTCCCCAAGGTCACTGAAAGATATTGCTGGACTCAGCAGCTTAACACCTCCTGTTGAGCTGTTCAGAAGGTAACAACAAGCTCATTTGAAATGTGGCCCAAGGCTTGCTGGGAAGCCAAGCTCTGGGCTGAGCTGTCTGCTCTGCCCAGCAGCCTGGGCCAGTGCTGGCTGCAGCCTGCCTTCACCTGAGCAGACTTGCTTGTAAGGCAGCCCCAGGGTCCCTGCAGTTCCAGGCCCTCTGTGAACATTCATCAGACCTGAACTGCCTGCAGCTGAGCTTGAGTTTAGCTTTGTGTCTTGCAGGAAGTAAAATGCCAAGAGTATTTTCCTTGGCTCCACCTCACCTCCTGGTCTTGTCATTGCCTCTGCTATGCACTGCCACTGCTGTTTGTTTACTCCTAGGGATGAGTCAGACAGGCAGTGGCATCTTGTCCTGATGTTCCTGGACCCACCAAAGTTTTCAGTAGTTTTTTGCTGCGGTGGTCCCAACTCCTCTGAGTTGCATCAGCTTCCCCTTCCCTCTCCTTTTTCAAGGCAGCTTGAGCCATGATTTTGTGTTGGTACTTGCATGGGAACCCATGTAGGAGCTGGAAGTTGGCTGTTTCTGGGTTGGAAATTTTGTGAGTGTAGAAGGCTGGGAAGCCAGGGCTCTGGCTCAAACAAGAGCCACCCTGGTTCCCTGCCAGAAGTTCATTATCCCTGCCATTTAGGTTTCTTCCTGCTTGAGGAGGCAAGTGAGTTATGATCTTGAGAACTGGCATGGGCACAGAGCAAGAGGAGACCAAAAACAAGAAGACAAATGATGGGAGCTCTCAAAAGAGTAGATCAAAGACAGGAGGACAGAGAAAAGAGGGAGGAAAATTCAGATAGTCTTCTGCTGCAGTTTCTGAGGAAGACAACTTCATTCCCAGCAATTAAAAGGTTAATTCCCTTGACAACACCTCCTTCCCAAAGTCTATCTCAGAAATAATCAAAGTATTTAATTAATATTGCACTAGTCCAAATAAGTACAATCATCTTCCAGGAGTATTTACATGTCAGGCTATAATTAGCAGCCTCCTTGGCACCATCCCACATGAGGTGACAGGTCACAGTTTCCATTACATGTTGCATTTTTCCATATCGTTGCTCATTCCTGAGTGACTATGAAATGAGTTAACCAAACTCAGCAAGCATCATGGATTGAGTGAGCCATGGTGGCAACCAGAAGAGGAGCAACTGATTTTTCTTGTTAGGAACTTGCTGATAATAATCAATACCATAGTTAAGTAATAATACCAGAAATGAACTTCTGTCTCTGGAGAAATGTTACTGGGTTATGATCAGAGCTGCAGGAGGCTGGGTCCTGAAGCACTGGCTTCTGCCACTGCATTTACTGAGATTTTCATATTTTTACTATAATTTTACTCAAAAAAAAAACCCAAAAAACCCTGTTCATAATGAAGCAAAACAGATACATGTGTAAATCTAGAAGAAAATATCAGTGAGCAAGTTCCCACCTTTTCTCATACAAAAATGTAAGCATTGTTTTTTTTTTCTCACTCAGATGTGTGTTGTATATTTTCTAGAGCAACTGGATGGGAAAAGACCTACTGAAGTGGGCACTGACACTCAGGAGTCCTCTAGTCTCCCTGGGTGCTTTTTGAATTTTTTCCTTCACCCCTACATAATGTACAAGGGTTTTGCAGAAGTTGTGGCTTCTGGTTTGGTAGCATGTCAGCTCCTCATTTAGCTGGCTTTCTGCTTGGATATGAAACTCCAAATAGTGTTTTGCTTCTCACTAACCCACCCAGAAGTCCCATGCTTCATTTTGGGTAGGAATGTGGATGCAGTATGTTTGATGGAGAGGAGGGAAAGGAAGGATGAAGCGTTTAGGGTGCATGCAGATTTCAAGCTGATGCTCTGCCTGGCTGCTGTGAGGCAGCAGGAACATTAATGCTGACCCCCATCTATGGGCTGTCTCACAGCTGCAGCTGGACAAAGATGTGAACAAGTAAAAGTACCTCCTCAGGCAAAGGAAGCAAGAGGAAAACTAGAGGGATAAGGAAATAGAAATCAGATGTTTTTGCAGTGAAGTTTCCTGCTGAATTTCTTGTCTGGGCCTCTCCCCAGTGCCTCATGCATGGCTGCTACTCTGCTGGTCCCCTGTGCTGGCAGCAGTGGACTGCCCTTCATGCCTTGGAGCATGCAGGGCTCAATTATGCACTTACATGTCTTCCTCAAAATTGGACCATCTGGACCACCACCTGAATGTAATTTTTTTCCTGCACAGCTTCTCACATATTTTGCCAGCTTGTGTTTGTGATTTGGGGGAGGGGATGTGTGTGAAAGGTGGTGAAATCTGGCACAGGTTTTTTTGCATAAACAGTGCCACTGACAGAACTTTTATTTAGGGTTTAATTGATTGCTTCACCTCCTTGGAAACCTGTGCCACTTATTGAGAGTAACTCCCTAAACCTGTGTCAACCTCTAACAGGGCTAAGTTTATTCCTCTAAAAGAATAAACACATTAATCACTCTAAGGGTAACCTCAGAAATAATAAGCAGCTTCTTGTTTGAAATGCTTCCACAGGAAAAAGAGCGTACCAGAACAGGATTTGGAGAGGCCAGTCTCTGTTGGGTGATTCAGGTAGCATAGGCACCTAAACAGCATCTACAGATCAGCTCTCATAACCTCCTCCAGGATACTCAGGTGAAACAAGTATTGTTCCATCACCCACCACACAGCTGAAGCTCTAATTATACAAAAGTGGCCACAATCACAATCTTCATTATAGGTGTTTGCTGTATTCCAGGACACAGACTCCTAAATCAAATTATGATTTCATAAATCTGACTAATCCAGGTTGTTGGCCTGTTGCTGCAGAGTGCACTCTTGTACCAGTGCTGTCTCTGTCACCAGCCAGTTGCTGTATGCATAGGAAAGATACATAGAGATTGTACTCAGTTGGTACCTAAACACACTGTCCAGCTATACAGCATCCAATCATGGCCTCTTTCTGGGGTGAATAATAACAGGTATGTCAGTTCACAGGGTGTGATATTATTTGCATACAACAGTAAAAAAAATTAATGATTGAATTTAAAAAATATGGATGTTTTAATATTAAATATTACTTCTTATAGGAAAACTTCAGTGCCTGCTGCCTTCAGAGAGTCCATGAGGAAATAAGTTGGTTGCATTGCAGCCAATAAATCACAAACTTTTAGTTAAAACCTTTTTGAAATCATGTTGCCTGCCAGTGTAATAAGGGTTGAAAACCCAAATAAAAGTTTTTCAATGTTTTAGCATATGCAGACACACAGTCCTTGTCACTACGTGTGCCATCACTAGTGAGCTAACCCGAGAGTCACACCCTCTGCCTTCCTGGCATCAAGGGCATGCAGCTGGCATCATTGTGGAAGCTCTGCAAATGCACAGGTGTTTTCTAGATACTTGTGAGGGCTTTTCCTTAAGGACAAGGAGGGCTAGATATCACCTCACCAATGAAGCTCAAGGAAAACCAGGAGCCAGGGAGAGTGGCACTACTCCAAGAGGGGACTAGTCATGCAAAAACTAGATAACACCTTCACTAGTATGGAGAGGAGGATTTGCCATTTTACTTCAGCCTAATGGTTGATACATGAAAAAGCAGAAGATGCCAGGGTTGGCTCTGCTTCATAGCAGGTGCCTTGCTATGGAGGCTCATGAAAGAGCCTATAGAGGCCATGTGTACACTCTGTAGAAACACTTCATTCATACTCTCACTGCAACAGGCAACTGCAGCAAGTCCTTCAATATGCCCAGGGTAAGGGAAGCTTACAGAAAAAATGTTGCCTTCACTGCTAAGGAAGTTATACACCATTCTTTGTTTGCCATCAACTCACAGTAATTGCTTATATACTTTCAGTTTTGGGTAACTGATCACTCTGGCTATACTGCTCCTCTCATTTTTCCAGTCAGGGAGGCCATGCCATCAGCTCTGTTGTTTGCATCCTCCACATTTACAAGTAAATGAACTCCACTATCCAACAGCCAGGTAGGCCTTCTAGTGGAGTCTCTGTAAAAGCTCTCCTAATTTACAACAAGCATATATATTTTAGAGATCAAGGCCAATACATATCTCTTCCTAACTACAGGGAGGAGAAAGGCATATGCTCCTTTGCAGGGAGAGCTTAGGTTCACAGCTACACCACAGGTTAAGTAGGGTAAGACTGTACTAACAAAAGGATTTGCCATGTCCTTTTGGGAACCAAACAGGTTGGTTCAGGTCAGTCAGAAGAAGCTCTGCCAGAGAAGGCTCATGGGTCTCAGCCTTTTATTTGAAACTTAACTTGATTGCAATGTCAAGCATAGCACTAATTAAAACTGCATCTTGCATCCCTTTAGTGATGCTCTAACAAACAGGAGCAGGAATTGATCAGATACCTGAAGTCTGTTAGTTTTGGCTGTTCCAAAACAGGAGCAGTACATGAACGTTGCTATGAAATAGCTCTTAGACACACAAACAGAGTAGCACACATGTGGAATTAACTCCAAAGAAAATTTAAGGAAAACATGCTTTTGCTCAAGATGCTGAGAGAAGAGGTCCTTTTCCTTCTTAAGTGCCTATGACAAGTTTGAGTAGGGGATGGATGGAGTAAGACAAGAGAAATAATTGAAGTCCCTAATATTTTACTTGTTTTTAACAGACTGAATGGGGTTATTTTTCTTTTTTTCTTTTTTTTTTTTAATAATAAACCACCTCTTCCATGAAGTCCAGGGGGCCAGCAATTGCTCTTTTCCACCTAAAAATTGAATGTTGGTGTGATGCCAACTCTCAAAGAAATGAAGTGCTAGCCAGTGGCAAGAAAATGCAGTTTGATTTATTCTAAACCTTTAAAGTGACTGGTAGGCCTGTACATTAAACCCAGCAGCCTTTTAATTATGGATTGGCTATTTCTAGTAGCCTTAAGATACAATCATCTATCTGAATGAAAAAACAGCTGGGTGGCAAGGCTGAAATACAGGCTTTGCTGATTTTTATTTTGCATAAATACTGTAGGCACCTACCCTGCAGCTGGATACAGGCCCATATATCACCTACATCTGGAGTACAGAGACTGACACTGGCTGCAGCTTTCAGCAAATGTATAAACAATTATTTAGGTAGGACTGTGTTTGCACCCTTTTTCTTTCCAGAAATATTTTGAATCAGAGCTTAGCTTAGAAAAATGTTTCTGGAAGGTAGAATTAAAACAAATATCAGAGAAACAGTGAGGTTTGCACAATCTAACAGTTGTATCCATATTCTCAAGTTGGCAGAGACAGTACCAGGTGACCAGAAGTCTAAGAAAAACTAAACATAGTTCCTTCCTTGCACTTCAACTATCCAATGTCAGTAGCAAACTCCGTGAATGAGCTTCAGATTAACAATTTCCCTAGGAATAACTCTCTGGCAAGTAAATATTTGGCAATTATATTCAAATAGCAAATGAATCTTGGAGATACTGCAATCTACTTGCGGGTAATTTGTTAACACCAGAAGAAATAGAGTTTGTCAAAAACATCTTTGCCCAGGAATGACAGGCTCATAGGCTAATAGAAATTAATTTTCCATCTCTAATATTGGGCACTCCTTCTGTGTGGTATCACAGACCCTGACAGTTCTTTGGCATGTGATGTTGAAAACAGCCAGTCGCAATTTGTGTTTGCTTTTAAATTTACAGTTTAGCCAAGGGGATTGAAAAATACTTCCTGTTGGGAGCAAAATCACCTTCACTAGGCCCACACAGACTCTGCACCGTGCTTTGAAGTTCCCTGTAAAATTGTGGAATTGGTGCATGGTCTCCACCTGATTAGGGGGAGGTCATCTGGTATGTGAACTCTCAGGATGTGACTGAGGTGCCTCCAGCATGTTTAAGGTTAACGCTTTGTGCTCTTGTGCTCTGACTGCAATTTCAAGTCTCCCATCATCACTGTTGTTAGCAGTAATGAGCCTACTATGATGATGGTATTCCCCCTCTGTGACAATCATGAATTGCATCCCTGATGGAATCGGTATTTTAAGGAAATGATTGGGTATTCCAGACTGTTATCCAAGCATGCTGGAGAGGCAGGAGGTGATGGCCAAGATTTACACAAGAAGGAGCTCAGCAGCCTCAAGGGAGCTGAAATGGTGAGAAGGCAGGGAGGGAAGATCAAAGGGCTTTCTGAGCTCATCAGCTGCATCCTTGCTTCCTAGAATGGGGACAAAGTGGGAAGGGGACTGACTCACCGGGACCTCTTTCTCAACCTCCTCTTTCATGGAGATGTTCCATCAGCCAAAATGTGCCTCCTATTTCTGCCCTGCTGAGGTGATGTTTGCTGTACCAAATCAAACTCTGCTTCCTCTGCTGTATCTATTGCCAGCAGAATGCAGTGGGTGCTCCTGTGGTCTTCCAGGAGAATGGGTAAATAGGATAATTTCAAGTGCACCCCCACACAACTGCTCGGCTGGATGAGTCACCAGGAGCGGGCTGGAATCTCAGCAATGTGTGCCTGGCTGCAGTGCTGGTGCAGCACCAAGGCAAACACACGGTGTCTCTGTGCCAGAGCTCCTGCAGGACATGCTACAGGAAAAAAACACATTTGTCTTATTTTAAGGGCACTTTGTGTATGGAAAGTCCACACAGATATTTCCACTGATTTTGGCAATATCTGCTTGTGTGCATAGATATATATTAACCAAGTATGATGGTCAATACTTCACATAGCAGTGTTATATAAAGCTTTCTCTTAACATGACTGCAGGATGGTTGTATTACATGCAAACAAAAAAATCCCTGTGCATATTGCACAAGACCTTTCTGTGGAAAAAAAAAGATTCCAGAAGTGATGTAGATGATTTTAACATGTTTTATTGGAACTGTTTTCAAAAAGATCTTCACTCTGCAGCCAGGTGCACAAGTTGCTGTGAAGACAAATGTGCAGGGTTTTGAGAATGCCATGTATGTCAATAATAGAATTCTTTTCTGATACTACAGATTTTACATTTTTAAAGACTTTGATAATATGCCCATCCTGGACTGGGCACAACTGTTGACCCCTCTTGCAGTCTTGGGCATGGCCCCTTTCTGATAGGAGTCAGCTTCCCATTTCAGCTACGGTGACATAATTGAAAATGTGCCCAACAGGAAAGCTACAGTGGGTTTGGCATTGACTCTGTCTCCCTTTGGCACTCTTGCTAGCGTAAATTTGCAACTGAAATTCCAAATTTGGCAAGAAAAGGAGGAACCATTTTCCTGGCAGCCCTCCACAGGTACTCAGGAGAGTAGCTGGGGGTGGTAGCCACAGAACAGATGGCAGTGTGGGATGAAGGTAGGTAAAGTGGTCAAAGATGTGCAATAAATAGATTTAACAAATATGTTACACCACAACATGTGTGACACATGCATGCAGTTTTCCATGAAGAGCACAATGACAGGGTGATACCCCACTTACACAAACGACTGGGTAACTGCTGTATGGACAAACACAGCCCTTCTGTCTTCATGTTAGTATGTTTTTCCTGAGTGATCTTTTAAAGAAAGACAAAGGCAGGAAAATCGATAGCAGTCTTTGAGAAGCTGGTGTGTGAGAAAAGCCTCAGCCATTACACTCTGAGGTGGGGAAAAAGGCTGAAATGAGACATGATAATCCACAAATATCTACACTGTTCATGATGAGGAATGGATGCTGGTAAAGAGTGCAATAAACTCAAGACTCTGCAAAAAATACATCAAGGGAAATACTCAAGGAAAAAAAAATCTATTGTGCTAAACACCTTTGCTATTTGTGGCCTACAGGTGGCTCTCCCTGTTTTTAAACTTACTCAAGAGATGACATGTTGTATATCAGACTTCTTTTTTTCCTTGCAGTAAATGTTTCAAGTATGGAAAAATGTGTTCCTGAGGGCATCTGCTAAGGTCCCATCCATGGAGGTTTCAGAGGTGTGCAGATAAAGCAACCTCAGTGAATATTCAGTAGGGAAAATCCTGCTGATTAAAGGGAACAGTGCAAGATGAGCTGCCAGGTCTTTTATTATCTATGAGTCCAGGACTATTGGTAGTGAAGGGAGTTCTTGCATAAAAGCCTTTACTGGCTTTATTTATGCCAAGGCTGCTTCCAGGAAGGAAGAATCCATCATGTCAGAGATGAATGCAAACACAGAGCTTTCTCTCTTGCCCTCTCTCTCCATTTGGACTGTCCTTTCATTTGACATAGAGACTCTGGTGTTCTGTGCATACTCTGCCACCTGATTTGCTTAAGACATCCCAGAAACAAAGAGACAGTGAGGGCGGGATCACCTTAACACAGTGACTTGACTGTTTTTGGGAACTGCGTGCTGGGTCAGAAGAGAAAGTCAGGGAGAGAAGGCCAAGTCCCACGAGAGTGGGCTCCAGTGATGCCCTGACAGTCAGGCAGAAAGCCAAAGAAAGGATGCTGATCCAGGTCCCTCCACCTGCAGCCAGGCACATCATTCCTGTGAGCCATTAGAGAGCTCAAAGCCCTGGCAGATGAAAAGAAAGGTCACCTCCAAACCAATGTTAGAGTGATGCAGAATTGCCACCACATTCATCAGGTCAATAATACCCCAGGTGGGAAAGAGAAAAGCCACACTATGAATATAATTTCTTATTTTGCTAGCACTGCTCTCGACACTGCTTCCACATTTTAGAAGTCTGTGGTTTGCTGTGCTGCTTATCATAAAGCTCTGACAAGTGTCTAATTAAAGGCTGGCAGAAGGCAGCTAAGCTCTGCCCAGCTCTGGCTGTGAGGGCAGTTTTGCAGAGCGGGAGGCAGGGTGTATGAAAGGAGTTCAGCATCATGGCAGAGTATCTCTGTATCCAGAGGCAGGTCATCACAGGAGGACAGGCATTTTTGGGTAGGGTACTACTTATGCAAAATGCATGACATGTAGAAGCTCAGACGTTTAGTTACGAGATAGGGCTTGCAGGTGGCCCACAATGGATGATCCATCATACTGAGCACAGAAAGATTTTTTTTTCCCATGTGTTGGATGTGAGAGTATATGTATAGGGCTGGCTGAAGAAACTGGCAAGACAAACTGTCTTCAGACTGTGGAAAGCTCTAGTTAGCTTGATTTGACCAGACCATGCCCCAGATCTGTCTGCATCCTAGCACAGAGGATCTAACATGGTTTTAGGCTTCAGCTGAGGGAAGGCTTTGAGGCCTTCCCTGCTACTGTCTGTATAAACAAATATGCAGCTGTACTGACAGACATAAAGAAAACGTCACAAGGGTGACAGCACAGCCAGGCAGTCTTGAACACAGTATGCAGGCAAATGCTGCAACCTTGCTTTTGCCAAGGTGCTGCCACTGCCTGAGCTCAGGATGTACCACTTCAGATCACAGCCCCAGTTGCAGTGTGGGGTTCAGATTCAAAGAGGGGTGAGTCCAAACCACATTGCATCCCCCTCACCCCACTTTAGCAATTTCAGAGTTCAGTAGCCTTGCACATGGTGGCCCTTAAGGAGTGTTTCTTTTAGTGAAGTGACTGATTCTTCAGCCAGCTTTTGTAAGAAAATATTAGTTTGACAATCCCTTCATGAGCTGTACAGACCAGCCTCTCTAAGAGGGGGTCAGGGAAAGAAAGAGTTAAGGAAAGATAGTTGAGACCCGCAGATGCTGAAGCAAGGGGATGTGGGGAAGATACAGGGCTATGGTGATGTGGTGTGCTGGCAGCATGATGGTTGGAGGAGCACGGATGCTCTGATGAGCAGAGCTGCAGGATGGCTGGAAGGCAAATGCAAAAAGCAAATAAGCCTGTCAAGCAAGACAAGGGACTGCACATTGCAACTCTCTGATTCCCAAGATATTAACTATGAACTCCGTGTGCACTAAGCACAGGGTCTAACTGAGGAAGGTAACGATTTCCCTGGCCTGTACTGGTCCCTTCCTGCAAAACCAGCAAATGTTATACATCCTGCACAGGCAAATGGCACACAGAAAACAGAGATGCTCTGAAGGATGTTAAGTCCAGCAGCTCTGAGCTCCCGGGGAGGGGGTCACAGGCAGGTCTGGGAAGCAGCACAACTCTGGAGCAGGGTTGAGGGCAGTCACACCTCCTGGCTCTGCAGGTGACTGGGCTGGTGAGGAAGGTTTGGATTGCTAACACTGCTCATCTCTGGGACCTTCAAAACCTGAGAGCTACAGGTCCTGTGCTGTGAAGCAGCGCACCGAGCTAGCAAGCTCGATGGGCGGTTTCTGGCTTGTTAGGGAGGAGCAGAGCCACGCCTCGGCTGCTGGCGGCATGAGGGTCCCTGAGCAGCACGGACACCGCTGCAGCAAACCAGGAGCCTTTTGCAGCCGCCGGCACAGGACAGAGCTTCCAAGCTGGGCGTGCAGCCTTTGTTTGCGCTGTTAGCCGCGGCTGGGCATTGTCCGTGCGGCTGGACACGATGAGATCCCCGGAGAAGGGTTAAGGGCGGCGGGCGGAGCAGCCGGGCCGCGCTGCCGAGCCCCGAGCGCGGTCGGACGCTCGGCGGCAGCGCCCTCCGGCCCCGCTGTCCCTCC
>QUSF01000004.1:29658830-29704902 GCA_003676055.1 Chloebia gouldiae | reverse complement strand
ACACACTGTTATTACTGCCTTATCCCCCAAACTAATTTACTGCAGCATCCTGTTGTGTCTTATTGCTGCATTATCAAAATGCTACTTTACTGCAGTGGCCTGTGTTACCTTATTGCTACATTTATTCTAGTATTATTATGTCAGCTTACTGCTAGTTTTTATGGCTGCCCTGCTACCATTTTATTACAGTACTCTATGGGATCTTAGTGCTGAGTTATACTGAGAGTACATTAATCCATTTGCTTCAGCCTAACACTGACTGCACTGGCTTGTCAAACCTTTCCTGGTGCTTGTCCTACTGCTGTTTTGCCACAATAGCCATGAGTGCTCTGGATACTCTATTATCCAAATAACAGTGCACAGCCATATTTCACAGCCATAGTCCTGTAAGTATGGGTAGTTTTGTAGCTATCTTGCACAGCTTGGACATTGTACGAGCTTTCCAGATTGTCTTTCCTTGAATTGATGCCATTTAGAACATAAACAGAGGTGGAAAGCTGATTTCCTAACTCATCTTCAGCATGATGAGGTAGTTGGAAGACACTGGACACTTAGAAAGCAGCAGATTACTGCTTGCAATGCTCAATGGGATACCATTGGGTGTACAAAAGTAGCATCACTTGGAATAAGCAAGGTCATTAAAAAGCAATAATTCAAGCATGTGGTTCATGTGGAAGTAGTTACATGTTAGTATCACCATATGTGAAGTAAAAGACATGTGAAGAACTGTTAATATGTATTCCCAGGAGGAGACCTTGTCTACTCTCATGTTTGTTTTGGAGAAATTTAGTCAGGAAGTAAGGAGCAGAGCTGTCTTCCCTCCAGAGGATATGCAGCTCTGTCCGCTCAGCTAGCCATTGCTGAGCAGATTAGTTTGCACGAGTGTGCATTTAAATGGCAAGCTGTTCAGCATCCAGGCCCCCTGATGCATGCCCATATGCACACTCTCCATGTCTGTAAGAATTCCCTCCATGTGCTCAACTGTTCAAACACGGAATATTCCCCACAGGCAAAATACTGTGGCAGCCAACATGACCGTCCTGCAGGAATAAAGCTGAAAGACAAAGCAGAGTGTGTTGCTCACAGGGCAGCAGCACATCCCCAGATTAAAGTCTGGCATTTCTGCTGCCTGCACAGACCATAACCCAAATTCCACCTGTCCCATCACCCGCCAGCATTCTCCAGTCCTGACAACATGTGTCCTCATGCTGCAGGACCTGAGGAGTACCTCCGTGGAGCTACCCCATCCTTCCCCCAGGAGATGACCTCTCCACTGTCAGGATCTCACTGCAAAGCGAGACCCACATGTACCACTTTACTATCCCTGCTCCTTGCTACACACCAGTTTCATTTTTTTATGCATACATCTTGCTCAGGAATGCTCTGCAGACCAGTTGGAGGGTTCACAAGATAGACCTCCCATGGGAAATGCCTTGTGGCTGGGCAGCACTGGCAGCAGAGTAGCTTGGAGTGCGAGCAGCTGTTGGTTTACAGAGCTCCAGTGATGCATGGCACTGGAGGGTTTGACAGAGATAAAAACACCATCTACAAGGCTCTGAGAAGAGATGACCTCTGCATTTTGGTAGGGATGACCAAGGGGGCACATATGCATATGCATGAATGGATATGTGAAGCTATTCCACAAAAACCTGCTATTTCCCAAAGGGACCCTTTGGCTGGGTGGGCAACAGAGGACAAATATGTCCTGCAAGGACAACTAAGTGACAATTTGGAGGGGACCAAATTTCCTCTTCAGAGGTAGGGGACCACAAGAATGTCAGGGACATTCATGGTTCTGCAGTCCTGGAACTTAATTGTGTGTCATGTATATGTAGGATGAATTTGGTCTGAAGGCCTCAGACAGCAGGCTGTTTAGGGTATAGGCATGTGTAAAGAACAAAGATAATACTCAGTAGTCTACTGTACATTCATGCAGGAGAATGGACCTTAGGTATAATTGATATTAGGACTTTTCTGCAGGAAGGGAGATACCAGAATGAGAATTGTCATGGGCAAAGAGGAAGGTTCTTTTTCTGACAGATACTATGCTGGCGTGTTTTTGTGCATCCATAGGCCTTAGATACTAGAATAATACTTGCCTCAGAAGGGAATGTTGTCGTTAGCCAGCTGTTTACTTAGCTGGATGGTTTTGCCTAGGTAGAAATGCAGACTTGTAGCCACATAGCAGTTTCTACCACCTGTACAAAAAGCCAATTTGCCTTGGCATGAGTGAAGAAGACCAAGAAATGTCTAGTTTCATGTATGCTTCAGATCTGAACTGCTAACAAAATATAGGAGATTTTGTGAGTCAGCTGAGTCTTGAAATTCTTTTTATATATAGCTAGTATACTGTATGTGAAAGCAGGCCATTTTCCTATCTGCAGCTAGTGTAAGTGGATTTCATAGTAAAGTCACTTCAGTCCTGTCCTCATCCTAACCTCCATACCTCCAACACCTTGAAACAAGCTACTGGGCCATCTTTTGCTGTTGCATTCATGGGCTGCACATCAGATGAGTTTAGTGGAAGCTCATTTCCTCCATTGGTACAATTTCACTCTCAGAATGATGCTTCTCAGAGGGTCAGTTATGATGAGCTGGGTGTGCTGCTGTTTAGGGAGGGTCACTTGGCACCCAGTGCCCTGCCCATTCATACCATGAATTCCCTCCTGCCCACATCAGAGTTGCCTTTCCCTGGACACAAATGAGTGGATTTTGGCCCTTTCTGATTGGAGAGCTGGAGTCCTGTTTGGTTTGCTTGGAGAAAAATTGGAACATGCATCATTGATTAGGTATGCAAAATCTTAAATAAACAGAAAATTAAATAAAATATAAACCAACTCACTTTAAAATACTCTGTGTGTGTGTATGTGTTTGCGTGTGTGTGCTTGTGTGTGCATTGCACATCTCAAACATGACTTTTTGAGCATCTGGCTTTTTGAGAGTCTGATCACATTTGCACTATGCGCACATGCAGAATGATTCCGCCGACGTCAGAGAGTTTGCACCAGGGTCAGAGTCTGACTCAAGTGGAAGGATCCTCAGGTGATGAAAACCACTCCTCCTTTCCTGACTTCAGCTGAGGATCTTGCCATCATCTCTGGATATGCTACATGCTATTGGAAGGACAATGAATGATGAACTTTAAAAAGTGCCTTTTTTTTTTTCATTGTTTTAAAGGAGGAGAAACATAGGAAAGAAAAACCAAGTTAAAGTCAGTGAATCTGCAGGTGAAATGCATTTGGGATTTTGTGAGAAGGAGAAGCAGCTTCCAGCTGAAACATCCAGATATTTTATTGGATCCAGATGGCCACATGAAAGGGAGCAAGTGAGATTGCGGTGCCATCTTATTACAGTCACGTTTGTGCCAGGGAGAAAAGAGATGTGGAAAAACACTGATCTCTCTTAGGTCTTCTTTCTCCAAGCTGTGGTTGGGTCTGTTTCCTTAAATTACCAGACAACAAGCCCTTGCCTTGTGGATCTCCTGTGTATGGTGAAGTGCTCTCCAAACCTCAGTTGGGAACAAAGTACCTGCACAGCGCTCAGGGTCCTTACGGAGCTGTGCAGACAGGGAAGTGTTGGTGTAAACTGTGAAGAGAGGTGCTCCACTGGTGTGTGGCTCTCTGCTTCCAATTGCTCAGGCTGTCTCCCCTGCAGGGACCTGCTCTCCCTGAAATGCCCCGTCCCCGGCAGTGGTCCCAGCTGTCTCTCCTGCGGGGCGGTCGGCTGGAGCTGTCAGGAGGACTGCATCAGGCCCGTGAGGCGCTTGCTTGCCAGAGACTTTCCCTGGAGGGAGGGACAAACAGACAGAAAAGATCCAGAGGTGTAAGTGTTGTCTTGGAATGCTTTCTCTGGGAGTGAGGGGCAGGAGCCTTCCCCCAGAGTGGGACATGAGGCTCTCCTGACAAGGGAAACAGGTGGGGTGAGCCTGCCTCTAGAATTTCACGTGCCTGCAGTTTTGTCCCAAGAAAGTGGTTTGGCAAGGAGGAATTGTGTCTAATCATGTCAAGTGGCTATCAGTCAAGGCTGTGCCCTGGGACCCTATCTCGTGAAAATATTTCCTTTTTCCAGTTTCATGGGAACTGGTAAATAGAAAGCCCTGTCCTACACTCACTGTTACTCATTCTGCCCAGTGCTGTCCTGGTGCAGAGCTCTACCCAGTTTGGGGAGGGATGCACAACCAAGACTGCTGTGAAAACTGGGATGTCCCTCCCACAGTCTGTGAATCAGTAGCAGCTGCACAGCATCCACCATGAGCAGGTCTAGGAAAAAAGCAACTTCAGAAACAGTTTAGCCTGTTCCTGCCCTGCTTTCACTCACCTTGGCACACTCATTGGTCACTTGCCTCCTGAGTTGGTGCCTTGTGTCTCCTGCTTGGCCTCCCTGCCCTCCCTGTGCTCTCCTCCATGCCACCAATGCAAGAGTGTGGTAGCCCTGCTCAGGCCCTGCTGTCACCCACGTGAGCTTTCCCACTGGCAAGACCAAGGACTAGGAAGAAGGAAGGTCACCTGCACATCTGAACTCCTTCCCTAATTTAGACCATGGTTTCAGGAGCTTGAACTACGGGACCTATTTCAGGATCTGCAGCCAGTGTTCTCCATTTGCAGACAGGGTATATCCACATAAGGAATACTGATGGCTTTGCAATTAATGATATAACAGTGAAAAACTATCTCAGGTATTGCACCAGTTGCTGTATTTCCTCTTGAAAAACTATGTTTTTCTTAAAGGAAAAAAAAGTCTTGCTTGAAATAAACATTCAGGGAATACCAGAGAGCTGAGAACACCTAGCAGCTCTTAAACAACCTCCTCTTCATTACTATATTTAGCCAAGATTTCCTTTGCCATAAGAAGTCTTACTGATTGCCGTTTCAAAGAAAGAGCCACAAAAAGACCAAAAGAAATTGATTATCTAGTGAAAATAAGTAAGCACAAAATGTAGACAAAAATTTGAAATGTAAAAATTAGCAGGCTATTGGAAATAAATATTTTTAAACAAGTTCTCACTCTAGGAAAAGAGAAACACTTCCTACTTCCCTTCAATTTCTAATCTCTTTCTATGTAAGGCTGTTCCAGGAGGATGTAGCTATTCCCTACAGAAGCAGCATTTCATTACTGAGATCTGTGACTTTCACCAAATAATTTGTTCAGCTGCATGAGCACACACGGCCTAATCTGCCCGTGTTCTGTATAGCAGCAGTTGGCTGCAGGAAACGCTGTCATCATACAGATTCTCCTACCTGGAAGGAGAGGCCCATGGCCATTGTTCTGTGCCTCACACACAGGGCTCAGCATGGGAATGGCCAGCTCTATCCCAGAGCTCTGCAGACACACCATTCAAGACACACAGGTTTGGGTTTTGGTTTGTTGTTGTTGTTGGTTGCTTTTGTGTGGTTTTTTTTTGTTATTTGTTTTTTTTGTAGTGTAAATAAAATTTTTTATTATTACTATTTTTAAATGCACTGTTGTAAAGCTTGGCCCAGTGCTACCCTAGGGGGTGGCCAAATCTTCTGCAGGGCAACATGGCTTGGGGTGGGGGGCTAAGACCAGGGCTGTCATTTTGCTGCTGTTGAGGAATACCAGAGAGAGAGCGCTAAGGAATTATCAGTCCCTGAATCCTAGTTTTAGGAAGAAGAAGGTAAAGACATGGATGTTAATTCCTGGAAGAATAACATGGCTGAATTTAGAGGAAGGAAAAAAAAAAAGTAGTTCATTTCCACCAATATTTGGGTACTTCCTTAGAAAAAAAATTAACAAATAATCCTTGGTTTATATAATGCCTATTCAGTCAGACTCTTTCTAATCTGCGGCAGGCAGCTCCTCTTGTTATCTTCTCACAGGCAGGTGGCTTGGGGCTATGCCAGCTCCCTGCAGTCAGGTTCCAGCAGGGCTGAGGAGCGAACACTGTTCCACATCCCGCCCCCATTTCAACATTCCTGTGTTCCAAGCAGGAAGGATGAACGCCGGTAGAGGGCCAGGCTGAGGAGAGGGGACGGCTGCCCTGGAGAAGGTGGTGGGCTGGGAACGGAGCCAATGGCCGTGATCTGTGCAGAGCGAAACTTCGCTCATGGCTTTCCCAGTGGAAAGGGCTTCTCGTTGCGGGGAAAAGCAGCGGCCTCCATCTGCAGCTCCCCGTCTCATGGGAAAGGCGTTACCCTGGGAACTGCAGCAAAGTTCCCGCCTGCAGGCTGAGATGAGTCCCCAGTGCAAAGCCCGTCTGTCTGCGAGGATAACTGCGCCAGGGAACGGCCTCATGGGCAGGGACATGCAAACAGATGGGTGCAAGAAGCTCTGTTTTAAGGCAGTGAGAAACAGGCAGCAACGCTGTCTGCTCGGCTGTTGTGTTCACCTCTGTGCTAGGACAGATGGTAAAAGGATCCCTGAAACTGCATAAAGGGATTAATGCTGTGACATTTTTGACTACAAGCAAAAGTGCTGTAATGTTCAGCCCCCAACTAGAGGCATATTGATGTAGGGGATTTTGTTTCAACCCAATGCAGGGCCAAGTGTCAGCCTCACAGCATGAGTCTGAGTGATACGGATATCAGCAGGCTGGGCTTGGGTGGGATGCAGGTGTTCGGTTTAGGATTATCTCATTTTAGACCTCCTCATTAAAATAAAAGAGGATCAGGAAAAAAAACTGCATTTCATTAGGAAAACTGGTATCTCTTTCCTATTACTAAAATGAACAAGGGAGTAAAACAGTGTATAACAGGTGGAAAAGCTGGATGGGATCCGCAATCCACCTGCTCATATAAATCAACATGACTCAGTTGTTTTCACAGAAGTGCTGCTGATTTACACCACTTGAGGGGCTGGCCCACGGTATCCCTGTTTCAGGTTTAGCCCAGCAGGGCTTCTAAGGCACAAAGCACATCAGGAGACACAAAAAGTTTGCATCAGCTGACTGAGAAAAGCCTAAGTGCAGCACACACGATGGCTTCTTTGGAATGGGGCAGCATCTCACTCTGAAGGCAGCCAGCACTCTCCCAGGACCCCCAGCCAGTCCATCAAAACCTACCTGCGCCTGCTTACCAAGAGGGTGTCCGTGGCCAAAGAGTCCAGGATGGTGACAGCATGCTTTAGTGTCATTGCTTAGGGTGTGGGAAAAAGGCATCTGGGTAAACAAGAGAGCAGTCTGTGTCCACCTTGATACAGCAGAGGTGAGATGCACCCCTTATTCTTTGTGATCCCACAACCCTTCCCTGAGGCTGCATAGTGTGAGTGCCTGAGTCAGTCAGGTGAAAGGCTGCTCTGAGAAGCTGGAGGTGGCTGAAATAGTTCTTAATTGGGTGTAACACATGCCAAAATAGGTCCAGGAGAGCATGTTGGGTCTCATCTACCACGTGGAATGGATGGAATTCCCTTGGGGATATATCTGACACAGCAAGAACATTTCCGATCATGATGTGAAAGTTTGGCACAAACAGCATCTAGTTTCTTTAAAAAGGTTAAACCAAAATAAATCATGTTTTCCTTCCATGCATCTTTGTTTAGCATGAAACCAGTGGCCGTCTCTACCTCTCCACTGGAAGAGAATGTCACCAACAACTGCTGTATTTCCATGAGAAATTTCATCTAAGCTAGGCTGGCAGGAGATTTGGAAAGTGTACCATCTCAAGCTCAGCACACTTCAGTGCTTCTTTTGCTGTGCCACATGTATATGCTGAATAACTTAAGGCAAGGTTAGAGTGGATGTAAGGAGTGAACTTTTTACATCAGGTTCTAAAGTCTATAAAGAAATCCCTGTACTCCAGTCCGAAAATATTTGTCACTACTAATTAGGGTTACAACAATTAAAAGCCCAGACTGTTGTCACTGAAACAGCATAGCACAAGCAGTAGGGCATATGTTGTATGGCATATGTTGTGTGTCATTTTGGATGCAAGAAGGCTTCCTTTTCTCTCATGTCCTGCAAGCAATTGAGCTGTTCCACAGCTTACAGGCAAGGATGACATGGAGCTTCACTGCATCTGGTAAAGGTAATGTCCAGTTCTCTCTATGCTGCTGAATGAATTTTTTTTTTTTTTGCCCTTGAACACCCCCATGACAGAAGCCATTTCTTAAAGACAGTGTGAAATCTGAATTTGGAGTAGCCTAAGGAAAAAACAGGGAATACTTAATACACCTAATGAAACTGTCCCTTAGAACATGACTTCCAAATATGTGGCCATCCTCACTGCTTGGCTACATATCCAGCAGAGGACTGGATCTCAGCACTTGTGGACCATCAGGGCTGAGACCCACTGAAATAAAGATTAACCTGCAGGTCACAGGAGATGGTTAGCACTTCAGTGGCTGAGCCTTTGCTGAGTAGCTACTCAGCTAAAGTGTAAAATGCAATCAGCAATTATTTTAATGAAGCAAAATTCAGCAATTTAACGTAGGCAAGAAGCCAAGTAAGAAAGAAAAAAGGGGTGTCTGGGATTTGATGCAAAAAAGGGACAGCACTCCTTTCAAACCTCCTGTATGAGCCAGCAGAGTTTCCATCTTGCTCCTTGCTTTTATCTGCCAAAACCAGCACTTTGCACAGTTGAGAGAGAAGCAAGGAGTGGGAACTTTAAAAAATATTTTTAAATAGGAAGTTTAGTTCTGTCCAGTACCTATGGCTTCACACAATGTTGGTATGCTCTGCCCAGCATAGAGCTATTCAGCATGCAGACATTCCCCACCCCAGCATGCACAAGCCAGAGCTCCCATGCATGTTGTCAACAACCTACCTGAACACCCAGGCAGGATTTATGCTATAAGGAGCTTTGTGGCTGCAGCAGTGGAAGAGAGGAGAGATGGCAGCACAGGCTCCCCTTTGCCATGTCCGTACAGTGCTTTCACGCTGACTGCTCGCATCCACAATTTCCACCCACCAGCCTGGGGCTTTGTTTGCTACAGCTGGCCCCACTCCTTGCTTTCTACCTCTCATTTTTGTTCAGGGCTCTCCTTTTCCCAGTCTGCTGCCCAATCTGCTCCAGGCAGAAGCATCACCTTCCTGGAAGAGAAGTCATCTCCTCGGGAGCACTGTTGCCCCATCCCCTTTGCAGAGAACTGGGGCTGGTCTGCATCTCCAGTGGAGGTGAGATTATTCTCCTTCCATCGACTTGAATCTGAGGTTTTTCACATCATCACAGGCACTGCTCAGTTTTCCAATCTGTTAGCTAATATATTAAAAGAAATTTGGCAGTGGGTAGACAACGTCCTGCAACCAAATTTTACTTCTGAAGAGATTGTTATGGCCCTAGCACTGCCAGCACTGTTTGGTTTCCAATGTTATATTACAATGCAGAGCTTGGGGGAGCTTTATTTTTGTGCCATTTAAAAATATTCTTTTTATTAGATTTTTTTCATTAAGATATACATTGTCAACATAATATAAGCGTAACATAAATTAATGAAGTTAAATAAGAAACTGAATTTAAAACATAAACAATACTGGAAAATAACTTAGTTCAACACAAAATAAACACAGACATATAAACTATGAACATAAGTAAATACAAATTAACACACAAAATGTGTTGGACAATACCACCAATTACACACTGACACAAACTGAAAACAGGAGCTGCAAAGTAGCTGTAGAGGGTAAGGTGGGGCCAGATGCTCCCAGCACATGGAATGCTCACCTGCACAGTCTCATGTGTTACCCCCAAATTCTTGCAGAGTGGGCCCCACTCCTCTTCTAAGGTTTGACTGACAAGTTAGCTGAGCTTCTTGCCATTCCTGTCCATCACAGTGAAGCTCAACCACCATGGGTTATGTTCCCACATTTGATATTGGTTTTTTGCTTTTCTAGATCATATCTCTTATGGGAACAGTTCAGAGCGTCAGTCCAGTTAAAATCAGTATCATCTATTCCCATTTTAAGTTGTGAGGATTTCTTACGCTTCCTAAATGAGGTATCGCACTTTGCTTGGAGAAATACCAGTACACCATTGCATATGGCACAAACCAGGATCTGTGTATTCACCCACTCCTAGCAGAGCTTCACAGTAGCTGCAGCCCTCCTCTACCATCCCACCAGCATCACAAGTAGGATCTTCTTCTTTTGTAGTACAGTCTGGGCTCCTTTATAGCTGAGAGTGAAACAGTTTTGGCATTGGTTGAAGCTGTCTATGGACTGCAAATTCAGCATCTTTTCCTCCCTTTGACAAAAACCCAGGAAGACAGAGAAGCAGATGGATCACTGCAGCCAGTACACAGTGGTATTGCAGACTGCATTTTCAAGCTACCTCAGAAATGCCCTAACTGAATGTTGCTGGTCTGCCTCTTGGGCAGGGTGTGATTCTGTGCAAAGGACTCAGCTTGTTTGACAGCTTTCAGCATGACTGGGAACCAGATATGTAAATGTCTTGTACAGAGGAAAATGGATGCACCACTGAAATATCAAATCTCCCCGGAGTATCAAAATAAACTTGGCTGAAATCACAGCAGGGGCTAAGCACACCTTCCCTCCCAAACACCTTGCTAAGGTCATGGTTTAGTATTTGCAGCTAGAACTGTCTGTAGTGAGAAGGTACCAGCTTTTGTCTTCCAGGGCTTGTGTGTGGCTCAAATAAAATGCAGCAAATTAATAGTGGGTGTGTTTGAACTCTGTATAGTGCCTTTCATCCAGAAGGGTCCCCAAGCACTTTCACAAATGGTATGCACAAAGATTACTCGCCCACTTTTCCATTGCGGGGCAAAAGGAAGCTGCCATCCTGTGCCAGCAGCACTACACAGTAGTGCTTTTAGAAAGTGAAGGATAACTGATTGATTAGAATACTTACCCATTAAAGGAGCTCCTGGATATAGAGCAGACTGTGCAGGTGACACATGCAACTTACCCCTGACCAAACCGGGTAAGACACCATGACAACACCAAGAGCAGATGTGGTGCATTCCTGCCTGCAGTGGCAAGTCAGTGCATGCACTGTGCAGGCCATGCATCCGTCCCTCTGCAGCCCCAGCTGTGGGCACTGGCTGGCTGTCACACCAAGGGAATGATCACAGGGCAGGCTGCAAACACGAGCTGCAGCCCCGTTGTGCTTTGGGTACATTCTGATGCTTCCCACCACCTCAGTAATGCAAGTTCGTTTTCTCAGCACAAGCCAGTGTAATGATTAGAGTAGCCAAGTGATCACATTTTCTTTTAAAGTAAAATACCTTCCAAAGATAAAAATAACCCTTTTCCCGGAATGTCTTTTCTTGATGACAAATCTAAAAAACTTTGGAACCCACTCCTGTATCCCCTCCCTTCTTGCTGTCTATTCTGATAGCCACTTCATCAGAATCCCAGTGTATCATCTTTTTATACTTTCCACTTTTTCAACTACTATTCTCTACCAATAATGGCTTAAACCTTTGTCATTATTGGAGGCTGTGAATACTTTCCATATTCTCAAATGCTGCAATCTATTTATGCAAGCTAGTAGATCTGGGAAAGTGAAGAAGTGGGAAAAATGGTAAATATATGACAGCTTTATGAGATTATCAAGGAACTAGTTAAAAAGATGACATTGGGCAGCAATTCTTTCTCCAGCCTTACACCTTCTTCACTGCTTTCATGGTTACTATTTATAATACATCACAGTGACACAGCTGTGCAAAACATCACACAGTTCACCTGAGAAAGATAAGATTCCATCAACACATTTCACATGTGTGACACCACACTCATGAATTAAGAATAGGACTGAGTTTGACTTGGGCTCTGATCCAACAGTACACAAACCAAGAAGATATAAAAAAGAGTATGAGTAGCAGTGGCCAAAGGATGAAGCTCAGGGTCAGGAAGCTGGGGAAGCAGCAGCAGCAGGGAAAAACAAAAGTGACAACATGGAGCTGGGAGACAGCTGAGAACATCAAGGAAGGGACAGCCAGGCAATCAGGGTAGAAATTAAAGCTCTCACAGCTATATAATGCAAGAGAGCAGATACATATGGAAGTGAAATTAAATATGCAATTGTGGATTTCTCTGGGCACTGAACTGGGATGCATGTACATCCTGAAACAAGAATTGTTCAATACAAAATTACTAAAAGATACCAGAAAACTAAAGCAAAGGAAATGCTACCATGATAATGTCAGTTTGCATCAATGCAAGGACGAGGAGGGCATTTTAGGCTCCAGACAGAAAGCATCTTGGGCACTGAGCACGATAAATACATTGAATACAAATCTCCAGTCATTCTTGTTTCTGGAAAAGTTATCCTTGCATGAGAAACCCAGGTGGCTCCATAGGCATTAAGGATGTCGTGTGGGACTTTGCCTGCAATGCTTCTGGGTGAGAATTCAAAACCACTAGACTGGTCCTGCTAACATAAGGATGAGAGCAGCTCCTGCTTCCCAGCTTCTCCTTCTGCCTATGCTATGGTTAATGAAGCTGGGCCAGTCTATCTATTCAGTTATTAACCTGTGCCTGGGAACTGAGACAATCTTCAATCTTCATTGATGTGCTGTAGAAAATGTTCCATCCAAAATGTCCAGTCTGAAGAAGGGTCGTTTGAAAAACCCTTATTCTTACATCCTTAATCTACAGTCTACTTCCCACACAGCTTGAACACAGACCATCTCATCCTTCACCTTATTTTCTTTCAACAGTGCATTGAATTTACACAAGAGATTCTTTGCCTTCTTCAGGTAAAGACCTTTTCCAATCCAGAAACATAATGTGTACCAGTGTCCCACATCCCTCAATTCAGCCAGAATTTGTAAAAATTCTGCCTAAAGAATAGATCGCTGTTCTGGTCACTCTCTTGGCCTTTAAAGCACAAAGACTGAGAACTCTTATCTTCTAAAAAGTGGTACATGTGCGTGTACCTTTTTTTCTTAAAGAATATCAGTTGGGAATAAAATCCAGAGGTCTTGGCACTGAGTCACCACCTGGACAGTGAGTCAGAAATTTTAACACCTGTTTTCTTCCAGGGAAAAATTCCTTTTTTGTAATACAGCCATTTTAGGAAAGGTTGAATTCAAGTTTGGGAATGATGGTCCAGGCTTATCTAAGTTACCTGCTGAGGCTGGTATCCATAGGTTTAATCCCTGTTATTGCTGAAGTACCCATTCCTGCTTTCAGAGCTAATGCTCAAGATGCAACAAAGGACTCCCCTCCTACTTCCTCCTTTATTAAATGCAAATGGCTACCAGTGCAAGTTAGGCAGAGACTTGGTGGCTTGCTTTGTGACACAAAAAGGAGCAGTAGTTCCCCTAAATGTACTCATTAAAATATATTTTCCTTCTACACTTGGCCCTGAAGGATCATCTCAGCTTATGAGAACTAAGCTTCTGTCTATCTGATTATTAAATAATTTCTAAAGCAGATGGGAAACTACCATGGTTTAAACAGCTAGGCTGAGGCTGCAGGGCTAAAAATAGTATAGCAGGCTCCTTTTAATTAGTAAGATGATGAAATATGACAGAAGAGAGAGATGTAGATATATGGATTTGTGTGTACGTGTGTCTTTAAAATTAAGTTATTACCTCAATACTAGATATTATTTATAACATATATGATACATGGTGTCTGATTTTTATGATGCCATTTATCTTCACTTGGGAGGAAAGACAGGCTAACTCTGCTTTCATAATGTCAATCCTTGTTGTATTCAAAAGGAAAATTGTAATAAAATAAACCTGTCACCATGCACAGTGCCATCCTCTTTGAAACAAGATGGATTAGTACGTGCTCCCAAGCAATAGACTGTCAGCTCTGCAACTCCAGGATATCGACCATTCCCCAGGGCACCCTGGAGAGCATGGGAGAGCCAGCCTAGCTTGTGATTCCAGAGCAGGGGAGCCTGACTTAGGGCCAAAGGGGCCAGGTATTGTGATGTTTATCCTACCACTGTGCTGCCTATGTATTTTTGAGGACTCTTCAAAACCTGAAGAGAAAAGACATCTGCCACCCCTCTGGTCCAGCAGCACTGGGCAGCATGTGCCCTGTAGTGTTTTGCTGCTCCACCATGCAGATGTGGCCCTTGGATCCTCACTAGATGACTGATGACCATGTTTGGTCCTGGGGCCACAAAGCTGCTATAAAACACATGGACATCACAGCTCCAGGTTTCTGTCAGGTGAGTTGAGGAGGCTGAGGGTGCCTGGCTTGTTGGCAGCTGGATCAGACAGATGTTCCCTCGCTCCAAGGGGAATCCAGACAGGCACTGCAAATGATGCCCTTTGGTACAGATGGATCTGACCACAGTGGGCACAATCCCCCTTTGGCTATTGCACTAAGGTGTCAGCTGATACTTTGTAAGCACCTGGAAGTAAAAGGTGAACCATCATCACAGTGAAAATTGCCCTGTCAAAATCTTGCTCTTAGAGTCATACTTTATGTGCACCAGATAGCACATGGCTTTCAGAAAGATTTGGTGCAAAAACTCAGTGCATTCATTAGTCATGAGATGCCTTCTGTTGGTTAAAAGTATCAAGCCAAGGAAGACAAGACAGTGGGTCTTCAAGGAGTTGAAGACTGCTATAAAAAATTATCTAAAGCCCTGTTCTTTCTTATTCCCCATTGATCCATGTGAAGATGGAAAGCCTCTGGTTGCCTAGCAGAACTTCATGATGTCTTGCTAAAGTATGTCAAATGGTCTGGAGCTAATCCCTGACTCCTGAGTTATGACTGAGATAAGCAGGAGCCCTGTGGGTAAAATAACATCCACTTCCAAGTCTGTGCTCCCAAAGCCAGGTGTACAGCTTTCCACCCAGTACAAGACACCAGTTTGGGAGCACTGTAAAATTTTTCTCGGGTGGGGCTTAACTCAAGTAAGAGACAAAAAACCTGCAATACTCTGCAGTTTGTCAACACAAAGCTTTACTGTTTCTCTTTTGTTTCTCTTTCCGAAGTGTTGCATTTTTCCTGTCTTTGTCAATCAAGAGATGGTGAGACCCAAGAAACCGGAAAAGGCAAACTTAGAGAGTCTGATTTTTTTCACTCAGGTGAAGACTCCCTGTCTAAGATACTAGACATGCCTGGTCTTGTGGCTTCAAGTCAGCTTTCTCTGATATGGAAAGCAACCCTGCAAGTACAGTATTTTCTGCAAGGAAAGGATCATGAACCTCTACCTCCATGCTCCTGCTCTGGCTCTATGCCACCTGCAATGTTCCCCAAAGTTCCCCAGATTTGAGTACAATGATGTAAAAGGAAGGGCTTTAGAAGAAAGGAGGTCCAAGAGAGCTGGTCAATATTCAAGCATCACTTTTTCCAGGCTTAAGATCAGTGTATCGCCATGGGCAAGAAATCAAGAAAAGGGAGCAGGAGACCCCTTTGGATGAGCAGGGAGCTTCTAATAAATCTCAAACAGATTCTGGATCTGGAAAAAGGAACTGGCCATGTGAGAGGGCTAAAGGAACAGTCAGAGTATATGGGGATGTGACAAACAAGGTCAAAGCCTATTTGGAATTAAGTCTGGCAAGGGATATGAAGGACAACAAGAAGGGTTTCTACAAGTACATCAGCAGTAAAAGGAAAATTTGGGAAAATGTGGGGCTGCTGCTGGATCAGATGCATATTCCGGTGACAGAAGACACAGAGAAGGTCCAGTTACTGAATGTCTCAGTTTTTACTGCTGAGGTTGGGAATCCCAGACTTCGGAAGTAAGAGAAGAAAGGGAGACTTTCCCTTGGATGTAGAGGGCTGGGTCAGAGATTGGCTTGGCAGACATGTCCCATAAACTTCTTTACATTGAGGGTAGCAGAGCACTGGAATAGGCTGCCCAAGGAGGCCACTGAGTCTCCCATTAGAGACAGTCCAAATCCACCTGGACGCATTCCTGTGTAACGTGCTCTAGGTGACCCTGCCTAAGCAGGAGAATTGGATTAGGTGATCTTCAGAGGTCCCTTGCAACTATTCTGCAATTTCCCAAAATGCTGGGTCACATTCTACAGCCAAATCTGAAAATTTTCCCAGGGGCCTACTGTCCCTCCCAGTGTCAGGAAGAGAAGCACAGTCTGGAGGTGGCCCAGATCCACAGGCAATTAATAGTTCAGTCAATGTGGAGATGATTTCACTTCAATTATGGCTCCTTAAGGCAAAGAAACTTTTAGTCCTTACAGTTTTTGAGATTTCTCTTACAGCCATCACTGGAATGTGACCTCAGTGCTCCTCCCTGAAGAGAAACAAACTGGGGGTCTCTTCCATCCAAACCTTAAGCATACACTTAACTTCATCACGCCTGTGCAGGGCCAGCTTGAATATGTGATCTTGTAATGAGCAATCACTTAAGCACAGGGGAGTTCTGGAAGTATGGACTGTTGAACTGCTCGACTCCTACACAGTCAGGGAGCTGCAGTGCATTTTAGAGAACTAGAGCATACAGAATTAACTTCAACTTAATTCAGTCCCCTGAGTATGCCATGAAGTTCTCACTTTTGTAATACTGTCTTCTGAGGACATTGTGACATGTCAACGTAGTGACTATTTTCTCATCTCATGGCAATGACAAACTGCCATAATGCAAAGTATAAAAAATTCAGATTTGTTCTAGTTCTGGTAACTACCATGCCATCAGAAGATGAGATTTTATATCTGTATTAAGAGAAATGAAAAAAAATATTTACAGCATGCTAGCCAGTAAGTCAAAAATTAACTATAGTGCCGACCAATCTACTACAATTTTCTTTACAACCACTTACATTCTAATCATAGCATCCCAAACTTAGCTTGTCAAGTTACCCTTCAAATCAAATGCAAGAGAAAAATCCATCCTTGGCTGTGCAACTATAAACCCAGCCAGTCTAGTAAAGTGAGAGTTACTCTTCTACGTACTTGGCAAATCTGGGAGCAGAATTTACCACTCGATGTAAATATTTCTGCATAGTTTGTTTTAAAAAAAATTTTTAAAAATCTTTCCTACTCCTCTCCCTGGCAGACTCTTAGAAAGTAGTAAATATGCAGATGGGCATAGTGATATATTTTGTATCAACATATTTTAAATGTGTGCATATGCATTAGCTTTATAAATACATTCCCCAGGAAGTCTGCCAGTGGATGTACTACAAAGCCTTGTATGCTACATTTGGGTTTGCTTGCACAGTAGCACAGCAGTGTCAGGAAGAACTGCTCTCAGCTTATTTGCTCTACAGCAGCTCACACTTACCTGCACAGCTTCCTGTTTCTCTCAGGATTTACAAAGGTGCTATATTTATATGCCATGTGTGTGTATATGTAGTGTACATGTAAATATACACATATATACACACATGCAAGAATGTCATAGACTCATAGAATGCTTTGGGTGGAAATCTTAAAGATCATCTAGTTCCAACCCCCCTGTCACAGGCAGGCATACCTTTCATTAGACCAGGTTGCTCAGAGCTCCATCGACCCTGTACTTGAACACTCCTGGGATGGACCATCTGCAGGTTCTCTGGGTAGCCTGCTTCACTGCCTCACCACAGTCACAGTAAAGATTTTATTCTAACATCCAATCTAAACCTACTCTGTTTTAGTTTGCCCTTGTCCTGTCACAATGTGCTCTTGTAAAAAGTCCCTCTCATCTTTCTTGTAGGCATCTTTAAAGTACTGGATGGCCACAATTAGGTAATCCCAAAGTGTTCACTTTTCAGACTGAACAAACCCAATTTTCTCAACCTTTCCTTGTAGAAGAGGTACTCTATTCTTCTAATCAGCTTTGTGGTCCTCCTCTGGATTCAGTTTTTCCTGTCCTGGAGACTCCAGAGCTCCATGCAACACTCCAGGTAGGGGTCTCATGAGGGCGAAGTAGAGGGGCAGAATCCCCTTTTACAACCTGTTGGCCACGCTGCTTTTGGTGCAGCTCAAAACACAGCCTGTGCTGTCCAGTATCCCTGCTACTCCACTTGCAGTATCTGCCTCTGGTCCTGTCCCCTCTACCTGCTTTTCCTGCTCTGTAGAAAAATTGCTGCACAGACAGATCCCTGAATGCAAGTGGGGCAAGCAGGCCTTGCCCAAGCCCTGGACAGACGAGCTGGAGGTTGGAGACTAATGAAGGACAAAGAGGGAGGACATCTGCCCGCTGCCCTTGAGGTCCCGCTGTCCCCTAAAAGATTTACCAGTGTCATGTTTCCTGCTGTGACTGTGCTCCTTTTCCCATATCTGTATCATGCATAAGGCAAAGGGTATCGCACATCACTATTTACATGAGCACTGACACATGGGGGCAACGGAGGAAGCGGCTGCAGTGCTGTGGGTGGATGTGTATGTGAGGTATCATTACCCATGCACTAGGGAACAGTACAGATATTGTTGCAATGGAGCTATGAGAACCATGCTCTTCTACTTCATTGTGCAAGGAAAAGCCACAGCAAATACTGTAGTGGGAATGTAGCAAAAAGGCAACTTTGTGTTTAATTCTAGACAAAAAAATCAATTTGCTTTTGCAATGATGATAAGCTAGAATGAGCATTATGCTATTTCTCCCCCCAGCCCCTTTTTAGAGCTATAATTTAGATGAGCTATGGTATTAAGAGAGAAGCTGCATATAAAGATGCTAGCTGCAAAAATAAAGGATGAAATAAAAAGTTGAGCATCCACATTTCCCCCAGCTGAAAATGAAGTTCTGAGGAAAGGGAGGAGGGAAAAGAAAAGGAACTTACCACACTGCGAGTGAACTTTTCTAGAGAAGTTCTACGACCTTGCTCATTCTCTGGCTTAACAGGGAACGAAGTAGGGAGATAAAAATACAGAAAAAAAACCCTTCAGCTTAAATGCAGTCTTTTAAAACAGCAGCAAAATATAAGGAAGCAGCAAGAAGGAAAAGTTGTAAAAAATGTAAAAAGCAGAAATAATTGTTTGCAACAGCAAACATAAGAAATCAAAATACCTTAAAGAATGAGAGACATCACTACTTGTACTCTCAGAGAATGTCACTTTTCCCCTGTGTGTTTTTTTGAATGGTTCATATATGTCTGTGCATTGCTGTGTCTTACAGCTGTTGGTATTGATTTCTTGTTCACTGAATTTTCCTTCTGTTACTGTTCAAGCTGGGATGTCTGATTCAGGTTAACATCTGCCAAACAGCTATCAGAAGCTCCCATCTACTTGTGTAGAGATGAAAGAAAAAACCACAGTAACTTTCACAATATTAAAAAGCAATGTCTGAGTGAAAATGGCACTGGAAGAAAACAACCACTGGGCTCACTGCTACTGCACCTACACTCTTCTCTTTATCCCAAGAGTAGAGGCATATTTCCAGTAAGTCATAACACAAGAAAACATATGCATGTCTTTGCAAGACAATGGAAAGATACAGACCAGTTCAGGGCAGTGATATTTTTGTACCTGGAGTACAGGGCTATTCATATGCAAGAAGACATTCAATTGCACTGTGAGAAAACAAGTGTGTGCATCATGGCTTTATTAACATATCCCTGAGAAAGTTGCTCACTGCATCGCTTCGTTAATTTGGCACAATGGAGATCTAATTGCCACTAATAAGAAAGAGCTAAATAATTTATTGGCATGTTTGGTGGAGTATCTAAGATAAAAAAATAGTAATTGAGGAGAGAAGAAACTCAATACTACGAAAGAAAGCTCACTGCAGTCAGAAAGTTGTGGGCACTACAGATTTCCAGGAGAGACACTTATTTTAATGTGGTGAGATAGCAAAATGGGGGTGGTAAGATGGAAGTAAAACTGCCATGAAGGGAATAAGGAGCACACAGTAATGATGGTGCATCACAGTGCACTGGAAACAAGCACTGCACTGGAGAGGCACCTACCTGAGATACCATCTGCCACACATTCAGCTGCAGTAACAATCCCCAGGGCAAAGGATCAGTGCAAAAATCAGATAGAGAAGACATAAAGAAGCCAAAACCATACCAGATAAATTGGAAGAGAAGTTGTGTAGCTGAGTCTAGGCAAAGCCTTTTGATTCTTCTGCATGTTTATCACAGCTTTCACAATTTTCTGATGTCTATAAGGTTAGTCTTAAGCATCTTATGCAGAAATGGGGCAAATCGTCCCTGCTGCATCATCAAATGTGAGGCCAAAAAGGCCCTTTTAAGACAAGCAATATTCTTTGTCTAGAAGAAAGAAATAAGCAACCTCCACAGTTACAAGCATTTGAGGAAGCCACAGAATCAGCTCTGATGTCCTAAAGTGCTATCAAAAGTGAAAGCTAGAGGCACATCATTTTAGCCCACAGAGGATGGAGCCAAGGCCTCAAAGCAAGTACCAACCAATACAGGAGCCTTCCTGGCTGGCAGAAAGGCAGTCATGTACCCAGTCCAATGGTCCCCAAAGGAGTATTTAACATGCACAAATCCAAGGGTTAATTGCCTCTCCTTGCATGTGAGAGGAGAGAAAAGGCAAAAGAAACATCAGCATCACTCTTTGGCTGAGTATTAGAGCCATGCAAGTGCTCAGAGCATCACAGATTCCCTCTTGGAAGTAGCCTCAGTGGTGTCCCTACAACCCAAGACAGCAGAAGTGACAGAGAGAAGCTGCATTCCTGCCACTTTGGCTGGACACGTCCCAGTGAACAGGACTGAGAAGAGCAGTGCCCAGCTGGGCATTGAGCCTCTATGCAGGTGGTAAGACCCACCAGCAGCCAAGTTAAAGACACAATTTCAGGAGAAGAAATACCTGAACAAAAGACTGAATGTTCTGCAAGGCTCCTTAAGGGAGCAAGGCACTCAAAGTATGCAGCATGATATTGCTGCAGGCTGGAAAATCAGTGTCTGACAGTGTCAAGTACATTTTGAAGTGGAACTCTGGTGTGCACTGGGGTCAAAGGACAGTGAGCTGCTATACAGGCCACACTGTGCCCCTGCACTCATTGTCAGAATTTAGTATGTCTGTTTTTTTCTACCAGCAAGGTGATGCATCTTCCCACCCAGCAGAAAGGCAGGATGGTGGTCTTTAAAGATGATGAGCACCTTGTTGAGGTGCTGAGAGCTTGTCTGATGCAGGGGCCCCCACCCAAGGCTATTTGCTGCCTAGCACAGCTGAAGACGTGTAGAGAAGCAGCCACAGAGAGCACCGACAGTGCTTCACAGAAGTGCCTTGCAAAGCAAAGTCTGCAGTCACTCTGCACATTTGGCATGGCGGTGGCAGGCTGGGACCAGCTGGATGCGTGGAAAGCTCGTCCCCATAGCATCCAGCTCTGAGTCAAAGCATGACATTTTCTAGTGAAATAAAAAGCAGCTGAGGCAGGCTGCCTGCAGAGTGATGAGCTGGCCTGAGCAGTTTGAATGTCCGTGGGTGTGGGTGCTGGCTGTTCAGCTCGCTGGCTCTTCCTGTCTGCTTGCCCGTGTGGCTGGCTGCCTGCCGTGCAGAGAATGCCTGCCCACAGCTCTGCAGCACGGGGCTGAGCTGGGGAGCCTGCCTTGCACACCAGATGAAGGAAATTAAAAAATAACAAAGTGCAAAAAAGAAAAATAATTGAAGGACCCAATCACACCTATCCCAGTCCTGGTAACAGACCTGGGGTGTGGACCCTGGAGCCATTGTCTGCCGCAGCAGCCACAGCAGCCTTTGCACGAACATACACTGTGTGTGCAAAGGGGCAAAGGCAGACAAACACATTTGCATGCCAGGTCATGCAGTCCTCCCAGGTGCAAAAAATACAATCTTTGCCAGTAAATACACCAACAGACTCCACCAGCTAATGGCAAAGGACATATGTATTTGGATAAAATATGAAACAACCATCAGATGAAAATCTCTCAGTTCAGGTAGACAACAGAAAAATAGAGCTCACTGCATAGAAGCCATTCACTAATTATTGACTGGCTTCTCCAGAGTTTCCTTTTTTAAAATCATTTACCCAGCCATCCAAACTTTAAGTTCCTTTGTGTAGATTCTGCTTGCATGGAAATTAAATAGAAGAAAAGTTAAGAAAACAAGCTGACACTGACTATTAAAAGTAATTATGACAAAATTGCTCAGCATCTTTATGACATTCAAGACAAGTCCTGCCACTGAATCATACTGGCCATGTGTGCCCTGATGGGATTGAGAAGGGGATGTAATCTGCAACAGGAACCTTCCTGGACAATACAGCGCAGCTGGCAACAGGGGGTGTGGTTAAAAGCAATGCTTCAAAAGGTGTGTGCTGGAAATGGAGCCTGCTCTCATGGCAAGAAGCTCTTAAGTATCCCCTTGATGATGCTTTTTGCCAGGGATCTGAAAAGAGCTAGGGAAATACACATAGAAACTCAGTCTTCTGAACATAAGGTCTGCAAAATTCCCTACCTCCCTCCCTCTCTCCCTCCCTCCATGAATTTATTTTGTTGGCTATTGAATACTTTTTTTTTTTTTTTTTGATATGAAACTTTGGGGTGTGAAGTGGGGTTTATTTTAAACTTGGTAAAAAATAATCTGTTCCAGAGGGAATGGCATCAGATAAAAATAAAGGATAATAATATCCCTGGCCCTGGGTTCAGAAAAGGCCAGGAGCAGATCCTGGGATTTTTAGGTGGTCACATACCTGTTCAAAGTCAGAAATCAAAAAGTATGTATAGTACTACCAAGTGGCCAGAGTATTTTGCATATATTATGTGTTCATTTGAATAGGATCACAGTGAATTCACACTTCCCTGAACCAGCTGGAGAGCAAAACAATGCTCTAAACCAAGAAAATACCAACCTGCTCTTCCCTCAGTGCTGCAGGGCTCACTCCCATGGCTTCGAAGCCTGTCTGCACTACAGCTGTGAGTCTTTCCAGGATGCTTCCCTGCCTATGGGCAAGGCCGGATGGCAGGAAGCCACCCCATCCCAGGCTGACATGAACACCAGACTGTCAGTTCAGCTGCCACTTCAGCTAATGCAGAGAAGCCAACCAATGTCATTGTTTCACCTTTACAGTGAGTAATGGAAAGTACCTCGAGGTCTCTTCTGTTCCTTTCACTCCCTTCTCTGCAAAAATAACTAGCAGAGCACGTGTCTGACTGCTTCTTCACCATTAACAAAAGTTCCTGTGCACTCACATCCCCTTCCATGGTGCACTAACTAATCTACAATGCTCTTTCCTCAGGGAATAAACCCCTGCTCTGCAGCGAAGTCACCCTGCCAAAATACCCCCTTGTCTTGACTGAGGAGGTTTGTCACAGCACTTGTCCTGACAGGTCGATCACTGCTGTCTAAGGACATCCAGCCACCATTTGGCTACTGTGGAGAAGGGCTAGAGGGCAATGCAGTGGTGATTACTTGCTGTAAGTACTCTGCAGCAAGGTGCATCAGCAGAGACAGGAGCAGGTCAGTGCTTGACTCTGCATAGCACCAGCGGGGCGTGTTGCATAGATACACAAATAAAACACAGCGAATCACTCAGGGCTCTCAGCACATCCAGCCCTTCACTGCTGAGACAGACACTTTCAGCAGATCCATGACTTCTACCTGCTGCAGAGAGGGAGCTGGGAATGGAGGCCCAGAGCTCCAGTTGGGCTGGGCATATGGCCATTCCTCCTGAGGACAGGGCTGTGCTCTCATCTCTCCTCCAGCTTGGCAGGGAGGAGGCCTTCTGTTCAAGGCAGAAGGCTACACACCCAGTTTTTCCCCTCTGCAGCTCACTGCTTCCAATCACACCCTTGCTGGAGGCCAACCTCATGTTCCCTGCTGAGCACCATGAATCTGCAGGATTGAGGCCAGTAATAGTGTGGTTAGTTGCAATAATGACACTGGGAAGAATGGAGAAAAAACATCTAAAATGGATTAACAAAATATGTATGTCTGGTCTGTACACAGCCTATGTCTGCTGTCTTGCATCAGTTAGTGGTGTGAACAGTATGTTCCCCTCATAATTCTGTCATTGTATGTCAATCCCAACCGAGAAATCATTTGCCCTCCATTACTGTACTCCCAGAGCAGGCAGGGAAAGCTCTCACATATGTGGTTATTGTATGGTGCAGAGGAAAGTAACTCTTCAAACCTACAGTATTTTACAAATACCAGAAATATGAAGTATGTTTTGAAGCACTTATCGAGCTTTGGCATCTCTCTGCTGAGATATTATTGCCCTTAGAAAAAGAGGAGGATATAGGGCAGGGAAGGTTGATTTTTTTTTTCCCCCAAGCTCAGACAAGAAATTAATTGGGGCAACCAGGGAAAGCATACAGATTTTATGGTTCCCAGTTCCATGCTCTAGCCACACAACCTACCTTTCCCTTTTTCCCGCCCTTTCAGTTTGCCGTAACCCAGTGTGGAGGGCAAAAGATCCCAAATGACACAAACTTATCCACAAAACATTACTGTGGGAATCTGAAGCCATAGTTCATTTGCTTAGAGCAAATAACTCTTTTTACCCCACGTCCATCATGCTGTGCTTCTGACAGAACTTATTTTCAGTAATGAAAGTAAGCTATGTTATATCAGTGTGGTATACAAGGCATATGAGGATAATGACTTTGGGGAAAGACAGGCCTCAAAGAGATGTACTCATCACAACTTAAGAACTGCAGTGAATTTCTATTTACATTAGTAAATCCATGACTTTGTTTGCAGGCTCTAAACCAAATCCTCCATCCATGCAAGCTCTGATGTGTCACTGGGTTCCTCTTTTCATTCCCTTGCTTTCTAGCTATTTAGAGGAATTTTAAAAGGCTGCCTCTCAAAGCTGCAGCAAATGTCCTAAAGATAGGACCACGTAGCTCAGTGTATAGAAATGTCATGCTCTTTCTATCATCATCTCTGTACCTACTGTTTCACTAACATTCACTTGCCCAACCAGTAATGTGGTTGCAAAGAGCTTTACAGACTCTGGAGTAACACCAACTCCCCTCCTGCATAATGTGCAGCTGATGAATGGTGCATCTGCACAGATCTACTCCCGCCTTTTTTGTGCCTTCATTTGTTTACTTGTGCACCAACAGCTCTTTCTAAAAGAACTTTGATTCTCACTTTCACGGTTGTGTTAACATGACACCAAAACCTGCTCCTGCGGCAGTTTGCGGGGCGATGAGGATGTCATGCTGACACATCCAGGGCTTGATCTGACAGCAAACAAGGATTGCAAAAAAATAAACCTTTGGTTTGAATGGGTTTGGCTGGGAGGAGAAAGCTCTCCTGGCTTTCAAGCACATGAACCCTCATGTGTTCAGTGGAGACTGGGGGGTAGGGGGGGCATAAGCTGCTGGGGGTAGGAAGATGGCAGAGGCTTTTATGCTTTTTACCATCAGAAGACTTTGCCTCATGCCTGCTTGATTCCCCAGTCTCTGAACTGAGTCAAGTCTAACCCTTCTAAATGCAAGCAGCACTGGTTTATGCTGTCTCAGACCAGAAATTTTGAAACAGAAGGCTGACTGCTGCCCTCCACTACCTTTTGCAAATCCACCTGCCAGTAGTCTCAGGCACAGCAGACAGAGGGGCTTGTCTCCTTTTGTCACCATATGCATGCTTTTGAGGACACACAGTGACAATCAGGACAAAAATACCACTGGGATTTCATTGTATTGTGCCGATGCAATGTAATTTGGCAGCACACAGAGAATGCAGCAGAAAAACAGCAGGGAAGAGGGTGATGGGAAACCACACATTCAGGGTGCAGGAGTCAGGAGTCAGTTTATGTATAGTCCTGGGAGCCAAAAGCAAGTGGGACATACACACATGTACATAGCATGCACATGCACACAGACACACACACAGAGCTATGGGAATTATTCAGGAGTTGCAGGAAGCATTTGAGCACAGCCACAAATGCAGAAATCAGTAGCTTATCTCCTAGGCTCCTTAGAAAGAGGGGACTCAATGGCAGGAGTTGTAACTCTACATAACTGCTCCTTTGCTACCCTGATCTGGAGGCTCCTGACAGAATCATGGTGCTGGCAGAGCTCATGCAGATACCAAAAAGGCTAAGAGCTCAAACACATATATCCTGTGAGACAATGTGGCTGGAATTTTTGATTACTACATGCATTGCAATTATTTCTTGTCTCTGAGGAAAAGGAAGCATCTCTGGGGAGGCAAAAGCAAGGGAAAGGAGGATGGGAATTGCTGCAGGAGGATCTAGAGGTAAGGCATCCAAAGGGAATATCACATGGTGAGACTAGGGAGGTGAAAACCTTAATAGTTGAATTTTCCACCAGTAATGAACAGATTGATGGGTTCTGTTTCTCGTATCACATACTATCATTTCCATGAGAAAGAGGTAATACTATTTGTATTGCCTGCTTTGACTTTGGGAGACAGCTGTGCAAGACAAACACCTTCCCACACTACTTTTACCTTGGGTCACCATGTTTTTCCCAAAACTCATGCTGAGGCTGTGCACATGGATGCCATGCCCCCAGTGAAGAAGATAAAAGTGCTCATTCCCTTCTTAAAGGGGAAAAAAAAAAAAGCAAACAATATTTTCACTTTCACACTAGCAGCAAGCAGCAGGCGAGAATCAAGATGTGCTAAGAGATGCAAGCATGTCCTTTCCAACAGATACCTTCTTCTTTGCCAGCAGTAAGTCCTGGTAAGCATTTGAACGCAGAAAGCGCGCGTAGCTGTCACTCTTCATCAGCTTGTAAATGTGCTCCTGTGGGATAGGGGGAATGAGAGACAGAGAATTGTTATCAAGCCTCATTTAGACATCACAGGAACTTAAAACACGGAGAATTGGAAGGAAGAGAGGCTGATCAGAGTTCTAATTAAGTCTGCTGTTATTGATTATCTGTGTTGTGGTAGTGTACACGGGGGCCATCCTGGGGCAAGACTCTGCTGTGCCTGGGGTTGTATGAACACAAAACAAAGAGACGGCCCCCACCCCAAAGGCTGGCACACATTATTCACTCATCAGGATTATTCTGCAAAGACTGCAACTCTCTGAAGTCCCCAGATTATAAGAAAGTGCCTACCCTGGAAAGAAATAAACACCAGAAACTGTCCCATAGATTAGGTTTCATTTTACCAGTTACAGATACTTGAACAATCACTCAGCACTCCCATCCTGATCCTGGAGGGAAACTGATACTTGCACACATTTAATCTCCACTTTAGACATGCACTCAAGTAAGCCAACGTGTTAATGTCCTGAAAAAGCCCATATATGTGGTGACTGTGCAGGGAAGTTATATGACTAGCTCTGATGTGGATAGCTACATCCTATGTATAAAGTTAGATTGGATGAGTCTCTCTCTTAGGGTCTTAAGTCAAACTGCTGTTACTAGTTTGCTCTGAGAGCACTTACTATGCGTATCTTCACATTTAAAAAGTGGTATTTCATTGCAGCAGAACTTAATACATACCCTTTTCTAATTTTCTCACTAAGCTTTACTTTCCTGCTGAGAATCCCTTAACACAGTAAGCTTTTCTCCTAGTTATCCCTGGATTTACAAAAGATATTATCCCAAACACCAGGAAAATCAAATCAAAATACTTTGACCAAATAATGACTGAGAACACACAAAAGGGCTCAAGAGAAAAACAGGCACACCTTGGACCTTTCTCTTAGACTTTGCACTTTTATGGAGTCAATGAGCTGTGACTGTCTATTATCTATAGTGAATAGTCTCTCCTGACCCAAAGCTATTGTACATGAAACTTTAGAAGAACCAAACCAGACAGAAGTCACATAGCTTATTACAGTGTTTTAACAAGCCAAGCAGAATTTCCTTATCTTCACCACCATGGGTAATTAGCAATGACCTATCCACCGCCTGTACACAGAAGAACTACTTAATTCAGCTTTCTTACACTATATGGTGTAGTCCTGTGAGGCCCACTGGTTTTCCTTTGACACAGCATATATGTATTCTTTGAGCTACATCCTGGTGTGGGACAATTTTGACCAGTTAATTTCCATTCTTGTATTTAGTCTTAACAGATCCTCATTTTCATTTGTGCAGCACTATCTATCCAAAGGACGGAACAGGATTTTGCAATAGAATTATTTATATAAAGTTATTTAGCAACTGTCACCCTTCTTGCTTCAGAAAAAAACACATGGTAGGGCACGGTTTCATACTCCGAATGTACAGCATTTCCATGAGATTTGACATCCACCTGTAGGACATTTGTTCTATTTCTGCAGGACAGAAGGAGCCAAGTACACCCTAAGACAAGAAGAGGGAAAATAATGCACATCATGGATATGATCATCAAAAGGTTTGTATTGTCTCGCATGAATAAGGATTTTCAACATCAATTCTCTCTTAAATACTTCAACTAGCATAAACTCAAGACTGTTGATTTAAACCCAAGCATACCTCAACCAGTTTGCCTGTACTGCTACATCTTTAGGTTTCCAAGGAGACTCAATGTCCTCCTAATGAGTTCTCTGTGACTACCTGGGAAACAAACACACCTTAGTGGTGCTTTTCCAGGACTATGAGGAGGCTGATGAGTAACCCTGTAGCCCTTCAACAGTAAAGGGCCTGAGGGGTCTCCAGAGCCTTCATCCTCTTAGTGGTCCTCTTTACAGCAGCCAGTACATGCAGGGTGCTGGTGGGACAGGTGCTGAGGTGGGCAGGAAGGTGCTGTGGCTGAGGCAACATGGTGTGCAACATGGGTGACAGGGATATTTATACTGACATTTTGCTAGATGTGATTAGTTTTTTACTGTCTTTGGGCTCCAAATGGTCTCTTTACCATTGGTCAGACAACTGTGTCTGGTCTGAAACATGATGATAACATTTTTGGAAAATAACTTCTAGTTTTTATTGCCACACAGACAGAGGCAAAGGAGAACACATGAGGCTGGCCATATGACCCATCTGTATGCCAGCGACAACTATCATTCTTGCTCATGTCAAGACAGCTTCATGTATTTGACCTTAAAACAGTATAAACTCAGTAACTGGCAGTCAGAAGGAGAAAAAAATTGCTTTGATCCTGAGATGAAATAAACCACAAGCTGCCTTCTTAACTGAAGCCCTTCTCTGAAACAGGACTACTGCACAGCCACAGCTCTGCTGCCATTGCAGTTAGCACATTGGTATGAAGCATTTTCTCTGCTTTTCACATCTTGGAATCACTAAACAGCAACAGTGCTACCTTTCAGCTGATCACCACAGATATAATCAAACAGGGAATAACTATTTCTAGGCTTTGAATGCTAATGAAGAAAGAAGGTTGGGCATAGGAAAAGGAGAGATATGCATAGCTTCATAAGCAAACTTTACTTTTTAATTGCAAGAATTCAAAGGGCTTGCTTTCAACAATCTCTAGACTGAAGGCATGAATGATACACTAGTAATTTATTTTAGATACTGCATTTCTGAAGCACCTACTGAAAATCTGAGCCAGTTGCACAGATCAGCAAAGACTCACTTCCAATTTGCCACAGTACAGGACAACTTGCATTGCTACAGTGAAAATCCATACTGAGGCTGCGCCATGAAGATTTCTGCTAAAATCATGGCTGTGGTGTGTGTCCAGCCCATTTACACACCAAATCTAGCTGCAGGATGGGAAAAGCCAGTGACTGGAACATTTGTTTTGATCTGTAGCCTACTCTGTTGTTTGCCACCAAGCTATTTTCTCTTATGCATTCTAGAAACTGCAACTTCCTAAGGAGAACCTACAGCTAGTGTTTAGTAGCTCCTCATTCCATAAATACATTGAAGGCTACTGGAGAGCTAAAATCTGATCATATTCTTCTGTGGAAGCCTGAGCAACAGGCAGAGGTGTGGGCTTGGATTTAGTTGCTCTGTGTAACATGTGCAAATTGTCCTTCTCTGTCATGGATTTTTAGCTTACATTGGATCATTGCAACCCACTGGTCTCTCACTTCTTATTTTACTGAGCAGCTGGGTGTTTTTCCACATTTTTATTACATGGCGAAAGAAAGGACACCCACATTAAAGATTGAAATTTCCCAGTCTTTATAAACATGCACAATCTCTGTGACATTATGTGACAGTGCTGGTAAGAAGTTTGAACTTTTCCATCCCTATACTGAGATAATTCTCCATTTTAAAGTTGTTTATTACAGGGTAATGAGCTCACTACTGCTGGTTCCCTAAATAGAAAAAGTAAATGTGTAACTTTTAACAATACAGCTGCAGACATTCTAGTCTCTTGCACTGTGAGTAGTCTGTCCAGAATTACCACTGCAACACTTCTTTACAGGTGCCATGGGAAATTCCTGTGCCCTATCCACACAAGAGCTGAGTACCATTTCTCCTAGGTAATATACCTCTCCCAGCCATTGCCATGTACCACTTCCCAAGTATGGCTCAGTCTCACAACTCCCTTCTCCAGCCCTAAGACACCAATCCTTTAGGGAGTTACATTGCAAACCCAAGGATTTGAAACAATCATCTAACAAAACTGCCCAAGTGCTCTATTAAAACATTAAACAAGGTAGCTTATAAAACAAGATAAAGGACAGGAAAAGAAGTCTTTAAAGATTTGGCCAGCAGTTGACAGGCATCATGTGTCCCACTGGTCTCCCCTGCAGCCTTGCCAGCCCTTTCTCAGGCCACTGCAGTGGCAGCTCCAGGTGGAGACAGGGACTGACTTGACATGTGTGAGGAAGCCCTGGCAAGCTGGCTCTTTGAGCTGACCAGTCACTCAGTCCCTCACACAGCATGCTGCTGATGAGTGCTGGCTGTACTGATACTCCCCATGACAAATGGTGCACATTGGGAAATGTCAGTCTAACAGGGAGACTGGCACAAGAATCTGCTTTTCTAAGTGCAGTGGATTCCATCTCCAGGAAGCAAACAAATCCCTTACAAGGCTTGTGCAAGCAAAGTGGGTTTGCTATCAAATGTTCCCATGACCGTTGTTTCCCAGCTTTTGACCCAAAGCAACAGAGGCAATGGGATCTGCTTGCATCTCATCACGAGGAGAAGGCAGACCCTCTTTTGTGTTTTATGCACCTGAATCACATCTCTTCCACAGTGGAGAAAATATGCAGTGGTCCTGGGGGCTGTCCAGCTTTACTGAGCATACTCACTGTACATGACCTTCTGTCATGAGAATTACACTTCAGATAACATAACCATTCCATGTGCCACAACCATTACATGATAAAGAAGAGCAAACAGTACATTTAAAAGGGGGAAATGTTGTCCATTCTAGAAAAAAAGGAACCAATGAGATAAATCACAAAAATTCTCTTTTACAATTATGTGAAACCAACAGGAAATCCCACCCCTGACAGCTGACAGCTTAAGTGTAGGGAAATAAATCCTGATAAGGTTCAATATCTCTTGGCCATTTTCCTTCCACAAGCTTTACCTTTGGAAAGAGATAAAGGACAGGCTTAGTAAATTATTCCTGACAAGAGGGGAAAGGGGGAGGAAAAAATAAAGTTTGCAATCCAGACGGGAATGTAGGAGGTGGCTGAGATAGCAGAAACCATCTCAAAGCTGCACCTGCTCCAAATCAGTGTGCTGCAATGTGATCTCAGGTCTCTCTTCCCCCTCTCAGTCAAAGCACAGTGACCCTGAGGAAGGCACGACTGCCAGATAAGCAGAACACTGGGAACACTCAAGAAAAATGTGGGAAAAAAATCTGAATGATAAAAAAATAATAACATCTGACTCACATAATGCACGTGGTAGATCCCAGGAATTACCTTCTTTGTTAAGAATGTTTCCTTTTAGCAGAAAACCTTGGTTCTTTTCTCTAATTTGTGTATATGAGGCAAGAAGATAACTGGTGGTTAAATGTCCATTCCTAATTCCAGTAGTATTTTACTCATCTTGATATTTTGTGACAGGCTTGAGACTTTTTTTGAGTTGTGAAGGCCAAGCACAATGTTCTCATGAACTCTGAACACCAGCTAGATTCCAGAAAGCCCTTAAATTTGAACTTGCTGATATAAATTTTTCCCTGTTTGTGTCTAAACAGAGGTGCAAACTTTAGGTGATGATGAGGAATAAGGAAATGACCAATTCTTTGCTCACTTCAAGCACAGGTTTCCCATTCTGCACATTTATCAGATCGTCTCGACTACCATTACACAGCATGTACAAAACAACCAAGTGATCTGGCCCAGTTAGCATGGGTATAGGAAAAGCACATCCTGCCTGACCAACCTAATCTCCTTTTATGACCAGGTGACCTGCCTGGTGGATGAGGGAAAGGCTGTGGATTAAGTCTACCTGGACTTCAGCAAAGCCTTCAATACTGTCTCCCATGGCCTTCTCCTGGAGAAGCTGGCAGCCCCTGGTTTGGAGAGGTGCACTCTTTGCTGGGTTAAAAACTATCAAAATGGCTGTGAGAGAGTGGTGGTGAATGGAGTTACATCCTGGCAGCCACCAGTGGTGGACCCACAGCTCAGTATCGGGGTCAGCCCTGTTTAACATCTTTATTGATGATTTGCATGAGGGGATCAAGTGCACCATCAGCCAGTTCACAGATGACATTAAGCTGGATGGAATTGTTTATCTGCTGGAGGGCAGGAAGGCTCTGCATAGGGATCTGGACAGGCTGGATCAACAGACCAAGGCCAGTGCTAAGAGTGCCAGGTCCTGCACTTGGTCACAACAGCCCCATGCAGTGCTACAGGCTGGGGCATGAGTGACTGGAAAGCTGCCCAGAAGTAAAGGACCTGAGAGAGCTGGTCTACAGCAGCTGAACATGAGCCAGAGTGTGCTCAGGCAGCCAAGAAGGCCAATGGCATCCTGGCCTGTATCTGCAATTGTGTGGCCAGCAGGAGCAGGGCAGTGATTGTCCCCCTGTACCTGGCACTGGTGAGGCCACACTTTGAGTCCAGTGTCCAGTTTTGAGCCCCTCAATGCAAGAAAGAAATTGAAGTGTTGGAGCGTGTCTAGAGAACAGTATTGAAAATGGTGATGGGTCTAGAAAGTTACTCAGATAAGGAGCAGCTGAGGGAGCTGGGATTGTTCAGCCTGGAGAAAAGGAGGCTCAGAGGAGACCTTATTACTCTACAACTGTCCGAAAGGACAGTGTAGCCATGTGGGGGTCAGCATCTTCTCCAAGGCAGCCAGCAACAGAATGAGAAGAAATGGCCTCAAGCTATACCAGCAGAGGTTCAGGTTGGACATCAGGAATAAATTTTTTCACAGAAAGGGTGGTTAAGCATGGAATGGGTTGCCCAGGGAGACAGTAGAGTCACCAGCCCTGGAAATGTTCAAGAAATGAATGGAGGTGGCACTTAGTGCTGTAGTTTAATTGACATGGTGGTGTTCAGTCAAAGGCTGTACTTCATGATCTTTGGGGTATTTTCCCACCTTAATGATTCTATTCCATGATTTTTAGCTCATTTTTGGGAGTTTACAGTAAGGCTAGATAGCTGTTGATATGCACTTGAGCTGCAAGGGCTCACTTTGCCTTTCATAAACTGGTCAGAAACCTCTTTGCTGTAGCTATCCCATTAACATCGGGATTCTTTTGGAGCACTCCTTCACCCTGTCACCAACACCCGGTATTAACTACTGACAGCTGATTTGGAGACCCCTTTTGTATTGCAAGTATGCAGCTGAACCTCTGGCCAACTCCAAAGGAGATTTGCAGCATGTCAAACAAATCCATTAAAAGAAAAGGCCACAAGCAATGTAAAGCAGTAGATGAAATAACTAAATAAATAACATCACACTGCAATGAATGCTAATATTTGTATCACCTGTATGCTTGGCACTGGGGAGGAATATACTGCAGATTCACACATGAGAGAGTGCTGCCTGAGTGAAGGCCTTGTGGCCTTTGCTGGAAGGATAGGAAGAGATGCCAGCTGAGAACCTGCCTGGAGTTTGTTTTTGGAAGAGCTGTCTCTATAGCACAAAGAGGACGTGGGAAGGAGAAAGCAGACACTTTTGCAAGCACATGGTGTGTGACTGCTGCACCTTCCAATTAGACTTGGCAGCAGCCTAGTGCCTGTCTGTCGGCACCTCTGCTCTGCACAGACATTTGTGGCAAAGGAGCTGAGGCTAACCCCTGTGCCAGCACACACACATACTGCAGTCAGCAAAACCTGCTATCCACAGGTTGCTGAGATGTGTTCTGTTAACTCTGCTGTACTCTTCCCAGCTCATCCTCAAGAATCCTGTTTGACCAGTAGAACCCCTTACCACACCACCACCAGGATCTCCCAGAAAGCCAAAGGAAGGAAAGGACACCTACTCCTCTTTAGCAGTTGCTTGTGCCAAAACTGAATGCAACACTTTTTAGGAGCAATTATGATCAATTGCATTCAACCTAAATGATGGCACTAAAATGTGCTTTGGAAAAAGCAGTAAAAATTGCTGCATCAGCTCTGGAAGCTGAACTAGTTGGTAGCAGGCACAGTTGAGATGAGCCGAACAGTGACGAAGCTGCAGAAGAGACCTTCACATTTGCCCTGGTTGAACCTGATGGGAAAATACCAGTGGGGGTGAGAAAGCAGGGAAACACGTAGGTTTTATTCCAATTGCCTTTACTGTTTCCAAATCCCCACTAAGAGCGCTTCTGGATCTGCTTATTCTGGTCTCTGCCTTTAGGATTTCACTCTTCTCAAAAATGCTGTAGTGCCTGTTTGAGCTGCCTGCCGGCATTATGCAGGGTGAGCCCCCTCCCGGAGCCTCTCTGGTAGCCGGCAGTGCTGCCATCTAGCAGGACCAGGTGGGACTTTGTGGCTCTCCAAGATTTATAGTTTATAGGAAAAGAAATGCTTCAGGTTGCTAAATGGCACATAAGGGTCTTGGTCAAGAGTGCATTGCTCTGGAAAATCTTTTTTGCCAGTCTCAATTATTCAAGGCACATAATTTATACCAAGTTTTAGCTGGTGCATTTTCTTCACACTCAAGCAAGTTGCTTTTACTACTAAGGGAAAAAAAAAAAAGATGAATAAATATCTTGTAATATAGACCAACCTTCCTACTAAACTAAAAAGCATATTTTTTTTCAGCCCATAAATGAAATTATACTGGGCTGAAGGCACAGAAACATAAGAAAGAGCCTTAGCAAGAGGAATAACTATAAGCAATGAGAGCTCATTTTGAGTAATACACAGAAATCCTTTGTTTAGCCCTGTAGATACATAGTTGGAAACACAATGTAAATCTTTCATGGAAAAGCACATTGATAAAAGAAACACATAAATTTAGCTATGGCTCCTCTGTAAATTGATGAGACAACTGGTTTATTTCATATCTTCAAACACAAATGTGAGGGCAGAGCTGTTGAGGGTCAATGGCAGACACAGTGCAGAGGACTAGAGGCAAAGGGCTGTTGAGTGCTGTGCAGTTAAGGGGTCAGCCTGGTACTGCAGGAGGATTTAGTCCTAAATATAGCAAGGGCTATCCTGGGAGACAAGAGTGGGCTGCCGGGAGTCTAACGCCATATGAGCAGCTTTAGGTTTTGAGAACAATGATCATGGCTAAGAGGCTGATTCTCTCAATATGGGCCAAATCCTGGCTACTGGCAAAAAGCCCAAGTGAAAAGGTTTTGCCTAGGAGGAGGGGACAACCTTCTGTAGCATTTGGGAGACTGGCATTTCTTTTCCAAACAATACCATATGTAGGAGTTGCAGCAATGAAGATGAGGTTTTTTTCCTCCTGTGCATGCTGTGGTAGAGCTATGAGCTGTAGCTACTTAACCTTTTTATCAACAACTTGACACCTGCAGGCTGTCAGGAACTTCCTCCTTGTTTTCTCCATGAAAAATCCTGCAAAAAAGCTGAACTGTACTAAGGAGAGGAACATGAAGAACCCCCTCACACAGTAGAAGGAAATTCTATTTCAATGGGGCATTCTGTGTTCCATGGGAGATGGTGACAGAGCAGGATACAGCCCTACAGAAACAAGCAGAACACAGATTCTGAGTAAAGATGGCTATGCTGACCTAGATGACCTAGAGAACATGTACTGGATAGATAAACAGTTTTCCATGCCTCATCAACATTTTGATTGTAAGGTATCTGCTGCTATGTCATGTTGGGCTGCCATTAAATGGTCAAACTCAAGATCTTAGAGTCCAACTATATATTGAAATCTTTTAACTGTTGGCCAGCAAACCCCATCCTGACAGCCCACATTAATACCTGCTGTGGGCCAAGCAGAGATATTAAATGCATTGCTGATAGATATTCCCAGGTATTATTTATTAAATTTTTAATTAGGAGTGTGAATGTTTAAAAAGGTAACAACCCCTTAAAAAAATTAAAGACCACAGTGTTCCTGCAATGCATGGGTTTAGCAGGAAGAGACCATAACCCCAAAGTCCATGAGAAGTAAACCCCTGGAGCTCTGGCTTCTTGATTAGATGAAAGGATGCATTTGCAAATATTTTTGTTCCCTATTTGGGGGAAAAGAAACAGTATCAGCAGCTTCCTGACCTTCATGTGAAAAGGAAATTCTCTTGCTCTGTATCTGATATGCAGTTGTTTCTTGCTTTCAAGAAGCACAGTGCACACTACTGACACAAGAATCCCAGAGTCCGAGTGCTGAATTAAACTTCTGAGCAAACTAGAGACTTTTCCAAGTAATCCATCTAAAGGTATTTTTTGGAGGTAGGAAATGTCTGGCACTGAAGCACTGTTAATACTCATGCATGTAGTTTTAGACAGCTTGGCAGGATCAGCACCCTGATTAACAGGCAGACTATTGTCCTGTGGGAATATGCTGACTGTTCTTGTTACTCCATTCCCATGATCTTTCATTTGAAGAGATCTGTTGCCTTCTGTCACTGTGTCTGCAAGGAGAGGGGTCACTTGTGACTTTTTCCTGGCCCTTTTTCTGCTCATGTGTGACAGAAGGACATTAGCTTAGACAGTAGTTTGATTCCTGATGCCTTCCGAGACAGAAAGGGAACAGCAAGACAAAGGCTGGATGGTAGATATTTTTCATATAACATGACTGCTAAACCACAAATTAAAATGGAAGGCAGAAGATAAAAGAAGTACTTTCTGATGTGTGGTGTATATGTACATTAAAAAGAAAAAAACTCCCAACAAAGCAAAACAGGAAAATAACAGAGAGTATCTGCTCCTATGTAAACCTCTGCTTCAAGTCTTTTGTTTCCTGCTTTGCACAGCACCAGGCACACCAGCATAAGCCTCCATCATCACTTTCTATTTTTGCTCCAGACACCTAACTACTCATCTGGCTGTATTTGTGGGGCTCTTGATTTTAGATTCCATTGTAGGTTGTTTTGTGAAATCCACAAGGGCAGGAGCTTGCACTTTTGCTTCTAATTGTAATAAACACACAACGGTGAGACTCTGTTTTCTGCAGTCACCATAACCCAAATACAAGGAAGAGAACCAGACTGCAATGAAAGGAAGGATTTTTTCCTCCAGCCCCACAGAATCAGAGCCAATGAAGGAGAAGGGAATAACAGTCAAATCCTTGTGTAGTCCCTAACCTCCACAGGAAGGTGCAGGCTGTCAGAAGCCCCCAGGAGCCCTGGGCACACCATTCACTTGTAAATACTGATGTCATGTAGCAGTGCTTTCAATTCCCCACAGCACAGGCTCAATGTCTCTGAGCAGCGCTGGTTCAGGTGGACTTGATCCTCTCTCAGAGGCAGAGCACCTTGGTCTGCCCCATGTCCCCTTGCTGGCTGCCTGCACTGCTAACCAATCCTTAGTCATTGTCCTTTACACGCATGCACGTAACTCAGTGCCTGGACAAAACTTTAAGAAAATAGGAATCATGCTTCTCTAAGTTCTTACAGGAAAGATGATTCAGACACACAATGAATGATTATTTTCATATCTTCCTTCCATGTTGTGATTTTACTCCAGACCTACAAAAGGAATTCTCTGTGCCCACTAAATAGCCATCAGGCCTTTCACATCCTACGCATGCTTGAAAACACAAAGTTAGGAGAAGTCCCCCCTCATTTTCCCTTCTTGGTAACATTTCATTTCCAAGAGATCCTTGCTTTGGTTTTGAATTCAACAGGATCCTGTCAAATTCTGTCAGCAACCTGAGCTTCCTGATAGAACCAGAATGCAAATGGATGACTGATCACGGATGAATCCTGCAAGGAGTCGCATCTCTGTTACAGTCTAGAACAAACTGAACTACTGAGAGCATGAACATGATGCTGAGAGCATCTCAAGACTAGATTTAAGAAAGAAAGTTTGTACAATGAAGATAAGGAAACCCTGACCAAGATTGTCCAGAGAGGTGGTGGATTCCCTGTCTCTGGAAATATTCAAGGTCGAGTTGAACAGGGCTCTGAGAAACCTGATCTAGTTGAAGATCTACCCTGCTCATTTCAGGAGAGCTGGACTAAATGAACTTTAAAGGTTCTTTCTGTCCCAAAGTATTCTATGTTTCAAATCTGGGTCAGGTACATTTCTGGTTTGAGCTGCCTGGAATTTAGCATTATGGTCTAAATTAGCCAAGGATCTGAAAAGAGAAGTTAAAATTCCTAAAAGAGCCTGGATTAGAACTGAATTTATCTGAATTTTCATAGAAACAATAGCTGGCTAGTTCAGGAAAAGGAACGTCAATCTAAAACTCTATTTTATTTATTAAAGAATAAAAATAAACAAAGAAAACAGGAAAGGAATTCCAAAGACAACTGTGTGGCTTACCTGACTCTGGTACACCTAGCTCTGAAGCCTACCAGTAAATGTAGACTAAATGCTCCTACAAACATTACTGTGAGGAAATACAGTGCATCCTGGTGATATTAGCTCCAAACCCCAAGGGAGAGAGGAAGGGATTGAAGATTTTCTGAAGGCAGAAAGACATTTCAGGAGAGGCAGGGAGACGCTTGATGGGGGTAGGGGAAGAATGGTTAAAAAACTAATAACATGTACAGATAAGCCATAATTGTCACACTCACAGCTCTGTGTTCCCATGTAAAGATGAATTACTTTGGCTGTCAGCAGCTTCATTAGCCAAAAGTGGCCATTCAGATGGACCCAAACCTATTTACTTTCCAGAGCTGGCGGTGCCTGCTTCATATTGCAGGGCCCCACATTGGTTGTTCAATGATGTTGATAACTCCTGTGGGAGCTTACATCCTGCTAAGTACTTCACTGTTTAATTGAACTGACCTTTCCTGACGATGCCCCTTGTATTAAAAGCTGCTTTGCTCCCCAGTGAAAATGGTTTGATAATCATAATATTTTACTCAGAGGACAGTTGTTTAAGAGCAGAAAATAATCAACTAAATTGGTAGGCTCCCCTCGGAAGGGGCCCAGCACTAAAATGACAGAAGGTGCTGCAGACCAAGATAGCTGGCGGAGCTGATGATGAGGACAGAGCTAGGAGCAGCACTGGGCTGCTCAAGGACAGAGACACCAACAAACTGGACAGCTGGGGAGGGGAGTGCAGGCTGAGCCAGCACAGCACACTCTGCTCAGAGCTGAGATGTGCTGGCACAGCTTGAGCTGGGCACAGGGTGGGCAATGGCACCTGCAGGAGCCACAGCAGGAGGGGCAGCTCTATGCAAGCCCAGCAGTGCAGGACTGTGGAGTGCAGCAGCACTGAGGGGCACAGCACAGCAAGTAGCTTCAGCTGAGATGAATAAATGGCACAACATTTGCTTCTGTGGAACAGGAATCCATCTCAGAGAGAAGTATGTCTGAAATAAATGCACACCAAATTCAGGTTTGGATTAGGAATGCTTTGGAGACTGAGATTTGGAGCTGAGATTTTCTTAAACGCAGGAGCCATTTGCTTTCAGACCATGACTGGCCTGGGGACAAAAAGGTTTGAAGCGAGAGGAATGTTTGCCAAGAGCCTCTTTTCTCCCTGTTTTTATCCAGGCTAGTTGCCTTACCAGATGGTTGAGCAGCATCTGGGAGAGCTCTTTGGGGCTGGGAGCCAAGGGTGTGCAAAGAAGCGCATCAATGAGACTGTTAAGCACCTGATAACAAATGATGCTTTGCTTTCAGCTTCCTGTTATAAAGCATTTGCTGGCCTGAATGTGCTCTGTTACACCTTGCCGTTCTCAAGTACAGCAATGTGTCCATTTCCAGTGCTTTTTATATAGAATTGCCATTTTGTGAATCTTTCAAGTCATGACTATAGTGCCACATCACTTTCTCCTATTCTTAACTGCAGGAGTATCAAACTAATTTTCTCAGATCAGCCAACACTTTTTCTTCCTCTTACTGGCTCAGACCTGCAGGCATTCAAAGAATGTGCTGTTGAGTAAACTGAATTTTTTCTTGTTCTTTTCTTACAAGGACATTTCAGTTGCTTTCCTCTTTGCGCTAAAGCTACTCAGGACAGAACACTTGTATTTTCCCCTCCCACAGAGGGTGTTTTGATTAGTTGTATCTGGTTGAGTCCCTAGGAATGTGGGATGTGTGGGAGCTCCCATGGACTCCTGGTGCCAGGGTGCTGAGATAAGGCAGCTGCTGCAGATTCATGGACAAGAGCCTCTGCGATGGCAGGGCTGACCTGTAAGAAACATCATGGCAGGTCTTGGAGGATTTACAGCACCAAGGGGTGATCTGCATTGGCTCCCATGAAGTGGATGTGCAAAGGATGAGCCAGTAAAAACTCCACACCCTTCAGCAATGTCCTGCTTCTTCCTGCTTTTGTTAGAACGCCTTCTCAGCTATCCAGTTCAGGAGTCACAAACAGCTTGCTTGGCCTTTGGAGAGCTACCACAAGCCCACAGCCCAAGAAGGTAACTGGGTTCACGTTCCACATTGTGCTATCCTCTCTTGAGGATTCAATAGATTCAATCTCCAAGATAACCACAGCTGGCCCTTGAAGGTCTACCTTTGCCTTGTATTTCTGTGTCCATGAACCACAACAGATGAATTGAAGAGATCCGTCAGTGCAAAAATCCACTGAAATAAAATTAACCCAAGGAGCTAAAATTGCAGTCTAACTGCCAGGGCTCCAGCTTGATTTTATCAACTCCCCTTTGTCAATTCCCCTGAATGGCAATTACATTGTGAACTGATCAGTTCAAGGCTAAATCCTCCGGGTCTTCTTCTAATTAAATACTCATCATGTTAACATTCACCTTATTCTTAGTACTTCTACTTATCAATTTAATCAATTCCCCCATTATTCACCTATCTACTTTAGCCTGCATTTTGCCATCATAATTTTTTTCAGGTGATGCATGCAGTTCTTTTTCACTACAACTGCCAAGCAAAGAATACATCTTATCCAGAATGTCTTCACACTCCTATATCTCTCAGCTTTAGAAAGGGCATTTAAGTTGCCTGATATTCACAGGGGACTGCCTTGAAACTTCGTGTACATTCCTTCTATGCTGGCCCCAAGGAGCAAGACTGCATTCAGGAAAATAGAGTATTTGATGCTGGTTTGAAAAATTCATTGCCTAACCTTGTATAAGTGGTCCACAACATCTCCCCTGAGATGAAAGTATTTTGTTAGTGGAGTATTTTGAAGAACTGCCTTTGAATGCCAATTAAAAAAAATCCCCAAACCCAGGAATTCTTTTCATTTGCTCCTTGTTTTACTACATCTTGTGATAAAAATTATTACGAGGAGCATATATTTTAATTGTGTCCCTAGTAATATTTGCCAAATGATCCCTTCTTCATTTTTATTTTTTAAAAATTAGAAAATTCTATTTTCACTTTCCAGAAGGTTATGCAGCTTTACCCTTGCTTATAGCAATTTTTCTCAAATTATCTGTTTTCCTCAAGGCATTTTCCATGTACAGTTTATCTGTAAAATTTCCCTGATAAATCTGGAGCCTTAGGAGGGAAGGATTAAGTTCACTGCATTGCCTACTGTCCTATCATTAGTCTAAGGTATTGTCTGGTAGACAAATTTCCAGCTATGTTGGAGGGAACTGCTGCACCTGGGGCTTGGCAGGGGGATATAATTAGCTATAAATAAATAAAATAGAGAAAAACTGTATTAGCCAGGGTTTTGCTATAACACTGGCCATTCTGTAAATATGCCAGACTTTAGTGACAGGTAGCACAGACAGACAAGCTGAACTGCATAGCACTTTTTCATCTGTGCTTTCTGTGAGACATGGCTCCAGCTTGCAGTGCCTTGCAGACTTGTAGATTTTGTAACATTTGTTCCCAGAGGAGCCTTAGCCTGTTATAACAGATAGATTCAATGAAAATATCATTTACCCAGCTTGAATAGATATCCTCAAAGTCACTTCAAACTGTGCATCTCCTTTCTCTTACAAGTGAGCAGTGACAATGTGATAGTGGAATATCATATTAAAACTGAGAGTTTCATTAGCAGTAGTTCTATAAACCCAAAAACGAACCTGTGCATCTTCATATGTATATCTCCCTGGGTCTTTGACATTTTGGCTTGTTTTCTCATAGCTGTGGGAATCCAGGTTAATAGCACTTTGGGCCCCAGGAGCTAGAAACTCTTGCCAGATTTCTTCCACTCTTGTGGTCACATCCTGTAAAGGTCGTTTCTTGAGATCTTGGACAGCCAACCAAAACCTGTACTAGGGAAAAATTAAAAGGGCAGAAAAGAGAAAAAGATATAAATATAGATAAGATTTTGGGAATAAGCCTAGGTAGAGTCCTAAAACAGACATAGAACCTAATCCTGCATCTATTAGAATTGACAGAACACTCTCCATGTTAGGATGACTTCAAGGGGAAGGGGTGATGTACTTTATACCAACCCCTTATATTTTGGCTGAGATCAGAACACTGACTTTAAGAAGTGATATATGCTTATTAAACTGCCCCTGCAGAAGTGTCAGATTAGGTAAGCAAACAGGAAACCTCCAGAGCTATGCAGCTGGAGGAGAGAAACAGGCCCTGCCTCCCACAGCCCCACTGCAATGTGCTGGTCATTCCTGCCTGCAGGACTGGTCATCCACAGGGGATGTAAAATGAAGAACAAACTTAACATTCATATAATTTCCAGTATGAAGTTGTAGAAATGCCACTTAGAGATTTTTTTTTTACTTGTAAACTGGCCAGCATTCAGATGGATGCCATGAGAAAAGATGACTCTTGTCATGCCATACTCCAATTTTACAGGGGTATTTTCTTGACTAGGCTAAGCTTACAGACTAAAGTAAGTTTATAACCACAGAGAAGATAATCCCTTTGATGACTAAGGATATAATCCATATCTTGATCTGTGAAAACAAAGACCACAGAATATTTTGCAAGAGTGACATGCATGTCTTTTGTCTTTTATCCTAGGAAAAAGAAAAGACATTTTGTTGGTGGTGCTAGTTTTATTTACTGCTGAAAGAGATATGCTCTCTGTCTTTCAGGTGATTAATTCAGAAGATGCATGGTGCCCAGCAGCCTTTTGTTTTGGTCAGCTCTATCTTCCAGCAAGAAGGTATCCCTGAAGGTTATCAGCCCTGAGTAGCTGGGCCCTGCAATCTGGTTGAGCAAGCACAGTAGTGCTCTGCAGGGAGTGCTGAGGGCTACGGGGCAAACAGGTACTGAAGGCGCTTTTGCAGCCACCTGCAATAGCCAGCTCTTTCCTACCCCTTGGCAAAGGTGTCCATTGTCCATGGTGAAAAGGAGGGCAGGGTTCACCTTGGCCGTCCCTGCTCTGCAGTGCTCCTATGCACTCCTTCTGCTGGGCAGACTGTGCAGAGACAGGGATTGTCTGGGTCACTGCTGGTTCAGGGCATCCACAAGAGCTGCACACTTGGAAAATTCTGTGTCTCCCTTACTAACCAGTTGACCTGTAACTGAAGTCCTGATTTCTCACCCCAAATGATTCAGTGGTGTCAGTGCGCTGCCACTAAGGCAAATATTCCTCCATGATGGAAGGAGGAAGATAAAGTTTGTCCCAAACAAAAATCCCAGTGGCAGTGAGGGTGGGTAGAGGAGACAGCAGCCTGGTGACTCCTGTGCTGTTCCTGACTCTGGCTTCCTTAGCAGCTGCAAGCAGTACCTAAACACCCTGGAATCAGTGGTGCTACTGCAAGTGAATGAGGCTGCTACCCCATTTAGCCTGGTATCCTACCTGCAATAGAGGCAAACCGTCAATCTGTGGGAAAATTGACATCCACACTACATGCAAGGCCAGGCTAAATCCTCCTTGGCTGTCTGCTGCTTCTTCCCGACCATCAGGGGGCCTCATGCCACAGCCCTGACTCACCCAAGTCACTTGATGATATTCCTCCATAAGGTTTTTCCATTTCCTTGGCAGGCTCAGTAAAACAGACTGGGGTACACTCCAACACTTCATCAGTATCTATAGAGTCACATACTTGTGGTTCTACCAAGGTGATGTTTGATTTTATGAACTGAAGTAGAGTATCTGGGGTTGGTGGAGGAGTGTGCATGGTTAGTCCTTTTCCATCTTTGAGAGTTTAAGTGCACCTGATATCCTGCCTTGTCATTTGAGCAGTGACACCCCCACTTATCACATGCATGCAGAAAGTAAAGGGTGGCACTCACAGCACAGTAATCGGATGACATATGTAGCTTCCGTTATTTGAAAATACTTTATCATTCAATTTCAGATGTAATAGGAACATGTAAATGCAGAAAAGGCAAAGGGAGAAAAGATGCTAATCATTCCAGAGTAGCTGGGACACTTCAGACAAACACTTAGCTAGAGAGGACCTTTTCTTCTGGCTTATCTGCTGCCCCTGGAGCTGGGGAGGCAGGCTGGGGAAGCATGGTTGTGAGAGAACTGGGAACGCTGTGAAGTGACAGCTTGCCAGAACAGGAGCACCATCCATTTTAATAACCATTTGGCTCAATCTTAAAACCAGCCAACCAGACCAACCTGACAGTAACAAAACAAGCTCTTTTTACTGCAAGCAATTGTGAATTCATGCCCAAGGCTGGATGTCCTCTTCAAGGCAAAGGGGAGTTTTGTCTTGGTAAAAATTTCAAAGCTAGTCACTATAGTTGGCATCTGAAAATCAAGCAACATCAAAGAGGGGTACCAAGCCCCACAGCTTCAACTCCAAGGCAAATTCTTGGCCACAAGAAATCAACCTGGGGCCAACACATAAGCAGGGCTTCCTAAGGGATTTATAGCATTTACAAGAGAGAAGCACATCTCTACTTAGGAAAGGAGCTGATATACAATGACCGTGCTGGAAATTCTGCTCAAAAAAGTGCAAATGCCCTCCCTGAATCACCCCTGCAATTTCTGAAGCACAAGCCCAGCTGCAAGTTCACAAGGAGTCAGGTGAAAATCCTGCATTGACTCCTCACTTTCTGTAGGAGACAGATGTCCAGTGGACACCTTTGCACAGGGCAGGGGAGAAGGGAGATGTCCTTGTGTGTCCTCTCCAGACATGCCCTTTAAGCAGAGCAGGACTGGCACAGGGACTGTCTGCACAGAGGCTACAGCAGCATTGATCACAGATTCTTTGTCCTTTATAAAACAGCATGTAAGGATTGGAGAAGGCTGATAATATGGTATCCTAAAATGCTGTCAGTAGAAAAAACCCATTCCAGCCTCATCCACCTTGTAATTAAACTGCTGTCACTTGCAGAAGATATTCCACAATGGCATTTATCCTCCACAGCTCCCCCAAGGCACAGAGAGCTCCCGGACCTCAGTGTGTGTGCTCTGCCTCCCTGCAGGGCACTGCAGAGTTGCTTGGTCACTGCCCTTCAAAGATGTCCCCCGGTGAAAAGGGGGAAGGACAGGTTGAGTAGCGGGGGCGTGGTTGCTTCTGAGGTACATTGTGGAACAAAAATTAATTTAAAATTCTGATCAGGAGGCAAATCCTGATCAGGATGACTCCAGAAACTGAGAAACAACAGTCAAGATAAGGGCAGTGCTGTATGCCCATACTGAGGATGGACACAATTCGCCTAGCTTGACAGTGAATTCATCAAGTGACTGTCTGAGGTCGGAAAACAAGCACACTTCTCTCCTTGCCTCAGTAGTTCCATGTCAGTATCCCATGCCCCTCCAGTCTCACATCTCTAACCATTCACAAATCTTCTTCAATTCACTAAGAAATAACTTTGAACATCTCAGCTGGGAAATGAATGAAAGCAATAGATAAAAATCAAAACGCAGTTCAGATAGGGGCAATATTCACATCTTTGTGTTGTTTAATGCTCAGATCCTTGGCATGGTGAGCTTGGCATGGCCAAGAGCAACAAAAATCTGTCCTTGGTTAGCAGGCTAGGGGCCGGCAGATGCTGCAAAGCTGCACGCTGGGGCACTGGGGACCTGCCAAGGAGACCGCAGCGTCGGTGGGCACGGAGCAAGCGTCCCGCTGGCCTCCCCGTCCCCTCCCACGTGGTGCGCGCCGGCGTCCACGGTGCAAGCCCCTCCTGCTGCTGCAAGTCCTTCCAGCGCTGGGCAGGGCAGGAAAGCCTTCCGTGGCTGCCGCGGGGCAGCGCCCGCCGAGGGGCCCGCGCTGCGCGGGGGGACGGCGCCGCCTGCCGGCAGCGCCCGGCACTGCCGC
>QUSF01000004.1:29514599-29658820 GCA_003676055.1 Chloebia gouldiae | reverse complement strand
CCGGCACTGCCCCGAGCCGCCCGGCACTGCCCCGCACCCCGCTTAGCCCTCCGGCGCTGGCACTGCCTCGGAACTGCTGGGGTAACGTTCTTTATTTAGGGAACATGGGCTTTGGGGCGGCTCGGTGTGTTTACTGCGTATATGAGATCTCCTCGCTGCCTGAACTTCTCCTTTCCTGATGAAAACTGGGGGGAAAGAAAACCTGGCAACAAGTTTCAGCCATGAGGAGTCATGTAGGATACAAACACTTTCTGCAGGTAAAACTCCTTTCCCGGGATCTCCATGCTCAGCATATGCTTCCAAGCAATACAGCCCAGGGCACCTGCATCCATGCATTGCCAGCTCAGCAGTGCATCCCCACAAAGTGTCACGTGTTTCCCACTGAGGTTTGTAAACAGGTGTGCAGCTTCCTTTCCCTTCGGGTGAAATTCCCATGTCCCATATTCCCACTTTGCTGCTTCCAGCTGACACTCTTTAAAGTCGCCGGGGTAGGAATTCAATCCACCAGCTAAATGAACATTTCAGCAATCTCAAGATGTCTTAGAAGGTTCCCAGGTCATAAAAAAATTTATAATAACTCTTCTGATGCCCTTTCTTATCCTTTCTTATTTATTTTGTTTTAAATTTAGCATTTTATCTGCTATATTTTGGGCACTTCAAAAATCACCCAAGTCAAAACAAATTGTAGATGAAAGATAACAGAGAGGAGAAAGAAAACAGAGCAAGGAAGAGTTAAAATAAAAACAGAGAGAAATATACCCAACTGACTGGCTTTCCTGCTCCCACATAAATAATGGACAGCCAATAAATAAGTAAGTTACAGGGCTCAGCTGAGCCCAGGAGACTGGTGGACAAGATCCTGCAAGTTTATTAGAACACAGAAACACAGCTGGAAGGTGATCTGGGAGGTCATTGAGTCTAGTGTGCTGCTGTCTCTGGCAGTGCCTCACCCAAGACCCCCACTGGGACCAATTTTTCTCAGCTAGGAAGAGATGGAAATACCCCACCACCATCAGCCCTGTGATTTGGGACTCTCACCACAAGGTATAAGAGCTGAATTTGGTCCCCTTGCTGTATTACTGAATTATATTCATTTCAAGGCATTCTCAAGCACACACTTCACAAAACCTTTCTAGTGCTACCATGAATTTCTAGGTTTTCCAGCAGTCAATTTCTCAAATCTGCCTTAAATTCAACATAGGGGCCTATAGGGCTCCAGCCAGTGTTAATCCTAAGGATACTCCCAAGATCCTACTGACATTCCCAAGAGATAACACACCACTGCTGCAAAAAATTTCCAAGATGTCTGTGTAGTTACTGGGAAGAGAGTCCTGAGAAGATTAACTGTGAATGTTACTTTTCTAGCAAGGTACTAAGTGCTGTGCTCTCAGAAAATTTCTTACACCTTCCCAGGGTTTGGGTGGGATGTGTCTCACTCAACTGTAGTTGTCTGTCATGCACTCATTTCAATCAGTCTCTGAAGGTTTATGAGAACAAGAGATGGGTGCTTTATAGTGTAATTTAGGTGCTTTTAGTTTTGTTTCCACTTAAAGCTGAAACAAATCCTTCTCAAGTGATTCACTGACTCCTCTTCAGCTTCAGAGAAACTTCTCTTTCCCTCTCTAATGGGAGACTGGATAAAAAGAGAGCATGTGTTTCCAAGCTGTCAGCTTAGGTGAGGCAGATCCCAACTTTGCTGCTGAGTATAACTTAGATTTTGCTTGCATGTGTAAGCATCCAGCAGTTGCTTTTTTTAATGGTACATACTCCTAGTGAGAATTAAGGAGCTTTCTCTACCTCACCTGAACCCTTCTTCTCTCTAGCATCACTGCTAATAATCCACTCTATTGCAATTTTCATCATTAATATTTCTGCCTTTGCATCCTTCTATTTAAGGCTTTAAGCAGGCTTGCTAATGTATCCAAAATGAGATAATAATACCACATAAGCCAATACCATTGTAATGATACCACAAGAATGATAGCATGATACTAAGAATGATGCCAACGTCTTCCACAAAGGATGCAGTATTTAAGCTGTCTGTGCCAGCCCACTGAATTTGCCACTTCCCTTCACTACATCTCAAAATCAAAGAGAATGTGCATCAGCAGGAGGAGCAGCTCTGACTGACCATGGAAGGTACAAGTTTGCCTCCTCATAATCAAACTTTCTCCATTTGTTTGGGTAGGATGAATGTGGGGGACAGACGCTAGTCATAAAACCTGATGGATTTCATTAGCATAACCCCAGATTAATTTCAGAACACTAATTTGAAGAGTATTTTAATACAGTATATTAATTTTGCACTTCATCACTACAATTTAATTGCAAATGAGTGCCACTGTACATAACTGCAGTAAGCATATGCAAGTTCAGTACCTGTTTAGCAATAAAATTTCAAGCTCATTTATGTAATTAGTAACATTTCCTTGTTTTCTTACAGGTCATCTTTCAGGTTTTTCAAAACAATAAAGTGTATTGAGTTTTCACTGTTTTGCTGCTGGCATGCTTTCCGTACTTCTCCTTGGACAGGGAAACCTGATAAATATGATGGTAAGTCATTAAAAGTTACTTTCTGGGGAATTCCTCTTTCAGACCTTGCAGGCTGGCTGACTGCACTACAGTGACAATTGTTCACATGCTTTAGTAATGTATTTCATTTTCTATGTGAAAAAGAATGAAAAAACATAACTAAAAGGGGCTGTGCAATCAGGTTCTTGTCTGCTGTAATAAAAACCTGCTCACTACCAGCAAAGGCCGATCTGGCCAAACTTGGCCACATTTCCTCACCCCAAGAGCAGGCACAGTTCTGCCAGTGAACCTGCAAGCTTCTCTGGCCTCCCCTGCAAATGCTCACTCAGCCTTCTGGAACATGACTGCCTCAAAAAACCCCACAAGAACCTGTCCCTTTACCCATCCTTGTGCTGAGACACAACCACAGCACCACAACAAAGCCTCTGCAGTGTTATTCAGTAAAAAAAGTGGGATTTACTGGCTCTCGGCCTGATGTAGGATCATATGGGTATCTACATAATTTTTCATGATAGAAATTTTGACTTCTTTGCAACTTGAGAAGTCAGGTACCCAGAATCCCCACACAGAGAGTCCCGTTAAAGTGAGACAAGCTGTTGGATAGTAAGAACATGCTAAAATTAAAAGTAATTGTTGCAGACGTGACCTGGTGACTGCCAATACTGCAGCAGTTCTTAGCCACATAATGACCATACTGTTTCCCTCACACAAGCCCTGCCACAGAGACACACGTAAATCCTATACATTGCTATGGGGCTCAGGAGAAATGTGCTGCATCTCATCACATCGTACAAGTCTGCAAGACCTGGCCTACAGAAGATACCTGACAACACTGACTCTGCTAAACAGTGCTTCTGAGGTGACTCACATAGGGCTGGTATAGGCATCTAGCAGTGCTGTGGGCCAAGTCCAGCCATTCTCATCTTTATTCAAATGGGTGCTTTTAGCAGTTCAAGACACACGAAACATTGCATTTCACCTATGCAAGAGAGTAGGATCAGGCCCATTCGTTTAATCAAGTCAGAAAAGGTTTCACCTGAGGTTTTCTGAGCTGAATTCTGATTCCAGGAAACGAAGGAACTGGTCTCGTCCTACTGGGTCCTTCAGCACCTCATCCATGGAGAAACCCCATCTTTTCACACGCTGCTGACTAGGTTCTTTGCTGTTTGGAGAGAAGAGGAAAAACAGATGGAATGTGCATCTCTGCCTGCTGTCCGAGCAGCTGCTGCTGTTTCTGCTAAGTGAAAGGAGGAAGATTGTTAGATGAGATGTTGTTTTTCTCTCAAGGTATTTCAGAAATACAAGTTAGCAAATAACATAAAAACCTATAAAGACCAGGATCATCATTAAAGCACCTTGAGGACTTTAACTCATTACATAATTTGAATCATTAAAGGACACTATTTGGGTGCTACATACATTGTGAAACAAAGAGAATATGAATGATTTTCAGAGCAATTTCTGGTAGGTGTCATTTGGAAGAGCAGCATACCATGCCTAAATGATTATTCATTATGCACTTCTTGTATATCTCTTCAAAAGTACCTTAGGATTTCTTATGCATCAAGGCAGAAATTTCCCAGCAATGTTCCCTGGGTCACTGATGTGCTCCAGAGCATTTCCTTGTGTCCCACACAGTACTGCCTGGTCACTTGGAACTGGCTGCAGATTTTCAGATCCACATTTGCATTAGAAAAGCAGTTCCACTAAGAAGCAGTGCAGGCAAAATATCTAAAATGATTACTGGTTTGTGGTCTTTTATTTTTTAGTGCCTCTGATTTTTGCATGCCTAAGTCTCAGAAGATTAAAAAGCATCTTCCTCTTACTCTCCATGATAATCAGACTTTTATTTTATGTCTTAGCTGGGATACTGAGATGCAGAGGCACCCAAAATCACCTTTCTCCTTAATTATTTCTTAACATAGCCCAACTTAAATAAGCTGTTGTTTGAATTGCCAGGCATGTAGCAGAGACGCCTATAGGGGAGTGGTGGTGCCTGGGAATCACGAGGATCCTATGAGACAGACTGCATCAGAGCGTAATCTGGGCTCACAAAGTGTTTGAAAGCTTCTGGTGTGATGGCATCATACTATGAGACAACTATTAAAACACAGCTCAGCTGCTCACATCTGTGACAGTAGAGCCATTGTTAACAGTACATATCTATTAAACTATGTGTCTCGTCATGTCCACAGCGATTCCTAATCATGGAGCCTTAGGGGACAGTGGCGATCTGTGCTGAAGACAAATAAGCCAAAGGGGTAAATAAAATGCCTGCTTTCATTTTCTCTTGGTAGAAAGGCTAAGCAAAATTGATAGGCATGTCCTCACTCAAGGAGCAGCACACTCGGGATGGCTCCTCCTGCACTCCCTCAGGAGCCAGCAGTGCTGCAGACAAAGGTGCAGATCCAGCCTACCTGTTACGTGAACCAGCCTGGACATCGGGACACAAAAGCCATGCTTGTGCAGAGCCACGCACAATCTAAGCTCAGGGAATTTCCTGCTGAATCCAGAGATCTGTACCTGTTCTTCTTGCAGCTACACAGTGTTCTGGCACACACAAAAAAAAAGGCCAAAGTGCTGTCCAAACCAGACTGCTTTCCGTGGCATTTCCCGAGTCCTGACTGCCATGGAAGATGAAGTGTAGTGGCACGGGGCTGCCCATACTCAGCAGCCAGCCCTGCCACTGGCAGTGAGAGGCTCTTTGTTTTCCTGCGCCAGGGCTCTGCCCTCCTAACCGAGGAAACAGCTTTGCAGGCAACACAAGGGGATCTTGGGGATCATTTAATTATTCATGCAAGTTGCAACTAGATGCAGATGCAGTTAGTTTTTTACAATACAGAATAAAATGGAAATGCAGAGCTGTTTGTTCTTCCATCTCCCCACACTACGGCTTCCTCTTTTTCATTTGCAGGAAAATCACCTTCCTTAACTCTGAAATCACAGCAGAAACCAAGCATTTATTTTAAATTCCTATAAGGCTGTGACATCAGGCTAATTGTATTCTTCAGGGACTCAGACATCTTTTCTGGGATTTTCAGCTACGTCAACAGATGCAGAAATAATGGATGCCTGGATTACCTAGTGGGTGAGGGCTTCTACAGAGCAGTATTTTGCAAAGGCTGTATTTGGTACTAGTCCTACTAGGGAAGATGGAGAAAATGAGAGAAACTAGATAACAAAGAAATAACAAATACTAAAATTATGTGAAGAGGGGCCGAGGTTTGGAAAATAATGGATTTCTGTGACTACTAGAGAAGCAAGTGAAAACAACTTTAACATCCCAAACTACTTGGTTTTTAAATGGGGTAAAATCTTGTTCTTTTCCTGGAACACTGATTCCCTGTGAATCAATTTTCTTAGGCCAATAGTATTTCTAAATTATTATTAAAGAACATACAGGATTAGATTTGTCAGTCTCTTATCAAAGATTTGCTAAAGTGAACTCCAAGTTCAGATTTGGTGCCAAATAGCAGCATCTAAACACTGGAGAAGCTGCTGAGCCCTTGCAGTTGTTGGCCACAGGATGCGATTCAGTAGTGAAGGTAATATGGGGCATGGGAGCTCCATTCAAATTTGCTGAGGAAGCTGTTAGGCACAGTGGCAGGCAGGACAATTTGAGCCCTGTTATGAGGATTGTGGATAGCCTGTGAAGGTAAAAGACACAGACACAGGCCAGATTTCCCTTGCACCAGCATCACATGGGCAAAACAATCTCTGTTGCAGGGTTCTTGTTTTTTGTTTGGTTTTTTGTTTTTTTTTTTAAATTGAGAAACTCTCTGAGGTGCAAGGCATTGAATATCCTAAGACATTTCTCCCTCTTTTCATCTATTTGACACCATAACAGAGACAAGCCAGCTTGCTCACCAACAGGTGAACAACTCACTCTATCAACCAATTACAAGTCTGACCTGCCACTTCTCACACATCACACATGAGCTACATTCTTCTGGCTCCTGAGCCAAACTCACTTTGCACAGCAGCAATGGCCACCACTTATAACTCATCCCGTTTTTCCAGCAGCATCTTCATGGGATTCCATGACAGAAGCAGGGCTGGAGCATTGCAGCTGGGGAAGAGCAGGCTCCCAAGGGTCAAATGAGATGTGCTGGAACAAGTTTGTCTTTGTAGTATCCTACAGCTTTAGGCTTCTAGACCTGAGTCTGTGCATGTGCTCGACAGGTATGAGAACATCCATTACCTGACTTACAGAGTCCCATACATCAAGCCATATGGAAGTGGAAGGGCTGAATAATTCACAGATACCAGTGATAAACTTTAGCTATGTACTTGAATCTTGTAGTACAGACATACAACTTCCTTTCCAAACAGGGCAGCGTGAAGAGCATACAAACAAAATGGCAAGACAACTCTCATATTAGTTAAAACTACCAATTATTTTTTACCTCATTTCAATGTCCCACAGTGCTGTATCATCACTTATCCAGGGATTGGAAGGCTCAGCAGGAGTTATAAAGGGGTCATATTCCACATACTGCTCTGTGTAGGCTATTAAACTGGCAGGCAAAAAAAAAAAAGGGGGGAAAAAAGAAAAAAAAAAAAATTTTAATGCTCAGTCACATGTCAGAGATTTTTTTTTTTTTTTTTTTTTTTATCCGGTGGGGGGGGGGGGGGTTTGGTGGGGATTTTTTTGGTTTTGTTTTGTTTTCGTGTATGCTTCTTTTTATTTATAGGGATTTGTCAGTTTCTCAGCAATCACAGGAGACCCTTTTCCCAGGGATGACACATGCAAGGATTTCTCTGCAGACACCCATCAGCTCACTGCAGTATTTTCCTCAACAGCAGCATTTTCCTCAAGCTTGTCTCTGTTGAGATGCCCCCAAAGAACCTGATGAGGCAACAACTGGATTGGTATGGCAGAACTCCCCCCAGAGAGACATGGGAAGAATATGAAGCGTGTGTCTTCCTGCTATTACATTTGCTGCATGCTACCATTGCCTCTCATCCTTTTCATTTTAGCAAACTTTTGCACCCACATAAATTTATGCAGTACGAGAAACTCACCTAAACAGGGTCATGGGCTGCAGCTAAGAATATGCTTAAATCTTTGGAGGATCATAGTCCTAAACATCAAAGCTTTGCCTGTAGATAATTTTTCAGTTATATTGGTATAGTATTTAGTCTAATGGCACTATTGTAAAATATTTCAACAGTAATAATTAACCTAGAGAACAGTAAATTATATGCATGTTGGAAAAACTCCTGGCCTTTACACTGGCTTGCTTCATGGCGAGTCAGTTAAGGCATATAGCCTCTAATCCTCACTAGGATGAGATCCAAACAGCTTTCTAGGGAAAGGACTGTGTCTGCTTGCATAAATGATTCAGGAATTCCACTGGGGTTGGGACTAGGGGCGCATTTTTACAAAAGAAAGACAGCAAATATGAAATAAATCAAAAGACATTTCTTCTAGTCTATATTGGAAATACTCTAAGGCACTTTATTTCTTGCCTACATCTGCCAAGTAATTAACTAAGTTAATTATGTCTCATCCTACTGAACAACCAATGTACTTGCACTGTAATTGTCCATGCTAAACTTTACCTCTGGTCCTCCACATCTCAAAAAGGCAGGCGAATGAAGAAACTCTGTGAAACAAAGGGTCATAAAAAGCAGGAAGTTTCCCTGAACTGCTCTATAGTAATTATTTCTTTTTGTTTGTCCTAGCTCTTATCATGAGGCATTAAAATCATACACTTTTGCAGGTTCCCATTGCCCCTTAGGGCACTTGAGGCTGTCTCATCTCATTTCATTAATTACATTTCATGACTGCTGTGGGTCAAGGGTTGGAGGAGGGAGCAGCATCCAATTTCACAGAGCAGCAGCAGTCCCTTAGACATCAATGAGAGAGGGTTGGTTAAAAAAGAAAAGAAAGCCAAGAAGGATCAATCAGGAGATATCTGCTGTGAAACCTGAATTGCTCCTAATAAAATAATAAGAAGGCATCAGAGGTGCCAGTACAAGTACCAGCATAAAGGAAAGGATGAAAAAAACTAAAATGAAACAAGAGAGAATTTCTAAGCACATTTTACTGATTCAGTATAATGGCAGCAGCAGAATCATTGCCTCATTGTCTAAAGGAGGCTACAGGCAGGGGACTCCTAAGGAAAAGCATTTTTGTCAAAATGCAAACCTGGCCTTTTGGGTGATAAACTGAATACCCAGTAGAAGAGGTGGTAGGAACAGTTGACTGAAGGGTGCAGAGCTTGCCTTGAGAACCCAGCTGTCTCTCAATCAAGGGGGCCTGCTGAGCCTTCACAGGAACTTTGATGAGAAGTTGAAAGGATAGCACAGATTTTCATCTAGGGAACTGAGATTGCTTCTGGTAGGAAGATGCTCATTTTTCCCCAGCCATTTCAGTGATGCCATGTCTAATGAAATTGTACTAACACTGCACAATGCAGTCAGGGAAAACAATAGATAGAATATATTGATAGTTTTGATCAATAGTTCTCAAAGCTCAATGGTTAAAACTGACAGTGTACAGGTCCCAGGTGGGGAGAAAAGATCTGGAAGAAAGTTTCCAAGGTGCGTGGAGTAGCTGAGGGATGCCTGTTCCCACATTTGGTACAGATCTACTCCTGGAAGTAGAACAGGGAGGAAGGGGAAGAAAATGTATAGCAGCAAGCATTTATCTCACAGAAGCTGGAGATATCCTCCGGACAGCCTTCCTCTTCTAACAAACAAGGGCTATCCCAAGAATAGTGTGAATTAATGTAAAATAAATACAATTGATGTATTACTATCAAAACAATTTATATCTTATTCCTGTAACTTGGTTGCCCTATTGCTTCCTGACTTACTTGCTTCTTGTTACTTCCCTCATCCTCCCTGAAAGTGCCTTTGTGCTATACTGAAAAACTGGCAGATAGTGCCACTGTCAGGCTTGACTGTTGAAGGGAGCATGCCAAGAAGTCATCTCCTGTACCCTGACACATTGTCACCTAAACTGTCCCGAGAGCAAGGTCCAGCCTGAAAATGACTTGATAATAACAGCATCTCCTTAGACAGCAAATTCATTCCTAGTGCTTGTAATCAGTGTTTTCATGGGGATTTCAAGGCTGCACAGGTTTGTTTTTTTCAGGCAATTGTGCAAGTCAGGTCATCCATGTTCATTCTTCGTCACCAGTCCCTGCCACTGGACCCAACAACTCCTCTGCTTCCCTCCTATCTGCTCTGCAATGCTCCACTTCCCACCACTCTCCACATCAAGTCCTGGGACTCTCAGTCAATATTGCCAATATTCAAATCCATATTCAAAGTCATCACATGACCAAACACCTCCTCACAAGATATAAAGATCACGACCATGATTTTCATTCTTTATAATTATTAATAATTATTTAGAAATATAAGGTTCTTCACCCAGAGGGTGTCTGAGCTCTGGAACAGCCTCCCAAGGGAAGCAGTCCTGGCAATAATCCTGCCAGAGTTCGAGAGGCGTTTGGTCAATGCTCTCATGGTGTGATTCTTGGGGCTCTCCTGTGCAGGGCCAGGGGTTGGACTTGATGATCCTGGTGGGTCACCTCCAACTCAGCTAATTCTGTCATTCTGTAATTTGACTGTTCTCATTTGATTTGCTTTTCTCCTGATTATTATTTTGCACAGGTTTTAATAGCAATGTTTTCTTCCCCAACTTGAGAGCAATTAAAAAAAAGAAAAAAAAAAAGTCCTTTCAAACCAGGAAAATTATTACTGTCTCAATATGTTGAGGTCATTGTAAATAAATTCAATACAATAACATTTTTTTAAAGTATGACTATATGTTCTTCATTGAAAAGATCCAAAAGCCCAAAACATAAATATAAATGTGCTCATTTTAACCATCCAATGTATTGCATACAGGATTTCAGGGGACTTATGAATATTTACTCTTTAATTGGATACATTTTCATTTTAATTGCTAAACTTCATTAGCCAATAGGAACCTACATTGAGCCTCTCATCATTTAATTTACCTGGTTTAGTACATGCATGCTAAATACAGGTGTAGGCACTGCAAAGCACATTTCATGGGGTATTCCTGTTTTACTTTGCTTAAATAAAAATTCCTCTATTATTTCTCTAGAAGGAACCAGCACTTATCCTATTCTTCATGTTCAACACAGTTTTGCTATAAAAGTGATATCATTGAAGAGCATGGCTATCTCTACCTTCATCTCAGTGACCACCCTGCAAATGTGCATAACTTACAAGTACCTAAGTAAATGAGCTGTGATATTCAATTAAATTTGAGCTTGTTCTTCACCTATTCATACTTTTCTACCAAAACAAAACATTCTGCAAGTAAAATTGTGCCTTGGTTTGCTTCTTAGAAATCCACTCCTTAAAACACTGCCTTGAGAAATCCAGGTACAACCCCAGTACTTCTCTAAGGGTTTCATACACAGGTAAGTGGGAGCAGGAACTGGTCCTACAACCCCAGTATGAACAGAGATGTGAACACCATGTGCAACAAATGCAAACACAACTCCTTCCCCAGGGCTGTGCCAGACTAACAAGAGATAAGCACTGAGAGTTTAGCCAAAAAGGGAGAAAAGGGGTATTTTCAAACTGAGACAGGAATGACTTTTCTAAAAATAAACCACAGGGTAGTGAAGGGGTGGGGAAGCAAGTCCCACAAGGGTTTTTTCTTTTGTGAATGCTTCTTTTCTCTTACAGTATTACGGGTGCTCATTTCCCACCTATTTTTGCTCAGTGGCAGAAGAGTAAGTGTCAGCAGCCAGCAGACAGGCAGCACAGCTGATCAAGGAGGGGACAGGATTGATGCACAGAAAGTGGGGGGGGGGGGGGTCAAGCGTTTGCACTTTGCTGCCTGCTCTGTTTCTAGAAATGCCAGACTGGAGATGAGGAAAGAATGAGAAATCATCAAAATGGTGACACTCACCTTTCTGCTACTTTGGACATCTTTAAACAATGTCTCTCTATCTGCATGTTCAGAAAAGTTATCTGAGGAGAGAGATGACAAGGACATTAACAATTTATGAGTTCTGCAGCATGCACTGACAATATCCCAACACACTATTGATTTCTCTTTCCAAACAGCATGAAAGTAACTCAGAAGGAAATGGGAGCCTTCCTAGGTATCAGAAGCTTATTAACTGCTTCCAATAGCAGGCTCCACTGCCAAAGGCAAAGCTCTAGGGGAAGCTTCAGAAGACATAACTGAAAGTAGAAAAGACACATATTTGGGGCCAAGGTTCCTAGACTACTCAGGGTACAATATGATATTTTTACAAACACACTCAGCTCTCCCATTCCTCTTACTGACCAGCATCACAAGACCAGTAACATTTCACAGCACACTTCCATTCTGCTATGAACCAGTTCTTCAGCCTATGATAAAAATGCTCAAGAAATGTAGCATTCAGGTTTAGTTCAGAAGACCACCCAAGAACTGGTTGCCTAAGAAACTTGTTTAAAGTTGCCTTTAGTAAAATGCTGATCTAGTGATTCCTGTTTGTCTTTCAGTGAGGGCTGCTTAATGCAGCAAAGTAATTTTGAGGGAGAGCTCTTTGTGCCAGGGCAAAGATGTGTGAGTTGGCTGGTCATTCCTTGGCATGATTGTCCAAATAACTTTTTCCTAGTTTCTTAAAAGCTCTGACTGTACAGTCTAACAGTCATGCACTGAATGATGCCTTTCCTCACCACTTGTCCCCAGCCTGTGCCCAGCTACACTGGCCTTTGTCACTGTCCACTTTTCAGACATCCTCAGTGAACTGGAATTATTGCTTTATTGTCTGTGTGTGGTCCACAGACAATAAAAGTAGATTCAAAGGTCAGTGTTACTCATAATATGTATCACCATACAACTGCACTGCTCAATTAATACTTACTAATACTTTGTATAAGTGAGAATCAAGGATAAGTATGTGAGGATCAAGGAGAGGTAAAACATACAACTGGTTTTGCTGGTATCTTAGTAACTTTCCAGGCTTTTTTTTTCTGGTAGCAGTTCTCAGAAGAGTTGCCATACAGCCACCTACGTACCTGCTTCCGGAAATCCTCTTTTGTCGTTTTGCGCAGCGGTTGGGAGGGCAGGTGTACAGGGCTTTGGGGCTGAGACTCCTCTGTAACCCCATACACTGACTGTGGGGAAGCAAAAACCAACCAAAAGGATTACAGTGTTTTTCTGTAACGCAGTGAGGAACAGTGCAGTATGCAAAGCAGTAAGGTAACAAGCCAGCAATTTCCTATTCTTTATACCCACACAGGTAAATAATTATTCATCCCGGAGCAAAATTTACAGATCAGACCCTTCTTGCTGATGCCTGCACTTAGAAGGCCTGCAGGCTTGTTAAGAGAAGAGTTTGTTTTCAATGTTTAAATGCAGATTATAGTTTTAGGAGCTCTGAAGGCTGTGTGCATTAACACTTGCGGGATGAACATTGAGAGCTGTCACTGGGGTGAAGCAAGTGGTAAAAGAAAATATTAGAATTTAATTCTATGCTGCTGTCTTTCACTTGATTTAATTTCTTGATGTAAAACTACATATTGAAGAAAGTGCTTAACCAGGTCAAGTCAGTGGGTCAAGTTCACATGAACTTCTCTAAATAAAACCCTGCAGACTGACTTGTAGCCATTCATTTTCAGGACAGACACTTGCACTGAAAATAATTTAATTTGCCCTTTCATTTAGTGCTTTTGATTTTCAGTAAAACTTCTGATAGATATGTGAATAGCTCTGCTGCAGTTTCACTACTTAAGGAAGTTCAGGAGTCCAGTGTTCCATCCAAAAACATAACAAGTCATGAAGAAACAGCCTGAAGCTATCCTAAGAGAGGCTTAGATATTAGGAAAAATTTCTCTCTGAAATGGTTATCAAGCATTGGAACAAGGCTGCCCAGGGAAGTTGCTGAGTTGCCATCCTTGAAACTATTTAAAAGACATGGTTTAGTGAAGGACTTGGTTAGGTTAAGGTTTTGAGTCACTGATATTAATGGTTTTCTTCAATCTATTTGATTCTATGATTTCATATACATAGAAGACCTAAAACTTGCTGGAAGTAAAAGACACCCAAGCTGCTAATGATCCAGCCTTTGAAATTATTAAGGCAGGTAAACATCTCATTATCTGCGCCCAGATAATTTCTTAAAAAGGGACGTAGGTATTTTTGCCAATTCCTTTTAATTTTATGGGAGTGCAAAGCCATCAGACATTTGGAACACCTTAATGCCCTTCTCAGCTCTACCCATTACCCATCAAGTCAGTACAACTTTGCTGGTAAAATTGAAATAACAAATCCACCAAGGAGAACAAAACAGAAATCATACTATCAAAACACTTTTTTTTTGCTCCTCTTGGGTAAGTCTCATATACAGTAGGTGTCAAGTGTGATTTACATTAAAAGAAAACAAAAACAGTGAACCAAACCAACTCCAAACAAGCAAAAACAAAACCAGGAACTCAAACTGACCTTTTTCACTTTTTGTGGGTTTTTCATACGGCGACACTTCCTAATGTCCATTTCTGTGGTGTTCACACAGCCTGGCTGAAAAGAGATGGTAATTGTGTTATTCCTCTGTTAAGAATCTTCATCCTACCTAACCTTTATAAAATATACAATTAGATCTTATCCAAAACTCTTTCTTGAGGTTTGCATCCCATAAATTACTCTTCCTGAACAAGAGACTGCATATACCCAAGGATGCTATGTCAGCATTCAATCCACTTACTCCTAACTTTGGCACCAAAAGGAAATAGCAAACAGGGGGGAGCTTTTGCTAGGAAGTCTGAGACAAACTGAGTAAGGTGCTTTTCTTTCATAACCAACTAAATAATTTTCCAAAGTTCATATTTTTCACATATTTCCAAGTCAACAGTTCCATAGGTACACAAGTCCAGAATGTTTCAAATAATCTTGTAGACACTTGGTGCATTTTGAACTGTGAGGAAAATCTATGTGGTGACTGCAAAGGCAATACCTTTGTGCATAAAACATTTAATAGTAATAAAACTTTTCCTGTCAAAACCTGGAAAGTCTTTTCATTCAAAAATAGTTTTACCACAGGCCTGTGCACATCCCAGAATGCTCTTTCCTGGCTGTCCAAAATCTTTCTTTCTGTTTTATCTTTTTTCCTGTCGATTCTGAAAACAAAAGCAAAAGAGAGTATGAGTCAGTGTACAGGTCATGCTTTTTTCTTTGATATAGCTCCTAGATGTGGTTTTTAACCCCAAGACAAAAAATTTCAGAAATCAACTTTTTTTTTGTACAGCCATGTCACACTTGCACATGCCATGAACAAAGTAACACTGATGTTTACTCCAACATGGGTCAAAAGAGATTTTCCTATTGATGTGGAAAAATTTAACAAATGTTTTTTATCTGGTGAGGAAAATTTTTCCTGGTACCCTCTTCCCATACTCCGATTTGACAGGCTGGGAAATTTTGTAGTTTTGTCTGTGTCAGGAGACCCCACCAGGACCTGTTTGCTCCAGGTGAGGCTCCTGGCTGGTGCTGAACTGAAGTCTCCATGAGGAGACCCCACTGCACCCCAATGCCCCAGCAGCACCAGTGAATGAATAGAAATTACAAAGGAACATCTATCCCAGACATTCCCAGCAGCAACAGCATGGGCAGCATTTGTGGCCACTTCTCCTTAGAGCTTTCAACTCAAAGATTGCATCTGTCTGTGTGCCCACATTGCTGGCAGAGCAAGGGGTGACAGCACAGGTGCTGCATGGTCCCTACAAACCAGCACCCACCCCAGAGAGACATGACTGGGCTGGCACAACAGGAACTCTGTAATTCCAGCCCTGATGCAGCCAGTGAACCAACTCACTCAAAGCACACAGCCCAAAGGCCACCAGAGGTTGTTCAAAGCAATTCTTGGCAGCAGCAAGCAAGTGACATCTGGCACCTCACCCAGCTTTACACAGGAGCACAAAGTCAGCACCAACTTGCAAGATCTACCTGCAGAGAGACTGGAAGAGGCACATGGAAGGAGGAACAGCCTCCACCTCCAGAGCAGGACTGAGTAAAGCTCAGTGTCCCTGTGCTGGTTTCCCACATAGCTGACACCAGGAAAATCAAAGCAGTGAGGAAAAAAACCCAGGCCAGCTGTGATTGCTGACCACCAGGTTCTCTCCCATCTGTTTTTGTTTTTGAGGGGCAGTGACCCTTGGCTAAGTCTGTGCTAGAAATGTACCAAGAGGATAGGAATCAGGGGAGAAAAACTGAAGTTTCTGAACACTCCTCCCCAGAAAAAGATCAAACTCTCCACAGTTTGGCATCACTAGCTGATTTCCCCTTTGCAAGGCAGAGGTGAGAAACAAGCTCTGGCAGGAGCTCTGTCCTCACACAAAGCCAGAGCAGCTGCTGTACTGCTCTGAAGACACCCAGCCCAAAACTACTTTTCTGAGTGAGTCCTTCACACCTGGCCAAAGGGGAAGGTGAAGCCTATTGCAATCTTACACCACACAGCACACACAGATTGAAGGGACTCTTTGGAGGCTTCACTTGGATGGAATTCTCTTCACTGACACTTTGTGCTCAACCCAGATTGTCAGCTCTTCTCCACAGACTTACTGATAACTCAGTATTTCACTTTTTAAGCTATGAAGACCCAAAGCAGCTAGATGCTCTATGGCTACAGTTTTTGAAGCAATGTGGGTATAGCAATGGGAATCCTGTGTGCAAACAAAAATGTGGAAAACAAAGCAAACTTGGTAAGCCGGAGGAATGTTTTCAGGTATTTTTTATTTTTTCCCTCCCTTCTCTAGTTAACTTAAACTTTTAGTCAATTGTGAATTACAATGTGAATTCCATCCCTGCCTTTCTGGAATCCTGAAGACTGAACCATTATATGAACTCTGAACCAAGGAGTTGAAAGCCAGCAAAAAAGTTGATAGTGGCCAGTTCATGCTTATGCTTCAAAGAAAACAGAATGAAGAAAAAATGAATAACCAACAGTGATCACAATGAGTCTGATATTTACAATTCTTTCTTAGGTGATAATTATATGTTTTAGACAGAATGCAGACTTTTGTTTTGACTTACACCTTTTTTTTTTTTTTTCATCTTGGCAATAGCCTTTCAGTAACTGAAAGTACAATTGCTATCCTAAATTCTAATTTTCTCTTCCAAATGGAACACTGCTATTCTGGTTGGAAAAAAAAATCCCTTAATTACCCTGCAGTTTAAAAAATAATTACTATATATTTAAATGGTACATAATTGCAATGTTATTAAGCAAAGTATGTATCAAAATTCCAAAGGGTTAATAAAAAATAGAGACATATACCTCAAGACACACCTTCAAGAAATTATATTCCTTAACTTGTTAGCATGTAATGCTAAAGTGCAAATTCCTTCCAATGGAACCAATTTGGTACTGGTGTTCTCATGTATCATCTTCACCAACCTTTCCATTTTATAAGTGACAATGACATGCACAAAATGGACACTCAGAGTTTTAGGTATTAGTTTGTAGACAATACTACACAAACCCTAGACCATATCCATTTACCAGCAGCAATGAAAACACACTCAAAACATTAAGAGGTTTCATACTGCTTTCACAAGGGAAGATGAGAAGAAATACCTGTTGTAAATACCACCCTTATAATCACATGGAAGTGACAGTATTTTTAGACTCAGAAATACTCTGCAAGCATAGAGTAACACAGATAGATGACAAAATTCTGTTCTTTCCATTCATACAAAACAAAAGTACTACACAAATGTAGAAGCACAATGGGCTTGTGAATTACCCAAGGTCCCATGCTGAGTACAGGCTTTAGAGCTCCAGACCAGTGTTTCCATGTACAAATAATTAAACCCATCTTTCAGTTTCTGGCACAGATCTTCAGAACTGGCTCTCTACTGTTTCTAGTCTGCCAATGATTAAAATTCACCAACATCTTCCGAGCTTAGTCACAGTAAAGATTTTGACAAAGAAGTTTTATCTGTTCAGAATCTCCTTCCCTTCACAGCTCTAAAAACTGGTGCAATTCAGTGCTCCAGGATTACTCACTTCACTTGGGCCTCTGCTTGCATGAAGATGAATTCCCATTTTCTTGCAAACGCTCTCTGAAGTCTTGCTAAGTTTTCCTGTCAAAAGACGAAAATAGTAAGAACAACTAATTTCTGTAATTACAACAATTGCTTGAGAGTTTGTTTAGCATGGAATTTATTTTATTCCTTTTTTTTTTTAACTGAGAAACTAAAGACATGGAAGTCAGTGTTGGTTTCAGGTGAACTATAGTGCAGGCAAAGCAAGGCTGTAACACATCTTTTTGGGCTGCAACCCAAAGGGCCCTGCCAGGGATAAGTAATGGAGTGTGATGAAGACAGCTTGAGCTCTAGTATGAAAAAAATATGGACTTGTTCCCAAAAGATAACACTGAGAAGCTTTGTGAAGCTGATGACTTTCATTTCTGATAGCAGATGGCTGCCAGCTGCATGTTTCCCTCTCATCCTCACTTTCCCTTCCTCTCTGCACTCTTCTCTTCAGGCTTTTGTGAAGATGCAAAGCCTTAGCATCCCCTGCTTTGCTCCATCCTGGTCACTGCTGAGAGCATTATGCAGCTACACAGTATTAAAGGCTGGGGATTGCCAGGGTGATTCACAAAAGGAAATTGCTTATTTGTCTGAACAATGAACACAGTTACTGCAAAGAATGGCTCCAGATGCACTTTTGCTCTACACCTGAAGTAAGAGCTCTGGTCCAGACCCATTCTAGAGAGTGTAGTGATCTGGACATTTGGATGTGGATGTGGCTTCATCAAAGCTTGAGGTTAAGCTCAGAACACGGCTGGAATTTCAGGCTTAAATTGCACCCTGAAGTTACATATCCATACCCTCCCCAAGAAAGGAGGCCTGTGAGACAATCAACAGAATGCTCTTCTGCATTACAGCTGGTTTAACTGCTTCAAATTTACGTTGAAAACAAACACTTGTAGTTCTACTCTTGTTCTCTTCATACTTATCACATTTATTTCAATAAACTTTTTTTCAGGCATATACATTTCAATGCAAGAAGAAATCTTCCTACTAGTTACTTTAAACACTTGTATAACACAAGGCATAAAGCTTGGCCCTGTTACCACCAAGTCAATGTAACAGTTTCAGTCTGTACATGTGGAGGAAAAAAAGTTAAACAAATGATTTACAGCTGTACTGAACCGTGATGATTTCCTTAAGTGTGGCTACAAAGAACAACAACTTGTAATTATCTGTAACACACATTTTTGTGGGTATTTTTTCATTATTTTTATTTTTAATTATGTTCATATGTGCCCTCTGGAGTAAATATGCTGAAGCCAATGAAACATCACCAACTGAAGCTATATTTGAATTGTGCTTATGTTTGACCAATTATGAAAAACCTGAATGCAACTATTCAAGCTTAATCACATCATCAAGACTCCTGCTCTCATCAGTATAAATGTGGGCTGGGGGACTGTCTGTAAATGCTGCAAGCAGAACCTAAAAATGAAATGTCCCCTGAGATACTTTGTAGAGAGTCTCTCTTGAAGCTCCAGGTCACTACTGATATCTGTGGAGAAGCATTCTCATGCTGCATCTCCAAAGATACGAGAAGCACTGCTTCTCACTCCTGCAAACCCGTTTCTCTCACTTCTGCTGAGCTTACATCCCTTGCTGGATCTGCTTCAGCTCCCATAATGCTTAGGAAGAGTTGGTGCCATTCTTATCTGAATGTCTCTAATTAAGAGAACAAAGTTTGAATGCAGAAGTAACCTCTAATTGTGCAATGCAATATTCACAAGAAAAATGAGAGACTGCCAAGATCTAATTATTTACCATCACTGGAGCATTGCTACCCTCAGTAGGCAACAATGTGCAAAAGTACTTAGCCAAAGCCTGACTGCATGTGTGTGGGAGTATGTGCGCCACTGAACAGCCTCTTGTTGCTTTATGGTAGATCTTCTGAGTACTTACACTTAATTGGTTGGATGTGAGCAATTTTAATGGTTTTAATAATGAAATCAGCAATATGCAGAAGAGAAAACTCAGCAAAAGGACAAGTAAGTGCATGCAGGTTGTTATATTCCTTCCTTTGTGCCCGTTTGAGATTAGAACTCTTGGGAAGTTGGAATGCATTTTCAGGGTGGACTAGATAAGTGGCAATTTTTGCATGCTCTGCACTGAAAGGACCAAATGGCATAGCTCTCCATGGGCATGAATGTTCCAAAATGTAGAAGGTAAGGAAGAAAGAAAAACTTTAATCTTGGGAAAAAACAAAAACAGTCCCACTCTAAAATATATGCAAATATATGCAACATAAATGTTTGCATTGTAACAAACATGACCACATAAGTACACTAGAACCAACTTTGTAAACAAACTCTCTAATGAAAACTCCATATATAAAATTCTGCTATTATACTGTTGAGCAAGTAAACAGAAGAAAGTCAATATGACAAAAAGAAAAGTTTAGCTGCTCAGAGTGCTACACTGCTGGTATTCAAAGAAATACACAGCCCTTCCCCTCCTGCCATCATCTTCCCACTCCTCTCCACCCTGCAGTCTGGCACCAAAGTTTGAGATATTTTTATTGATAGTAACTCCAAATCAGAAAACATGCTCTAAATAAAGCTCAATTATATTTTTCATAAGGCATATAGAAAATGTTCCAAGTCTAGTATCTGATAACATTTGTAACAAGATGTGTCATCAACAATTTAACTGCCTAGTGGCACATCTGAAAATCCATCATTTTCCTGTGCTGAAATATGCTATATAAACCAGGATTTCCTAACTGAAAACAGGACACCAAGCTAAATTTCTGTGTAATTTTCCCCAGCTTTGAAGGGCTCATTATACAGCAGATGGTTTAATGTGGGACACTGCAAAGCCAGGGACATTCATCAGTCTTGTTCCTGATGTTGTCTTTGTATCAGCCTTCACAAAGTTGTGACAACTAAGAAAGAGATACAGGAAAGGCTGACCCCAAAGCACAAAATGGCAGCATTCAGTTGGCAAGCAAAGCTATCCCTGCCTCCCCCAGCTTAAACTCTAGCAGCAGTGTACCTACGGCTTCATAATCCGCCAGCTCCAGCCTAGCTTTGTTCTGCATGGTCCGTTTGCAAAGATAGATGGCTAAAGGGAGAAACAGAATGGAAAACAATTACAGACAGATTATCAGTACTAGATCTTAAAAAAAAAAAAAAAGGAGGAAAAAATGTAGTCCACAGACAGTTTGTTTTCATCAGAAAGCAACGTGAGTCAAGGAATGAGAGGACTGGACACCAAGCTGACATTGCTTATGACTAATCTCAGAGGCCCTAAACATCTGGGACATCTCATTTAAAAGTGCTGAGAGCAGATGCCAGGACCTAACAAGATGTCCACAAAAGCCACAATTGCTTCTGGGTCTGGTAAAAGATATAGCATAAGCAATCTGTTCCCTAAGCAGTTTGGGAATATGCATGCCAAAGTGACCATCCTTGCATTTCTTTTCTGCTAAGAAAAAATAAAAATAAATCAGGATATTGAAGTGAAAACAGAAATATGGGCCAGATCTTAAAAGCATGATCTGAGTATTTTATAATATGCTCCATCCTCTTATTCTTACACATTTCAAATGGTTAAGAGAAGCCTTGTCACATTTTGCTATAGGCAGAGGCTGCTGAAACTAATGTGGTTTGGAATTCTGAGGGTCAAGATGAGCCCAGCACATGCCACCAAACCAGTCCCAGGCTGTCTTCTGAGAAAGCCCCACCTGGATCTGCTAAGCTCACCCCATTTCCATTAAAGGCTGAAACACAAGGTCTGCAGCACACTCTGGGTATACAGTCAGGTCTGAACTTAACAGAGGCCCAGTGTGACTCAAGTAATGCTATTCTATGTTGTTTCTGTAATTTTAACATTCATGTAATGAGCCAGTATTATGCATTGTAATCAGAACTAACCAGTTCATTTATATTTACACATTTCAAGGGCAGTTTTCTCTGTAAGGCACTTATGACATCAAATGAAGTGAGTCAGTTGTCTCACAGTGTTTTTTCATGCAAGGCAGTGAACTGCCATTAGAAAGTTAGTTCCTCTCCTGTAAGTGGACACATGCAAATAAAAAAAGTATGAAGTGCCCCTGGGATTTCAGTTTTATTTGGGTCTGCTGCTACTTTGGGATTAATTCCTGGGAAGACTCCATCTGTATAGGTCTCTGATATGCAAAGTCTGATTATAAGCATATGTTAGAGATTTCTGGGACAGATGAAAATCTGCCACTACAGGGCTCAGCTAATGCAGCTGAAGCTTGTCCAGCTGTGGGTCAGCTCATAGAGCTGACAGCTTCATTTTGGGGTATACTATTCTACTCAATGCCACTGCAGCACAATAATCTGACTGCCAAAACCAATTATTTATCTGATATTGCAGGAAAAGACAAGAACCTCCCTCTTCACATTATTCTTCTGGTACTTAAAGAATACATATGAGGCACAGTTCACACAGTAATATAGGGTGACTGTAAAATCTGGAATTTTTTTTTGCAAATACAAAACAGCATAATGTTTTCTCCTTAACCATTCCCTCAATGGGGTAAACATGTAAGTGTAGCTCATCTGCAGATGAGGACTGCAAAAGAGCTATCACATGACATACACCATTGCAGGCTACTTCTTTATCCCAGCAAATTATTTCCAGAATCCATAATGTTGAGTAATTATTGCACAGGAAAGAAAAAAACCCCAAAGTGATTATTCAGGGAGGAATTTTAAACTAATCTTAGATTATGAGATAAAGGACTTCCAGAAGCTCCTGTTTTATGACTGCACACATGGATACACTTCCTATTCCAAAGCCACACCAGGATGCAACAATTAATTTTATCATTTAACTGTGAAAGCAGTGCAGTTCTGGAAGAGACAGAAATATTGCATGCAGACAGCTAAAGATAACAACACTGATATATTTTCTTTATGTATTATCCCTGTCTGCAGGCACTCACAAGTTTAAAAGACCGTGCTGCACTTTATTAACTCATAAACCATGCTCAGTCTTCTCTTTTACCATATCATCTGGTAATCTTAAAAAAATGGGAAAATAAGTCTGATGTCATGTATCAGAGAACTTTTAGCTTTGGGCTGCTATTAGTTATGTACTGGTTTATTGATCAGTCAGATAAGTGCCCACATGAAGTAAATTTTATTGATCCACATAACAGATTCAGTAACAGATCAGAGGATAGTCTCCCACAAAAGCAATACTGGTATTATTTAAGATTAGCAAGAACCAGTATTCTGCTTGCCACAAATTCTGCTGAAATGAACAGGGCTATGGGAGAATGAGGCCAGTGGATGGCAAAGTCCTGGCCCCAGTGAGCTCAATGGCTACAGCTCCAGGGGCTTGAGATGCCCCAGGGGTTTCAGTTTGTGCATTTGAGATGGGCACAGATCTGCCTCTGATGCTGCTGCCTGACAAGAAACTCTGCACATGAAGGGTGAACGTGGCCAACAGTAATTATTTAAGGACAGCTGTTTACATCACAAACTAACTTTCTATAATGAAACAATCATACTCTCACCATAATCTGTGTTTTCTGGTTCCCAGCAGTTTGAAGGCCAAAAGTATGGTGCCTAAGAAAAAACATATACATTTTTTGTAATTTAAGAGATGAAAACCCATGCAGATACAGAAAAACATTACAAGTTCAAAAAGAAGAATCACAAAATCTACCACCCAGCTTCTGCCCTCAGGGGAAACACTGCTAAAGATTACAGTAAAAGTGAGGATGCTGCAAAAACCTTTAACAGTCCTCGTTGCAGGTAAACAGAGATGCTGTAATGCAAGTACCTCTTGTGGAGAATGTACAGTGTCCTGATGAAATTTCAGACACTTTTGCCAGCTCATCTGAATGTGGAGATCTTATCCACTATCCCCAGAATCTCCTCCTTCCCCAGAAATTCACAGGCAACCTGAATATATATATTTTTAAGCACAAGACAAATCTTCTGGTCTTATCTATATGCCACATACCCCTTGCTTTTCTAGAGCAGCTACCAATGCAGTTGGCAGAGTCCAAAACAATTTCCTTTTAGTTAAAACAGATGGCAGAGGTCAAAACTCAGCTGTTTAGAGTCATTCTGAAAGCAGAAGTCCTGCTAAATTTAGTGCTCTTGTTTTCTATCCAGGTCTGCATATTGCAGTTGCTACAATTAACTATAAGCTATAACTATGTGTGACTGTATTTCAGTTTGAACATGAATGAAAAATGACATACTGGTGATCACACAAATTACAGAACACAGACACTTTACTGGTTACACATTGCTCTACTCATGTAACGCTACAGATGGGCACAGGACTTTACCACACAGAGTTAACGTCCTTCCACCAAAGTACAGTGAGAAAATGTGGAGGATTCAAACAAATACAGGGTTTAATGCTCCTCAGTGATAGGTATCTTATGACTTTCAGAAGAGAAAGAGCTACAGTTAAAGGAGGGACTGATGGTGAGGTAGAAAGTAGCAAGATGAGAGTAATGGAAACAAAGCATGATTCTATCAGGTTATTTTTGCAGAAAAAAGCTAAGGAGGTGTTTTGGAGGAAATGAAAGCAGGCAAGGAATATGCAAAAATTTTAAGGAAGGACAAGGGAAAGAAAAGTCAATAAGCAGTCAGTTTGATAATGTGGTTTACACAAGCTTAAAACAATAAAAAGAAATTAAGTTATAATAAAATGCAGCTCCCGAAAACTGCACAGAACAAGTTATTAGAGTGCCATTCTTTCAAAACAGAGAAAAATATAGCTAAATGGTCAACCAGTATTACCCCTGCTTCTGTCATGTCTTACAAGACAGAAGGATCAGGACTTTCACAAAAGAAAGGGAATTGCAATGAAAAATCTGAGTCTGCATGATGCCCTGCAACCAGAAGGTGGGGTGAGATAAGAGGACATCTGTGATCTCCTGGGTTTCTTTTTTCACCATAACACTGGTCACATGTGATAACACAATATCACATTAGCAGTAGGCATGAGCAGCTGCAATATCAGATGCAAAGAGCAGAACTGGCTTTTCAAATAAAAGCTAAAGAAGAGTAAAAAATGTAAAGGAGGAACAGGAGGGTGAACAGAAGAGAGGTGACAGGAAAGATAAGGGAGCAGGCTGAGACCATGTAACAGAAAGACACAAATTCAGCCAGCAGGATGAGCCAGTGACTCCAAGTTTGGACTTACTGCTTCTTCTAAAGTTATACAATCGGTTCAGAAGGAGCTGTTGCAGCACAAGCACTCAGTTATCTAGCAAGCTGACAGTGGCAGATTTTGGACAGAGCATGGAACTCAAGCACAGGGTGCTTAAAAAATTCAGCACATCTGGAAGCACAGGAACACTGAGGGATAGAAATGTCTCAGTTTAGGTGATTGCCAAGGTTACACATCCTTTGTAGAGGAGCCAAAGTCTTAAGCTTGCCCTCTCACACACCAATTTGTAAGCAAGAGATGACAAAAATTTGAATTTTTTGCTGTGCCAAAGCTTGAATGTCCAGCTCCTAAGTTTGCCCTAGTCCATTTTGCACAGAAGAATGGCTACTTAATTCTGCATCAGAGTTAGGACTTGAAAGCCATCTTCCTTCTCCTGGTTTAGTTCAAACCTGAGTAAAACAGCTGTGAATTCACGTATCAAAAATAGTCACAAAACATAGCCATTCATTTATGTAAAAAAATAAGTCAGAAGGTAGATGAGAGTGATTTGGGATTCTAAAGGTAATTTTTTTGAAGGGACTTCATCACTTCCTAGCACCTCTATGAAGGTATGAAGGCAGCCTCAATCCCTGGCTTCACAGATCTAATGGCTGCTTAGGTGTAAAGAGTGGGTGATTTCAGCAGTATCACTGCAGGGACAGAAGAAGGGGCCACAAGGGAGTCGGGGTGCTCACCAACCTGGAAACGATAGAACGTCCCATCATCCTTAAGGGTAAGGACATGGTCTGAGATGGGAAAAACGTAACCCTGCGCAGCAATAAGACTTCCCAAGTGTATTGCTTCCCCTGTGAAAGAGAAAAAACCAGCAGAGATGTGTCAACAAGACATGCACCGCATTTCTCCGCTTTCAATTGCAGCTCTGGTGATGAGTCATGACAAATCTGGCACCCACATGCCCCTCTGTACGCACACCACATCCCTGCTACTTACAACCAAACCCTGTAAAGCAGGAGTGCAGAAAGCAGCCTTACAATACGGACGAAACACTGCTCAAATGTTTAACCGTTTTTTTGTTTAAAAAATACATATACCAGTTCAGTCCTAGAGTATGAAATTAATTTCAAAGTACATTATCCACCACAGGTGAAAGCTGACAAGAAGCCCATTTCATCAGTGAACCTCACTTGCTTCTACCAAATCAAACAAGCACCTGCAACATCAGTTCATTAGGAGGATATTTATTCATAAAGACACATCCTCTCACTGTAGCATTGCCCTTTGTTAGAGAAAATGTTGCAAAGGGGAGTTACATATCCTAGCGCTGCCCAGGCAACCTTCCCCAGTGCAGAGGGGCCCATCTGTGCAGATTTTCAAGCAATGCCAGCTGTCAAAAGCTGCATCATCTTTCACAGAGTTGAAAAATCATCTGCTCATGCATGTCCAGATAGATAATAAAGCTGTTGTCTGCAGCTGAAATTCAGATTTGGGAACTGACAGGACTCAGACGAAGGGATGTGTGTACATGGATGCCCTGCTGAGTGATTTAACACTGCCTCTATCTCTATTTTTTACATGGTGACAGTAAGGCAGCTTAAGAACTGGTAGATGAGAGTCTGGATTTTTTTCCCTTTCCTGAAAAGGAAAAGAAACTTCTGGACCCACAGACCTTTTCTTCTCCTTTTTTCAATAGGTCTTCACTTGCCTAAATGATTTTGGTTTCCCCGAAGAGTGAACTATTTGGATTGTGCCCATGCTCTGATCACTCTGTATAGTTGATTATCCATTTATCTATCTGCTGATTTATCTATTTGCTTTTTTTGATAAATTAAAAACCATTACCATATTTTATGACCCTGGCCAAGAATGACACAGACACCATGTCCTGTCAGCTGAGGCTACCTTTCTTCACACCATGAAAACCTGACACTGCATTTGCCTGCTTAACCACACACATCCACAACTCCTTTTTGAAGTCTAGGAACAAAACCTAAAATCAATCAGTCTTCTGTAGGTAGCAACAGTTTCACAGAGAGGCTAAAATTCCTGCAATGGTATTTCAGTGTGTTGCAGTATAAGGCATTACACTTAATTAAGATGTTGACTCTTAACTCTTTTCCTCCTCCTTATTTAAATCAACCATGTTCTTTTTCTGGCATTTTAAACTGCAGCAATGGAGTATTTACTGCCTAATGGCACACACAGTACAGATGGAGCCCCTATTTCTCCCCAGCTGTGGTCACCTTACCTGCATCCTCAATGCTGAGGTTCTTCATAAGCCACTGCACAATATCAGAACCTTAACAAACAAATGAACAAAAATTTAAGAAAGCATTAGACACCAAGACCACAGGATTTGAGTGCCCTAGAGAGAGAGATAATATTGAGATAGATACAATAGAACTGGCATGAACTTTATTCCATTTTGCTTTTTATTTCCACTGAGGTTTCAGGATGTTTTTCCTTCTTGTGCAACACTGCAGCTACATGATTACTGACAGGTACTAAGTCCCAGGGGGCTTTCTGTGCAGTAGTTGACTTGATATACCTGAAGTCAGATATTAGTCAGATATTAGTCTAATGGCTCCCTGTAACTGTTCTCTCCCACTTTCTTCTCACCTCAGCATACAGAGAGAAGTTTCTGCAGGCACTGGTTAGCAAGGAGATGAAGGAGCATTTACTGGCACCTCACACCTGCAACATGTAAATGTACAGAACTGAAACATCAGTCAAAAATAGATAGGAGAGCCTTACTTGTGCCAAAGACAAGCAATGTCTTAGAGAAAGAGGTGGTATTCAGAGAGCCTGTAACCACAGCCCCTGTGAGCAGTCACCTGGTGGTGATCACACAAACTGAATGGTGGCTGGAACCAGTGAGCCTTTAAGATCCATCAGGAGGTCATTAGGTTTTCAGGGCCCATCCAGTACAATGAAAATTGTTGCAATTATATAAAGAACATCAGATTCTCTAGGATTGATCCTCTGCATGTATACAACCTCTGTTGCTTGCATGGAGATCACAGGAGGGGAAAACTTGTCACTATTCAGTGGAAAGGCCTGTTACCAAAATACATTGTGACAGGGCAGCAGAATTTAGTTAAATTACATACTCAGAAAGTTAAGCTTAAAATTAAACATAATGGTGGGTACAAGTCAGCTAACTGGGGTTCTCCAAAGTCAAAGGCAATCAGCAAAGACACGTGGAGGCAATATGGCAAGCCCATACTAAGTTACAACAGCATTCATCACAACCTAACAATGCCATGTCTGGATGCAGACATAACACCAAGCCCTTCTCAGCATACAGTCAATTTCAAGAGAAATGTTTGCATTCACATACAGTAGGCTAATAGGCCCAGTACTCTTAATGGAATCATGGACTGGCTTGGGCTAGAAGGCACCTAAATATATCCAGTTCCAACTCCCCTGCCATGGGTGTCATCCACTAGACCATGCTGCTCAAAGCCCCATACAACCTGGTTCAGGCTTACAAAACAAATCTCAGAGGATGTAATTTGTGTGGAGCATTTCTGAGCTCAGACATGGATGGGACTTCAAGGAGCAACATAACCACCATGTTTTTTCCAGAAGAACATTTTGCTTCCCACTGGCCCGAAGCACCCCCATGCCCTCAGCAAACCTTAAATATAATAAAGGCCAGGAGTCACAATGTGCCACAGAGACAGACAACAGGTACTGCTAGTGCCCCAGGTCCCTGCAATTTTCCACAGGTCCAACTCTCCCATACAGGTGAACTATCCATTAGAAACATGAGCTTTACCCTACATAGAAGGCGACAGCAGCTCCCACTCCCCTGGCAATGGAAGCTGACCCAAAACACTACAAAGAGTATGAATAAACCCTCTTCAGTCACGCTTCAGCAGCAGGCAGCAATACAAACCTGACCCACCTCATCCCACACCCAAGGCAGATGAAACAACAGACCTGGCCCCTGCAGGGAATCAGCAGGGCTCCTGAAGATCACGGAAGCATCTGATTTCATTTATATACTGGGCAAGCAGATGTGATCAACAAGAAGCAGATGGGCATTGTCTCAACCTGCCTTGAAGGCAAACCAGATACTAAAAGATCAATCTCACAATCTTGTATTCTCAGCAGTACAGTCATTCTCCACACCTCCCAACTTCACCTAGGAGCATTTTCAGTTGCCACTATCCTATCTGGAAAGTTATTCCAGATTTTTTTTTTAATAGACTGAACTCCTCCTGTAACTTCACAACCTAAGTTTGTTAATGTGCAATTTATATGCATTTTATAACTGTATTATGATTGAAGGAAAATAATGATTCTTCCTCCTTGACAGTTTCTCCTGAGTGTTTCTATGGAGGGCTGACACACTATCTCTCTGCCTCCATCTCATTAAACCAACCCAACTCTTCCCATGTCCTCTTAAGGTGGTCTCTCCCTATACTTTACCATTCATCAACTTCTCAAATTTAAATCAACTTCTTTGCACTGAGCTCACCAAAACTGCAGCTGGCACCCTGCAGAACAGCAGACCAATGCCTCTGGCAATGGTGCCAGCACTTCCTACTGAAATTATCTTGCCAGATGCATTCTGAGGTCATGTCATTTTCTTGAACAATAATTATTCAGAAAAATATGTATGAGTGGTGCAAAATTATCTGCTAAATGAAAAGGCATCTAGTGAACACTATTAGCTGAATAATATATGGGGAATATGTACAGAGCCAAGTTGTTTTGCCAGGTTTGTTAATAAAATATTGTATTTTATAAACATGGGTGTTCCCTCTTACCTTTTACAAAAAAAAAAAAAAGTATTTTGAAGACAGACTACAACATTTATGGTAAAAAAGCTAATTCAAGAAGATTCAACCTGCAGTGCTTCTGCATTGTTAGAAACAAAACCTCACAAAATGCTGTCTTGGTTCAAGTGAAACCAGAATCTTTCTTGGTTTTTCAGTTCATTCCCCAAACAAAAAAAATATAGTTTCTCCTTATTTTGGTCCCTGGTTACAGGCTTGCAGTGATCTCTTAGACATTGTATTCCCAAGTGATGTGAAAGCTGATACCTGACAATCATCTACAGCATTGCATTGCTTTGCTCACAGGAGTTGAAGTGCTTTCTGCATTATCTCTTTCCAGATGTACAGGAACACTTAGTTCCTGATTTAGGACTAAGTCCCACTCCATTTTAACAAAGAATTATCATGTCCCCAGCTCTAGGACACTTCTGAGGAATCTATTCAATTTCTATCAAACAATGAAAAGTTCAAGTGATGCTGAATGCTGGTTTCCCAGTTTTAATCATCCCTCATAAGAAAGGTTTAAATGGGCAGGAAAGGTTTAAAGGGGTAAGCAAACTGAAGGCACTGACTCAACCAGAACTCCTGTGATCAGCCACTCCAGAATATAAGCAGCCCTTGAGATCAGGAATTTTAATTTGTCTCTGTTAAAGAGATGAAGTTATTCCTGAATGCTGCCAAGAGCCTGGAAGATGTTATAGCTGTTCTCCAGTTGTCCTGAGGCAGACAGATTATCTTTCTGCTGAGCTTGCTGAACCATTATTTATCACTTGCCAAGACTGATTACTCACCCTTTGGACAATGCAAGTCTTTGCTTCCTCTGTTAATTACTGTAATCGTTAATAGCCATGTCACCAATTAATATACAGCCATAATGAAAACTCTTTACTGTCATCTACCATAACACCTTCAGTTTTTAGGGTTACCCTTACACATTGGCTTTGCATTTGCTTGTGGCTGTTTCTATCACTACTTAAGTAGAAATACTACTACATAAGTAAAAATACTACTTATGCCCTTCTTCAAATAAGATAATCTAGATTTATCCTTCTAAGACACAGTGAAGATTTGAGTGATTCTTTTACAACACTGTTGTCTGCCAGACCAAGACACAGACACCTCTATCTGTAAGTTTCCCAGAAAACATCATTTGCACCTCTCCTTTAGACTAAGCCTGGTCCTCATGTAACTCATCTTTCCAGAAAGGGATTTTCTCACATTTCACAAACTCTTTCAGAGGACACCCAAGGACAACCCTTGACTCTGGCATGTTTCCACTTTACCCTAACAGGGCATTTGAAATCTTCTGAAAACAAATAGTTGGGCATGTTTTCATAATAGAAAGCATTACCGAATCCAGGTAGAGGAATATCTTCCCTCTTCTCTGTGCTCTTCTCTCTATATCTACATTTCTTTTGAGTCACAATGCTCATTTCAAGAATATCCAACATCCTCTGAACACCTATTTCCTCCTCATCTATAATGAAACATCTTTTTGCCTTAGGCTCTTCTTTGAAGCTGAAGTTGCTTAATACCAACAGAATAGCTGTATTTCTACATGCAAACATATTCACAATGACCATTTATCCAGCTATATGTTTAGAGACAGACCAGTAGTTTTATATTTATTGCTATTTTCTACATTTTCTCTTCAGCCTCAGTGACTCCATAACAGTAGCTAGTGTTCTTTGCTGGCCATTGCCTGTCAACATGACAAATGAGTGGCAAGACACTGAAAGATTAATTTTAAAAACTCACAAGGTGTGAGGTCATTGGCAAGATGCAGTTGGTGAGGTGAGTCACCATCCCTGTATTTGATACCTTAGCCACTCAACCTATGCTGTTCTACCTCTTCCAGAAAACACAGAAAGAAAGATTTGCCCATCTTTCACATGCTGAAATGGCAGAGGCAGACAGGACAACACACCATGCTCCAAATATTTCTAAAGATCTGCTGCCTGGAGTGGAGCCTGTACCTCTGGTTCTGAGCAAAGGAACCAGGGCCACTGAGCTCTGCTTGTCACCCAACAGACTAAACATGACCCTAACAAGGGCCTACACCTGTACACACACATGTATATGCATACAAATAAAAAATACAGGAGTATTTCTGAAACCTCAGCAATGCATGCATCTTTATTTTTCCTTTTAGGCCTGAAAAGACAACTGCTTTTTTGCTGTGTCCCAAGATGGCAGAGCTGACAAGCTCCACTGACAAGTGGAGCTCTACAGGGATTTGACATGACACACCTTGTGTGGCCAGGTGTGGCACAGTGACCAAGGACTAAAGTTTGTCCTGTCTCATGGGATTTATTAAGCTAAGCCCTGACCACTGGATGCTGCCAGATGATAGGGTAGGTTATCCTGGATCTCAGATCATTCACAGCCTCACATTGCACTGACAGATAGTATCACTGAAGCAAGTGAGGTCTTAAAAACATTTAAAAATACCACTGATCATAACATGATAGAAGGTGTTACACATACCTGTATACAGAAGGATACAGAAGATTGCTCAGTTATTTCCCGTCTTTTTTTTTCAGTATTACTGTAACTCTAATATTCTCTGAACATATTTTGATATTTAAACATATTTTAAAAAATATTAAATACTTTTGGATGGCAGGGAGAAGTTTTCAGTCTGGTTGGGATAGGGATTTTTCTTGTTTTGTTGGTTTTTTCCCATGAAACATGTGAACTTTTCAGCTCCTTCCTAGATCTTATCTACACAGTCCAAGGGCAAACAAACCAGGTGCCTGGCCTCTGATGTCAATCACCTCCAAACTCACAGTCTAGACAGTCTTACTGAAATTGTAAGAATATGTCCCCCTTCCTGTCACTTCATTCCTAAAAACAGATGAACCCATTTTAGCACCAAATTTTCCAAACAATTTGCTCCTGAACTCAGAGCAACTTTAAATATTTCTATAAGAAAAGCATGAGAAAAAAAACCACAAGCAGTTGAAATGACATAAAAATACATGCACGTGTGTACGAGCAGACACTCGCTGCTTTTTACGTTGCCAAATGAAAAGAATGTTTTGGGTCCCTCCCCACCCAGTTCGGAGTCTTTGGTAAATCTAGGACAAAAAGGTTAATTATCCCCACTTTTACCACTGGGCTTGCAAAAATAAACAAATTAACATCCCCCATGATAAAGGGCAAAACGATTTCATACAAAATTTCTCAAGGCCTTTAGCACTCTGTGCTACAAGTTTTCTTACACAGATCTCCCCACTGGCACACACAGTGATTTCAGCTAAGTTGGAAGTACAGACTACCACTCACAGTAGGGATTTAACACAAAACAACAATTTTTATGATAGGGGGAAAAAAAGAGGAACACCTAGGTCTCCCTCTATTATTCTGTCACAAATATTGAGGAAATGCTTTATAAAATTTACCTACAATGAGTATATAAATAAATACCAATGCTAACTAAAAAAATATCTCAGTTCTATCTGAGTCTCAGTTGACTCAGAAAATGTGGTAATTGCAGCTTTCCTTCATCAGCATGTGGTAATTGCACCACTCAGTGTCAGCAAGGAGCATCATCAAAGCTACAACAGTTTAAGGAGCATCATCAAAGCTACAACAGCTCAGAGCTTCTAGCAATAGCAGTTTTCCTTTATGTTATACTCACTTTAAATCTTGTTTGTGAATTATTAACAACCATTAGCAGCAGGAGAGTTACCCCTTTTTGATAAAGCAGCCAAAGTTTCTAATGAGTCTTTTTGTTAATTGTAAACTTGAGATCTTGAATTTACAATTTACTTTTTTTTTGTAATAAAAATATTTAAAATATAGTACTCTATGTGAACTAAGAATGAGGCTTGGTGGGAAGGTGGAATACAAAATTTGAAAAATGGAGGTTAAGAGTTGCAAAATCCAGATTCCTGTGTACTTTCAGCCCTGTTAATACCTCCTTTCTCTGACCTGCTATTCAGAGGGACTTTTGCCTTCTCATCATATTGGTCAGGCTACCAAAATACACACTCCCTCCACAATGCAGACCTGCAGAGGAAGATTTTCACTAGGCAGGAATCAATAAATGGTGCAGAGCTCTGTGTGGGCTATTTTACCCAGGTAACAAAGATAAATTAGATCTTTAAAGCTCAGAGATACCACAGCCAGACTTCTTTTCTTACGAGGCTGCCCATCTAAAAGTAGCTCAGGTAGCTTTACAAGGCATGTGAGAAAGTAGCAGCAGACATGCCTGAAGACATTGCAATACCTCCCCATCACCAAAACCTAAAGCAAGCAGCCATGCTGATGAGCAGGAGGATGCCATTCACTGAGAGCCTTGGATTTAAAGTGATTGCTCTACAGTGGTGCCAGTAAGGCTGAGTTAGCAAATCTCTTAATGGCTGCACAGTTAATCCCAGTGACAGAGGTCTGCCAGGGCAGCTTAAACCAGGTCCTCAACTGGAAAAAAAGTGATACCAGCAAAAGGTCTTTTTCCAGTTGACCTGCCCAGCTCATAAAGGGTTTGATGTTATACCAGGCTCAGTGGTGTTCTCACTGTCCTTCGACAGAGCTGTGGCACGTCAGCCCAGCCCTCACACCTGACACTCAGCACCTTTGAGCCTCGCTGGCCTTTGCTCACACTGAGAGATGCCAAGCTGTGGCCTTAGCACAGGGCAGCCACGTTGATTTACTTGTGCTAAAGAGCCTTTACCTGACTTGGAAAACCGAGCTGCCATCATGGCTGTGCTTCCTAAGGACAGGCCAACAAACACACTGGCAAACCCGAATGCACACAACCCTCCAGAACCCAGCATATACCATAACCCCAGTGCAATCCCCACTGCTGTTGCTTCACTTGGCTAGAATTTGGCCTAAACTAGAGATATACCATGTGACCTGTACCCAAATCTTATTCTCTGCTCAAATACAACTCATATCAAATTGCTGTTACTACAAGTATGGGAGGAAATTGCAAGACAAAAAGAATTAGCAGTTCTACACATCGTGTAATTCAACCCCATACATCCTCTAACACCTCAAGAGCCCTTACAGAGGCACACAAGAGGCAGGAAAGTGGGACCTTGCACTCCCAGCCACACTAGTAACAGCATTTTGTAGTAGCATCTGAAATTACCACCTTTTACAAATCACTAAGAACTGCGGATGTGTTGAGATGCACCTGCATACCTACAATTGATCATAAATTTCCAGCTGCTTTTCAGGGTGTTCTGCCTTTGCATTACTCAGACTACTGAAGTGGCTCATACAGCTTAGCAATTTGGCTCTCTGCCATATAGTAGTGTTTAGCCACTGTTCTTCACATTGTCAAAATGATTTGGCAACAAAACAGCAAAGGAAGCAACTCTGAGAACTGCTGGAATCAAGGCTTTTGACGATTCCTGTGTCAGACCTTGCTAGGGATGAAACATTTTTACTTCAATTCATGTACACAGCCTTCAAATCAAAGGCTATATTTCTGTCATTTCAATCATATCTTAATATTTTTAATAGCTAATTTCCTTCTCTAGGAAACAAGAAAATTGGTAAAATGTAGAAGGTGACTGGTATATTTCAGCATGGAACTATCAGGTCACTTCACACCACGTCCTCATTCACAACCTAAATTTCAAAGGCAGAACATCAAGGTCCTCCTTTCCCTCACCAGTGTTATAACAGTTTTCCTGCAAAGGTGCAAATGTCACCAAGTGGTGCAAGACAGCAAAGTGCTCTGAAAGCTGCAGCATTTTAATGATTTTGGCACAATATTTATTTACTAAGAGATCTGGAATTGCAGTACTCACCTATGCCAGATTCCTATGAGTTTCTGCATTAATTCTGTTGACAAAAGCCAATTTTTAAATCTCCTACAGAGCCCTGTCCACAACAGATCTCTCCCAGGATCATACGCTTCTGTGTTAACTGCAGCAACATGATCATCTGTTATCACTATTACAGAGAAGGGTATTTACCTTCATCAAATTCTCTAAGAAAGCAACTTCCTCCTGACACATTGCTACTTTTTTCCCTCCTCATGTTCTTTAGGAAAGGTTGCGAACCACACAGTGTTTGCAGTGATGCAGTAACAGTCGCATTACCTGTAAATTAAATGACCCAATGTCTGTAATTCTCTTCCCTCCGAGAGTTCATTGTTCTTAAAATAAAATAATCAGTATTGTACAGCTTTCCCACCCTTTTTGATGCTAGGTGTTTCAACCACATATAGCACTGGCTGCCCTGAGTGCAGCTGGCCTCACTGGAGCTCTGTACTGGTGCAGCAGTCAATCAAGGACAATTCTCCAGCAGGATTAAGATAGCACACATAATTTCTTTTAGTCAAGGGTAAAGCCAAATTAATTACAACTCTTATAGCAATTGCTGACAATTTGCTTAGTGGCATGCAAAACAAAGAGACAATATTGGCACTAACACTAGAGGCCTTATTTTAAACAGGGCTCCTTAAGCCATGTGTTAAGAGGAACTTCTACTGGCAAGGCACAGTTGATTTTGCTGGCAACAGCATGTTCCAGCATTTCAAATTTGGGCAGAGATATGTAACAGTGGGAATTTTAAATGTGCAGAACACTTTAATGATGACAGTGACAACAACCAACAAGCAAAAATCTGTTGGCCATAATTAATAAGTTCAAAATAGGTAAATTATTTGTTCTTTCTAATATTTGATTAATTTCACAAGGATGTGTATAACACAAGCAGTAAACATAACAATCATAATTTCTTTAAAATCTATATTTAAAATTACATTTCCTGTCTGGTATACCATTCAAGTTTATTTTACCAAATAACCTCTGAAAGTAAGAAGCATTTTGAACAGCTGAAAGCTGCACTGAACAACTACCACTCAGTTTAAATAATTGAATCTAATGTCAAAACACCATGCATCTTATATGTCTACAAATTTTAGAAAGCATTTTTTGTTTTCATTCTATGATAGAGAGAATCCAGCAAAATATTTTCCTTATTTTCTTTTTCTTTCTCACCAAGAATTTGAAGACCAACATTTTAATTAACTCCTTTTGACATAAGCATGGCTTTGGCATTGGAAAAGTTGATGGGCTGCTCCAAAGCAGCAATGATTTCTGATAGCAACAGGTTCTGAAAGCAGGATGGGCACAGCTGTGCATTTGGTTGCTACCCAAGCCCAAAGTGCAGCCTTCATAAAGCCTGGATCAGCCTTGATCAGAGCAGCTCTTTTGTTTCAGAGAGCTTTGTGGTGCAGCACCTGCCAGTAGTGGGAGACACCTGGCAGTGCTGCTGCTTTCCTACTGCCATCCAACAGTGCCCTGTCTGAGACCCAGCCGCTTCACTCACTTCCTTCTGGAAATCTCGTGAGCATCAGGGTGTTTTACCACCCCACACACTCCTGACAAACACAGTCTGGTTTGGCTTTTTAAAAATATATCCCTGGGCATATCAGCTGCTCTGTGCACTCCGAATTCAGCCGTGTCCTGGTGAGTGTGGCAGGAACAACTTCAGACCTTACAGTGTTTCTCAGCAGTTTGCTTGGGTAGATTTGCACATACCAGCCATGCATGCTGCTTTTAGTTTCCAAATAGCAAAGCTCAAAAAGCTATTTCTTAGGCCAGCAACACTGTTCCGTAAGGTCTTGGTAAGTATTATTTTCATTAATCAGACGTTCTGGGAGAGAACTCTCAAAATACTTTCAGAGAGTAGTTCACGAGTGACTGTAGAAATTAGAATAATGTAAAGGCTATCTTAGATGACAGCCTTATTATAAAGAAAAAAAAAATCTTCCCGTAAACACTGAAATGAAAAATAAAGAAGGAGCGAATACACGTCCCTGGCGCCCACAGGAGGCTCAGGTTTGAGCCGCAGTGCCGCAGGGCCGCGCCAGGGGGCGCTGCGCGAGCGCGGACGGGGCAGCCCAGGGCGGCCTCAGCCGGGAGCGCCGCGCTGGGGCCCGCGCTCCAAAGCGCCCGCACCGCACCCCAGGACGCTATGGCAAAACAACGCCTGCTGCGAGGAAAACAAACCTGTCTTGGTATTGCAAACATCCTTCCGATGCTTTCAGATCATTCTCACTTCAGACCACCTTCTCATTTAAAAGGCATGCCGCTCCTTCCCTCGTTTCGCCTTTTCTGCATCCTCCCTCCTCCTCGCCGCACGCCCCCGAGGCCGGCGGGAGGCTCGGCTCGCCCCGCATCCCTCCCCAGCGGGGCCGGCCGGGAGGTGGTGGTGTTGCCCACGGAATGGGAGGCGAGGCCGCTGGAAAACCAGATGGAGAGCGCACCCTTTTAAGTGCCGCTCATCGCGTTCAGGTGTGACTGATTTCGGAGGTAAGGAGAGCAAACACAGACTCCAGGCGGAAAGGAGCGGGGAATGTCCTCTCCTCTCCACATCCCGGGAGACGCACGGCAGAGAGAGAGAGGAATGCTGTGTCCACTGAAGCCACTCACACAGAAAAGAAGTGAGAGGAAAAAGGTTCCAGGCAATCAAGACACAGAATTGCACTAAAACAATAAAATCCAGCAGGTCACACCATCAGGTTTTGTTTGAAAACAGGCATGCAAAGGCAGAGCAGAGGAATACCTGCTTATCTTCTGCTGATTTTTCACTTTCACCCCAGGACCACCTGCTCAGGAGGAACACATTCAGATGTGCAATGTCCTTTTTTCCCCTCAACAAGTCATCAGCATCTTGCATCAAATTCCTGATAAAGATGGCAACAAAGCAGACCCAGCTCTCGGATCACTGTACCACTGGTCTGGGAGAGCTGGCAAGCAGTCGCCTGTCCCAGCACAGCCAGCTCACTGGCCTGCTCCCAGAACAAAGTCACGTATACATGGAAATATTTGCAGGACAGAGCATTTTAGTGTGCTACAGACCTTATCTTTCATAAACATATTCAATTATGTTGCACTGGGGAGGCAAAGGCAAAACCTGCACACAAGAAGAAAACTCATACAGCTGAACATCTGTAACCTGAACTTCTTTTGTTCTCCCAGATGAAAATAAAACATCTAAAACAGGCTAACCACCCAAAAGGCTTAAAGCTATGACCTTATGAATTAAATTGAATCAAGAGAGAGGAAACATAAGCAGCAAAAGGTGCAGAATGTATTGAGGAACAAAAGTTTTGAAGAAGAAAAATAAATTTTGGAAGCATTACAGCAAATTTTTCTTTAAAGCAATGCAATAAAAACAAGTAAAGGAAGTCAGATCCAGAGAGAGATCATGTTAAACTGAGAGAAAAAATTATAAAGAAGTCACTTCTTTAGTGAAGTCTAACAAAATGTTTTGTCACGTAGAAGCAGGCACTAAAACTTAGATAAAAATACAAGAATCCATGTCTTTGTCTCTGTATACTCATATAGTCCCTCCTCAGGAACACAATAATTGCTGGATTGTTCATTGTATGGTACCCTCTGCAAGAACAAGCATGAAAATTATGTTTGGAGGATTTGGGACTAGAAATCCCACTGTACAAAAAGACACCAGATTTAGTGGAAGAACAGTGAATATGCACATAGACTACATTGATCTTAGTACAAAATACTCTTCCTAAGGCGATATAAAAAAATTACAGGTCAAATTAACTCTGACATAGCAAAGGCACCCCAAGTGACATTATATTTTTCTATGAAAACATAAAATTACGAAGCCTGAAACCCAGAGTTATACTGGAAAATAACTGTTTTTCCTCCTCCTCCACACAGTAATGTGTGTAGAGTAACTCTGACCACACCTCATATTCCTTGGTTAAAAATTGCCAGGTTTCTTCAGACAGCTGCAATCATGCTGCTCCACCAGGGCTGGCTTTGCCTTCTCCTGGCCTTGCTGTATCCAGCATTTTGGGTATTGTGCCAACTGCACTGCTGATGGCACTGACACAGCTCTGATGAAGCCAGTTGAAAGCATGTCAGGTCACTTTATACAACCATGCTGTGTCACAAGCTCAGGAGATTCTGTCCAACATAGTGATTTATTCTGAAATAAACTTCTCAGCCTGTTCACACTCCATTAGCTTATGCTGCATGTACAGAGACAAGTTAGAAGAAAGAAAGAGTAGTAGAAGTCAATGGAGAAAATATACAAGAAGTAAGAGGATAAGCCTATAAAAAATAGGGCCAAGGAATAAGAACATAGATGTTGAAAACCATGACAGGTATGCAAAAATAAATTCTGCTTACAAAATCTAAATGGTCAAATGCTAATCTAAGATATGTGAACATGCTTTCCACTGAATTCTGTAATAGTCCATACATATACCTGAATGTGAAACATAAAAACTGGCTAAGTTCTTTCTGCTACTGGATGTACTTGAACTTCACTGGGGATATCCAAACTTCCATTCTGGTACATTTCTGTATGGCTTGGGAAAGACCACATATAATGTTCCTGAAAGACAAACACATGGCTGAAGAAAGTGTAGTCTTTCAGGAGAGCTGCAAAGATTAATGAATTGTTGTTTACTTAACACTGTGAAAACATAAAATGCCTTGCAACTTCATAGTGTTGAACATTAATACCAATTCCTGCCAATAAAGTTCCCCCTGTCCTACTCTCCTGTGCAGAATCCCTGCTCTGTAAAGGCTCATTTCTGGTTTTATTTTTATAGACTGAAACCTGTCAGAGCTGTGCCAATTTTGCTAACATTATTCTCAGAGCAAACTACAGTAGGTCCCAAGGCAGGTAACTCAGAATATTTTTTCAAACTTGAGAGAAGAAATTGAAAGAGCAGTGTTTGCATTCTGTCACCAGCTTATGCAGAGACTGCCTTGTGCAAACATGATCAGACTACAAGGTCATGCAAATTTAAAACCAAGGACCCAATCAAGTAACAGCTTCCCTTCATTGCTCTGACCACACTTGCTGCAAAACCCAAGCAAAAGCTGCCAGACTATAGCTAAACCAACAATTTGCTGCCAGGAGCTGGTCTGGTGAGAGAAGAGGTTAAACAAGAGATGATATTTGTTTCCTGAAGTCATGAGGGTGTCTTTCATGCATTTAAATTTGAAAACACATAGTCATGTCATGTCACAGATGTGGAGATGACAGCCTTATTATAAAGTGCAGTACAGCATGACAAATTATTGACCTACTTCTTAAAAAAACTTCTTTCATGGCAATGACTTATCCTCATCCTTCAACACACCCTTCCAGTATCCAACATTATAAGCTGAATCTGTTTTGCCTGTGACAGTAACTGGTAAGTGATCTCTCCCTGTCCTAATCTTGACCTTTGAGATTTTTGTTGTATTTTCTCTCTCCTGTCCAGCTAAGGAGGAGGAATGATGGTGCATTGGTGAACACCTGGTGTCCAGCCAGGGTCAGCCTGCTACAATACATTATAGAAACCTCCAGAAAAATACAAAAAATGCCAACAAACTTCTAGCCTCTCCCTAGTGACTGTGCATTTTATGAGTAGACCATAAATAGATCCAAAGAACACAATTTAAAATACTTATTTCATCATGGTTAAACTGTTCTGCTCTTCCCGCAGCCCATGGGAAACAGAATTCTGGCCTGCAATTGAGACAAGAAGCCAAGGGGCTGTTTAGCCTGGGGAAAAGGAGGACCAGGGGTGATCTCTATAATTCTCTACAATTATTTGAAAGGAGGTTGTAGCAGGGTAGGGGTTGGCCTCTTCTTTCATGTAACAAGTGATAAAGCTAGAAGATTAGATATCAGAAAAAATTTCTCTACTGACAAGGTTATCAAGCATTGGGACAGGCAGATCGGGGAGGTGGTTAAGTTACCAACTTTGGAGTTACTTAAAAGACATGTGGATGGGACACTGGGAGACATGGTTTAATGGAGGACTTGGCAGTGTTGAGTTAATGACTGGACTCAATAGTCTCAAAGGTTTTTTACAACTTAAAAAATTCTGATTCTATAAGGGAGAGCACATTTTTCTGTTATTTGAAATGAAAACACAAAATGGAAAGGATTTGTTATTTCACTACCACTTCAGATTAAATGTGCAAAGAACCTGATTCAGGATATGCAATCAAGTCCTGGAGGCAGAGCAGAAGAACATACAGCAGGTTTACCACGGGCAACAAGAAGAAGAAAAATATTCAAGCATTTGCAGATGGTCAAGAACTAGACAGTTGTAGGCAAGTCCCATCTGAAGCACTATGGGCAGAGATGGTCAGTTAGCACCTTTTGGGCCAGGTGGCACACGAATGATTCAAGTGGGGTTCCCACCCTGCAGGAGTCCCCTCTACAGGAGCTTCTAGATCACTTGAATCTCTGGGCTTCTAGATCACCTGAATCTCTGGCTGCAGGAGAAAGGGTGTCTGCACTGCCAGACTGCCATGAAGGCCAGCAAGCCAGCATGAGGAAGCTGGGTACCATGGGAGGCACCTCTAGCTTCTAATCACTTTTTCAACTTTTTCACTTCTGAGGCTTTTAATACAGGGTCAGGAAGTTGGTGCCTTTGGCGTGACCCTGTCTAGCTTCTCCATTGCACCAGAGCTGCCTCATTAGCCCAGCAAATGCTTTGACCTCTCACCACACCAAGCTGTCATGGCTGGGCAACAGCATCTTAGTTCAGTTCTGGTATCAGGGAAGAATATAACTACTTCTAAATACAGCCCAGTTTGACCACTAGTGAGTCCCTCCCTGTGCAGACTGAGAGCTCCATACAAACCCACAACAGCCCCTGCCAAAGCACATACCAATGAAAACAGCCACATGTGGATGGGGTTTGACTGCTTTTTGGATATTAAAATAATGTAAGAAAAGTTGATCTGTAGAAAAAAAAAATAGGGGCTTTTATCCTTTTAGCAGGATGTATAATCAGCAGCTATCAGAATATCAGGCATGGAGATACGTAAGTCTCCAGCTAGCTTAGATTCAAATGATTTTTTTTTTTTCCATTAAGATCTCAATTTTTATCCTCTGGTTATTATATGCACATTTTTGTCTTAAACCGATTTTGAAACAATTATATGTTTATGCTGGTGTAGAGTGCTCCTTTTATGAAACCAAATTGTTGGGTATTTGTATGCTGTCTATAATTTGGTATTCTAAAATAGTAATTCTGAAAGTAAAACAAATGCACTTCCTTTTCTGTTTCTCCTTTTTTTTCTCTCTAGTTGTTTGTACCCCTTTGCCTTCCTGAATACACAAAGACATGGACATTCCCCTCAAGTTAAAACCAGGCCATGGCAGGCTAATAACCATTTGTGTTTTTGAGAACTACCCTGGACAGATTTGTTACATCTCTTGACTACAAAGGACATCGGCCCCAGACAAATGACCAGCACAACAAGAAGTTGTCCTATGGACAACCTATTTTTAAAAAATATACTGGACACAAGTTTCAGAAATTACTTTAGAGTCTTTTGTTCCATCTTCAAAAGTGAAAAGCTCTAAGGAGCCTGTATCTAACCAGCTTTTGACAAGATGTATTACCATAATGTTAGAGCCATTTTTTAATTCCTGGCTTATTTCAAGGGCAATTCAAGTGTTTCACCTAGCCACACAGATATTGGAGGACACTGAGCTTGGTTTCAAGCATTCATCTCTTTCTTGAGCTGGCATATAGGCCCAGAATAAATTCTATAATTAATCAGAATATTATTCTTTGCCTTACAATTCATCAATCAAAACTCTGTAAAACAATTTAGATTTAAAGGAAAATTTAGATTTAAAGGAAAACCTGGGCACATTTTTTTCTTTAGTTAGGCTTTCACATGTAAAATTATACATTAAAAAAAAAACCAAAAGATCCACAATGTGGGAACATTTTAGTTCATGCACAGCAAAACAAAGAGCTATATAATTCATATCAGACTTCCAGTACTACAGAGATTTCTTTTAAAATGACCAATGATACATATCAAAACTATCCCTTAAGGGTAAGTGGATAATTTCTTTCATGAAAGTACTTAGTAATGCAACATTAAAGGCACATTCTGCAGGGCACATATTTGATTAACTGTAAACTGCACACTTAGTGGATTTTTTATCTTTTGCATATTCCAGCTATATCTATAAATCCAAAATTAAAAAAAATAACCAAAAGCCAAACAAAACAATTTTGTATCAAAATGCCATCATTCATCGTGACCCTAAACAAGCATAAAAGGCTAAAGCCACTCATGTGACTTAAACAGAGCTCAGAGATAAGAAAACAGGAGTGACGTCAAGTGGCAAAGAAGGGTAGTAACAGGTTGAGCATGTTCAGGTGGGATGTGACAGGATAAGGAAGGTTGACTAATTTCCCTGAACTGCAGAGAAAGATGAAACCTTTAAGCATGCTGAGACAGTGAGGGTGAGATGTCCTGGGTGATGAAGGCAATCTGTGCAGGGTCTTTCTGCACAGAGCAGTTGTTTCTCCATAGCACTAGCACTACAAAAGCATGTTCCCAGCCAGTCTCTTCAGCTAACTAACTGGGATGGCTACTTGACTAGAATACAACAGAATATTTAATTTCACAGGTATCTACAATGTTAATCTAGGCCAACTCTTAGTCTGTATTAGTCAGGAAAGGAGTGAAAAACTGCTTTACATATCTACATGTTAACCTGAAAATTTTTCCAGTCAAACACTAAAATCCATGTTTATGAGAGTGCACCTTTGTCACACAGAAGCTAAAAAGTACATTATGTGTACATTCGCAGGGTTTTACGTATGTCAATGTAAAACACTGAAAATATTTAATCATATTCCAAACTACTTCCTAAAAGGCTTTTCTTTTTCTTTACTGTGAGGTAAAACCATTTGTTCCATATATCTGAAAAATGTAAACACAGTCAAATCAGTGTCCCCCTCAGTCCAGACGGCTGGAGACAGAGCAACGTATCTCCACAACATTGCTAAACATTGCTTTTTTCTTATATACTACCCTAGATATCCAGTACAGGATCCATGGCCAGAGGGTGGCTGGTGGTCATTGGTTTGACACAAAGTGGGCATTCTTCCTATACCCATTAGAGCCTGCCTTTTTGCAGCTCCCATCTGCCAACTTGCCCTATATTAGCCATGAGTGTCGCTTCAGAGAAATCTTCTTACACTCACATCTCAGTAGGTGAGACTGATCCCTTCAGCAGCTGCAGGGTATGAGGAAAAAAGGCAGAAACAGGAGAAAAGGGACACACCTGAAAAGGACATACCCTATCTTCTGTCCCTCCCAGCACCTACAGGGAGCTTGCAAAGATACCGTCTTTGCCACAAGGGTTCTAACTGCAGCTGCATGTATGGATACCCACCATAGCCTGGCTTCACTAGAAGCTACCCTTTCAGAAAACTTGTATCCCAACACCAGCAGGGATCCTTCAGAGTCTTGCTCACAACTGTCCTGTAGAAGCCCACCTCTGAACAGAGCACTTGGAGCAAATTCCCTAAACAGATACAGTGTGACCCCTCTGGATGCCAAAGGCCCTTCAGCAAGTTCTCACTCAAAATCTGGTTTTGCACATTATCATCACTACTACAGCCCTACCTTGCACCTATGATTATTTACAGAGAGTAGGTTGCAAATTATCCTGTGCCCCCAAAACATACCATGAAATTACCATTTTCATCACCAAAAGCTTAATGTTCGAAGTTCAAGAATTAAAAAAGGGATAAGTTTATATAACAAAACAAAATGCAGCTGCCATTCATATTTGTAGGTTTTCATTAGGACAGCAGAATTCCACAATACTTCTCCAGAAATAAAGTTTGCTATGCAACAGACAAGACAGGATGAACTGTGAGTGACAGAGGCAGGAACAGGCTCTCGTACTCAGTCACGCTGATCAGGTACTGCCAAGTGACACAGCTGAAGAGCAGATGCTACCTTCCTTTAATTTAGCAAAGCCAGCAAGGTGGCTCCATGGACCCATGCAGACATGACACAAAGCATCTGCAGATTTTACCTCTCACTGTGGCAGCATATTAATCCACCTCTCTCAGTACCATCTGCAAAGGACACCCTCCTGTTCTGCAGGACAAACCTACAGGTCCTCATAAACAATCGCTCTTACCCAAAAATGAAAATATGCAATCGCAAGGTGTGACAGCTTTTCAGCCTCTCTTGACACACCCCCCAAGCTCTCATTCCTGTGTGCTGTCTTGCCATACACTAAAGCATGTTGGCTTTAATCCCTGAGAAATGTGGACTATTATCATCAAATGGCTTGAGTTGGGAACGGACCTTAAAAATCATCTAGTTGCAATCCCCCTTCCATAGGCAGGGATACCCTTCAACCTGACTAGGCTGCTCAGAGCCTCATCCAACCTATACTTGAATACCTCCAAGGATGGGGCATCCACAGCTTCTCTGGGAAAACTGTTCCAGTGCCTTGTCACCCTCACAGTAAAGAATTTTTTCCTAATATCTAATTTAAACCTACTCTGTTTTAGTTTGAGCCATTCCCTCTTATCCTACCACAACATGCTCTTGTAAAAAGCCCCTCTCCATCCTTCTTGTAGGCTCTTTTCAGATCTGGGCTTGAAGAAACAGTGGGTGAGGCCAGTGGAGGAAAGTACCACACACATGCAAAAAGAACAGAAGGAACTAAAGGGTGAATTAGAAGGAGCAGCATCAGGATTTCTTAATTGTAAAAGAGAATTATTTTTAAAAATGGGATAGTAAGGTACCTACTGCAATATGCAGATGCAATTCTCAAATAAGCTGTCCCTAAAATGGGCATTGCCTTTTCTATGAACAGAATAGCCCAGGAATCCCAGAAAAGAGGAGTGAGTGTTGACAAAATTAAACATCTTTTTTTTAAAACTTTCTTTCAACAGCATGGGCCCTAATGGAATGAACCCTGCTTTAACAACAGTAGTCTCAGAATGACAAATCTCCAGCATGCACATGCATGTCTTTTCCTGCACTGCACATGCAAAGTCTTTTCCTGTCTGGTACTCTACACCCCAGCATGACTTTTCCAGCACTCTCACAATCTGCACCTAAAGTGCTGTGAATAGTTTAGCCCACATAGCTCACATTCATAATCCTGAATCCCTGTTTCAGAAAATGCTTCATGGCCTGAGACTATTTGAAGAAAATTCATGCAACTCATCACTGAATCTATCCAGACTGGTAACAAATCCTTTAACTGCTGAAGAGAGGTAATGAAAAGGAATTTAATCTTGACATTTTTGGATTGACAGGCAAGGCCTAGAGGACTCAGTGAAATAGAGGACAGCTGTTTGCAGAGCTGCACCTAAACTGACAAAGTCTAGATGTTATGAATGAGAGCTCAGCAAAGCTAAAGAAGCTTGTCACACCAGAGATGGGAATACAAATTTTAATGATTCCACTAAGGAATGTTGAGGCTGGTATAAAATGCTGAGCTATTTCTACCTTTGTGTCCCTATGACTGGCCTCACACTACCGTGGGTGTAATTACATAAGATACACAATCCTTTGGTAGAGAGTGGAATTATTTAAGGAAAACAGCTGGCAAATTTAGAGCTAAGTAGGAGCACAGAAACGTCAATGCCGAACCAAGAGCATGTCAAACATGACCCAGATACCTAATTAGAAGTTATGCTCAAATCTAACTTGCACAGGGCTCCAAAAGCAGGCTGACTACAGTAGAGAGGCTGCAAGAGGTATGCTCTTGATCTTTATTCCCCTGATTGCATTAGATACTGCTCAGATCTCTCCCCCCTCTTCCCCAACTTTAATGTCACAACCCTTACAAATTTGCCAGGAATGGGGAGAGTAGAGCACTATTACAGAATAATGATGCTACAAGCCTCTGGCTACAAGCCAGAGGACTTCCCCCAGCACAGAGAGGAGGGAGCTCAAGGCTTCATGTGTATTCCCAGCTGACCTGCTTTGAGCCAGCACCCAGCCATGGGGATTCCTGAGCTGTGAGGGGAGTGCTCTCCTATGATGCTGGCTACAGTAACACCTGTGCCTCAGGCACCTCAGCCTAATCAGCCGAGCAGGGAGCAAATGAGCAGGAAGTCATTGACAGAGATGGCGCCCAGACATGCTAACATACTACAGGTATACCCCACAGCTGGCATAAACAGATCCAAAAGATCCCCAGAACACCTGGATGATAACTTCATGATACAGGTATGTGGAAGCCCTGGAGAGTATCCCCTGAGTTAGGGAGACACAAGAAGCTACCCTCAAAAAGCTGTTAAGACCCCATAGGCTCCTTCCCCTGTTCCTGCGTCTGTTCCTCTGTCCCTGAGCCACTCCCTCCCTATTTCATCATCTTCGTATTGCCTGAGAGCACAGTTCAGCCCCTGCCTCTGGGGACAGAGAGAAACCTAGACCTTCGACATGTGGGTGCTCTGGGACTCTGAACACCTCACCGTGGCACTGAATTAAACATCTGTGGGTGCCATGCAAAGGCACTTTTTGCTTTTTACCCTGGACTTTGCTAGCAGCAATTCCAGATGCAACACAGGTACTAAGGGTGACAACTATGAAAGATGCCTTCCTTGATCTGTTGCTTATCAACAACAATCATTTCCTTGCATAACAAGGTAATCCACCTAGCTGATCAAAGGAAGCCAGTTGATGTAATCTTTATGGATTTCAGTAAAGCTTTTGATATGCTCTCTCCCAGCATCCTTCTGGACAAAATGTCCAGCACCCAGCAGGATAAACACATCAAGTGATGGGTGAGCAACTGGCTCACAGATCAGATGTGAAGGGTGATAGTGAATGGGGTGACATCAGACTGGTGACTGGTCACTAGTGGGGTTCCCCAGGGCTCAATTTTATGGCCAATTCTTGTCAACATCTTCAAAAATTACATGGATGCAGGACTCGAAGGCATACTGAGTAAGTTAACTGGGAGGAGCTGTTGACTCCCTTGCAGACAGAGTGGTCCTGCAGAGAGACCAGGACAAATCACAGGGCTGAACAATTACCAAATGGATGCAATTTTAACAAAGACAAGTGCTGGATTCTGCAACCAGGATGGGGCAACCCTGGATGTACAGGCAGACTGGGTAATGAGAGGCTGGAGTGTCAAAGACCTAATGCTCTTTGGAGCTCTAAAATCAACTCTTCCTACTTAAAAAACCAAACAAACACAAACCCAAATTCTAATGTACTGCCCATGTGGCAATGACGTAAACAATCAACATGAGATGCTACAGTGCAAAATTATAAATCATATTTTAAAAGATTTAGTCTTCAGATTCTGGGTTTTTTTGCTTGACAAAAGAAATAAGCTTTGATGAATATGCCATGGTCCAATTCATTAGCTTCAGTAATGATAGCCTTCTGATCAAAATTTTATCAGAACATAGTAACTTTTATTTTCTATAGCTACTACTGCTTCCTTAGAAAGCACAACTGTCACTGTCTCTCTCATAGGAGAAAAAACATACACAGCATTCAACAAAACACTGGATATTTGGCAGATCTCATTCATTTAAAAGTGTGGTTTCCCATCAGTCCAACCTATTCAGGAAATAAGAATGAAACTTTCTAAATAGTTAGGGCAAAAGCAAAATATCATGAAAGAAAAACTTATCAGAAATTATTCACTTAGTGATTTTGACAACCACTTTGGTATCAGCCAGCAAGCAATTGAGTTTACAATCAAACAAACAATAAAAACACTGGAAGACAATAAAATTGTTTCAAATATAACAGAATTTCTATGCAATACCACACAGCTCCCTACAATAATTGGATGTAAAACCTTCCACTGCTAGAAACACGAGTTACTGTTCTCATCAGTCTATGCTATTTATTTTTTGCCTATGAATATACTTAGCATGTTACATTACCAACTTCTCAAAGTTTCCTATGAGTTTCATTATTCTTTCCTAGGTAAGGGTTAGTCTGCAGTCCTGGTCATACTGTGGATAACTACATGGAGAAAATTCTTACAGTGCAAGTGACCTTGCAAAAGCTGAATCCTGAGACTCTCTTCTGGGAAAGCACCCAGCCACCAAACTGGAACTGCACAAAGACCTAATTGCTTAGTTTTATTGCTCTGCAGGACCAAAATACAATTTTCTTCTCTGCATGTGGTAGTGAATCATACATCAAAAATATCCAAGCTCATCAGTTCACACCATACTCAAAACAAATCCATGGGAAGCCAGCATGCAGTTTTGAGAGATTGTTCCACACAGGAAAAAAAAAAAAAGCCAAAGAAAACATGCAAATGTATATATTTATAGCAATGGATATGCATGGAAAGCCTGAAAGCTTTTTGTTGTCCTCTTTGCCTTTTCTTATAGAAGGCTTTAAAGCCAAATCCATGGTGCTTTCAGGTGCAAATAGGTAAAAGACTAAAGAGCTGTGTATTTCTGCTGGAACAGGTAGAATAAAACAAATAAATAAATATAAATAAAACATCAACCATTCAAAGTATTCACATAAACCAGGCCCTACAGTCTGTCCAGTCTAGAAACATGCCAACCTCCTTTGCCTATGGCCTCTTGTGGAGATGTATTCTCACTGCCCAGCACAGCTTTCAGCAACAGTGATTTCTGGCTATTTATGATAGTAAAAATAAACTGGTAGTCTATGTAATTCTTTGTACTATTTAAAGCAAAAAAGCAAACTCAACCCTTCCTTTTCACCTCACCCCCAAGAGTTACATTAATAGTAACTTCAGTGTTGTAACTGAGACATATCAAACATGCAATACTCACGTATCAAACCTAACATGTAGAAGTTATTTATGAGCCTGGATTTACAGTTATTGAAGCTAACTTCTGCATTTCTTTAAAGCAACACACTGATTAAAGTCAGGAAAATTAAATCCTAGAAGAAACTCTTGGTTTTTTTTGCAAAACAAACTTTAATTAAAATGCAAGTTAGAATCTGCCCAATAAATAATACCCTAGAAATTACGTTGACTTAAAAAAACCTAAGAATGCTAGATAACAATGAAGAGAATCCACACATGGCATAAAGAGGCAGATGTATTTACCCAATAATATGAGTTGGTTGTTTTTCTAGTGTTTGGAATGGCATTGAATTAAAGCAACAGATTCAAAGTAATGGCTGTCAATCTACACTCAAAGATTTGTGTCTTCTCATTGCTATTGATTATCATTGTGCTTTCATATATTGTTGTTTTTGCACTACCTCAAAGTAAAACTGGCTTGTCAAAGAGTCAGATCCCCACCTGCTCCTCAGGGGGGATGCAGGTTCTCAGGCACAGCAGGAGCAAAGCTGCTCTGCTGTGAATCTGATGCTCTGCAGCCCACAGGAATGCTGGAGGAAGGGCAGAAACAAAGCAAGAGTGTGAAAAAACAAAACTGATCCTTCACCACACAACTCCCAGGTTGCTATGAAGTGAAGACAGGAGAGGCAAAGTATTGCAGCTTGAGTGCAGTCTGCTCAACACTCCCATCCAAAAAACAAAGCCACACAGTTCTTATCATTAATTTCTGCTCTTTTGCTGTGTTATTCAGATCTGGAAACAACCTTCCATAATAAAGCTGTGCTTTTGAAGATGAGATGAATGCAGAAAAGCATTAATCATTCATCCCTATGTATTTCTACAGGCACTGAAATATTTTTGACTTTTCTTTTTAATGCTTTATTCATTAGCCACAATATTTCATCAGCTAAATGCTGTGTTTCAGAATAAAACTGCAGTCAGCAACAAGACCCTTCTTAATATCTAATATTTTTTGTTATTGTAGCTGAACTACCAATTCGTCTAAACACTGGAATTCAACAGGTAATTTGTCATGCAATCTGTCTCTATTCCAGCTTTTAGTCTCAACTGAAAGACTGGAAAGTCCTTCAGCAAAAAGCAGATTTTGTTAGAGAAAAAGTACTAGGCAATTCTTAATAGATTTGCTTTGTTCCAGGCTCATAGCTCTCATTTGTTGCTTTCCAGTCCACCACTTTGTATAATCATGCTCATAAATAAGAAAAATTGTAATTTTGTGTTCTAATTTCTGCCCATGTGACTGGAAGGTTGTCTTGGGTTTACTTTCCCTTCTGACACCATCTCTGATGTCCAGAAAAAGAAGATAAATCACTACAGAAAGATAAAGCTGGATCATTTGGTGATTTAGGTGATTTTTCATTGTAGTTTCCTTGGCCACAGGAATATCCATGCAGCATAATTATTTAAGTATCTGATTTATCATAGCTTCAGTTGACAGATGCAGAGGTTCAAATACAGGAAGGACAAGCAGGACCAGGAAGGACTTTCACAATTCTAATGTATGGCAGTTAAACTTCTCATAATATTCTGGGCTTTAGCATTTAAGAAACCTTTTTATTGACTGAAATAATACTAAAGCCTCAGGATGGGTTTTGTAAGTGTTTCAGTGGCCTAAGCCAAATTTTAATGCACCCCGTGCTGTGATGTGCACTTCCTCCAATATTTTTCATCTCAGGTGAAACTATCAAATGCTGTGATATGAAACAACATAGTTATGAAGAGTGCCCAATTCTGGTAATTTTAAGTGATGGTTAATTTAATTTAATCATTTCTGATTTATCCCACAGTACATGCACACATTTTTATGGGATATATAACCTTCATATGATGTACAAGCATGCTTTTTTGGAGATGAGCAGTCCTGAAGAGGATGAAGTATTATGAATGACACACATGGAAGAAGCATCCACAGCCAGCTATGAAAACCTTCTTGTCCAAGCCCAGAGTAGCTGTCAAGTCACACATACCCCAATATTTGGGCTGGGTTTATGCCACGCAGCATAGAAGGACCACTGCTATGGAATGAAAAGGACACAAAATGCACCCATGCACTTGCCCTGAGCTGGGAAAGCACAACACAGACACAGCACTTGTGAGGAAGGTGAGCAGCTGCATGATGTGAACTGAACAGTAGCTAGGCTGCAGCAGAGGGCAGTGATACACAAACACCAGCAGTCCTCACTCTGCACAGTGCCTACAGACACATAAACCCGTCCTTGGTTATTTATAGCATACAACACTTAACCATTCTTAGGCTTATTCTTAACAAAACTTGCACACTATTTACATGCATTTAGGTGTACACAGGTGCAGATACACAGAGAGATATATTGAATATCCACTGTTTAAAATGTTAATTCTGATTGCTTTATCTTATTTCTTTGATTACCACATCCTATTTGATTAATTTTCTATCCCCCTTGTCCTCTGAAATCAAATCCTTTAAGATTTTGCTTCACAAGATGTTGCTTTGCATCTTTACAACAGGCACAAAATTGCTACACTTCAGGGAGCTGATTTTCATCTTCTTTTCCCCCATCCTTTTTACCATCTGAAAGGTAGGAAGCTAGATGCAGTTAAGGAGAAAAATGGAGGGAGGAGGGAGCTGAGGATGAATACAGTGACTCCTTAACTGGGTTAATTTATCTCCTGGCATGCAAGTAGAGAGCTTAAGAGAAAGCTACAGGAAAAAAAGTAATTGCAAGGCATGCGCTACTCATGTAATTGCTGACATGTCTAATGCTGTGTGATTCAGGGCAGCTTTGAAATACTAGACTACTTATTGAGGGATGGAGGGATTACATTTCCACTGGGTGCAATTTGAAGAGATGCATAAAAGAAGGAAATGTAAGTTGTTATGAAGAAGCCCAACCTAGACTTGAATTAGTTTAAATGAAACTTGCTCAGAACAATTTATTTTTTATGAGAAAGAAATGGATTTGTTTGCCCAACCAACTTGTATTTGGCAAGCCAGTTTCAACCAAGTTATTGCTAAACTGTTGAATTTACTGTGCAGCATCTGCTCTTAAGAAATGTGGAAAACCATAAGAAATTATACAGTATGCACATATAAACATATGTCAATTTTAACCCATAAGCATGTTCTTTATATCCTTCACAAATCTGTAAACACCCATCATTAGTTTGGATATTGATTTAAATTTTGGATTTCTTTTGTCTGTTAGTAGCTTTTGTTTGCTTGCTTTAACTAAATAGACTAATTCATGCTTACCAGAAGATTGAACTTGGTTTAGATTTGGGACTATCTACATCTATTAACTGCCAGAAACAAAGTCAGTATCACTTTTCAAGTGTCCTAGTTTTCGAAGCAGAACTACAGTGGAAAGACAGAATATCTAGAACAAAACTACCAAATCTCATACAGAGGGAAATCTGTGTGAGACTCAGTCCTGCAGTGGAAGCCCTGTGTTAATGTGATGCAAGCAGCTGGACAGACAGCCTGGGGAAGACAAATCTATTGCTATCAGAGGCTTTGATCCCAATGACAGTAGTTTCTGTAAGGCACCAAGACAATTTCTACCCCTGAAAAGAAACATTAAGAAAGCAAACATTCTGGCCAAGCACTCAGCCTTGCAGCCTGCTCTCCAGGCCCTGCTAGGTGATGGGTGCTGGCTCTTGCCACCATTGCCAGTCCTGGGCCTGCTCTCCATGCCACAACAATCTTTTTTTTTGCCCAGTTCACCTGAACAGGGGCCTTGGAAACTCTGCACATGAGGAACTTATTTCTCCCTTGGGCCTGTGGCTGCTGTATCTGGATGAGAGGTGTGCTTGACCTTCTCTGAAGGGAAAAGGCAACAAACACCCTCAGACTGGTCCCAAGGGAGCTAATTTCTCAATGGGTGTATAAAGTTCTCCAGCAGAACTTGACTATTTTAACCTACATCATCATGGAACATTTTCAGTAATAAAGTCTCTCTTTCACAACACCGTGGGATTTCCATACTCCAGCCAAATGCATTTTCTTTGAGTAAGTGACATTCTGGTGTGATCTGGGACAACTCCATGGGCACTTGCCAAGAGACATTCTGGCTTCTTCAGACAGAGACACACAGCAGTTTAAACTTGGTTTAGCTCATGAGTCTCTAGTAGTGACAGGCCATCTGGCACATTTCAGTGAAACTGGCACTTTCTGCTGAGAGAGGTCCAGGGCTTATATACAGGAGTGAAATGCACTGGCAGGGCTGTGTGCACTAAACTTGCATGGCAGCACTCAATCCAAGCCAGTACAGCCAGGACATAACTCATCATTCCACCCGCAGCCACGGAGGCAGCGCTGGGAGCAGAGCAGGAACACAAGTGAGTGCTGGGGTGAGGCTCGGGAGCAGTGCAGGAGCAAGGGACCAGCCTTGGGACTGCTGCTGGGAGGAGGTATCATTCAAAATAGAGCTGTGGGGACAGCCACGCTTGAAGTTGGGGGATATGGATCAGAATTAAGCTGTATTGAAACCTCCTGGCAGGAGAGCAGAGTAGTGCAAAGCTTTTACACTGCATGTCTCCCTTGGATTATGGTATCAAAGAAGCTGATCAGGATCAGCAGGATCAGACAGTACACAAAATGGAGAATCTGCAATGAGGTTGGGAATGTGGGGCAAACCCAGAAACCTGAAGGAGGCTTTTTGTACTGGAAAGCTCTGCTGTTGCAGCACTGACTTCCTTCTGACTTGTTCTGGCATTGTTGTATAAGACCAAGTCTGAACCAGTGGGATAAAAAAGTATGTGTTTGGTCTTCCTGCCAAAAATGAGGATCTTTCATCTTATTTTTAAGATGCAATTATATGAAAATCAAAAAGAAGATAAGAAATCCAGTTTTGTTGCTGGTTAGTATAATGCGATGTTCCTACAAGAGTCTGATAACTGGGAAAATAGAATTAACAATTCATCTAAAGAAACAAAAGATTTACTGAGAAAATTTTTTCTCACTAAAAGAGAAACATGCAACTCAATTTATTGCAGCAGCTGCCATTACGTGCATTGGCTGACAACCCATTCTGGGCACGGATCACAGCACTACTCAAAATCTGTCCTCAGGCATTCTTTTCTATATTCCATACTCTAAACTGAACAATGGACAATGTATGACACATGTACACAGGTGCCACACAGACTGGTCCCATCCTACTTTTATTCTCTGCGTCTTGCCCTTAAAAGTGAAGATCTAACCAAGAAGATAATGGTGTGATGTATCCTCCTTTGACCTACTCTGAGCCAAAAGACTGGGAAGGGGATGTGCAAATATACTTCCAGAGCAGATTGAAATGTGTCTTTGGCACAACATCCCCGCACAAACTCATCATACATTCAAAAAAAAGCTTTTTCATCCTTTTTCCCAGACTTCTGTTGTCAAGAGAGGACCATTATTGATAACTCCCTGAGGCTTCTTCGCCTTGTGTTACCCAATACCTCATTCACACCTAAGGCATCAGGACAGATGAAAGCAAAACAGAGACAAGCAGTTCTTTCCCTGGTATTCAAACTTCAAATCAAACACCCACTTTGCTGTACTATAAACAGAGCTACCTGTTTGGAACACTGAGGCAGTCCTGTAATATTTCTTTTCCTTTAAGATTTTATATTTCTCTTGTGAGAAGCAATTACAATAGAAGTGTCAAGCAAAAATAAATCCCTGTTAATCACAGTCTCTGTGAGCCTGCCAAGTAAATCACATCTCAGTGTTGCTGTTGCATTTTTCAGGTAGAAATAAAAACTGTGTGAGAATGCCATGGTCTAGAATTCAGCTCTTCCCAAGAGGAAGTACAAAGTGTTTGAAAATACAAGTTCTTCTCCTGTGTTCTGGACATTGTGTGGAATTAGACAAGCACTAAAACTGAGTATCCACTGACCGTAATTCAGGTTGGAAGGATTCTCTGAAGGTTGTCTGGTCCAACCCTCACACAGCAAAGCCAAATGAAGTCAGGTCAGACTGCTCAGTTCAGCTGGGCCCCAGGGTTTCTGAACAGCTGATTCCACAGCTCCTCCAGAACACTGGGCCCATGCTCACCTGCTCTGACCATAAACAACTTTCTTCCTATGAGTAAATCTAGTTGGGATTTCTTTCCCTGCAAATTGTGTAGATTGTCTTTGGTACTTTCAACATGCACTCCTGAGAAAGGATCTGACTCTTGTCTTTGTAACCTCTCATTCCCTTCAGCTTTTCCCTCCCCAGATGGAACAAACCCAGTTTCCTCAACTTCCACTGAAACGTAGGTGCTTCTGCCTCTTCACCTATCTATCACACTCAATCACAGATAACATACGTACTTTGCTATTGCTTTTGGTCTACAAATAGGCAAGTCTATGTATCTGAAAAGAATGGAGAAAATTTTGGGCTCTTCCCTGGGCTGTTATTTTCCCATACTTTTCAAACTCAGAGGCTTCATGAACTGTCCATGCATCACAAGGGAGCTGCCTTCAAATCACCTGACAGCAGTGGTACCAAGCTTGCTCCTCTCCAAATATGAGAATTTCTACGGGCTTTGGAGAGGGGTTTTGTTCTTACTTTATCTTCATCTTTTCACAATTCTCTGTGTTGTGAAAACCAGCCATTTCAAGAGGATGCAATTGCAGCTGCTGTTCCAAAACTGAGTGCAAGAGAGCAGTTTCCATCATGCCAGAGAACTGCTAACCATGGTTTAAAAATGCTGTGATGCCTCCTATTTCTTTTTTAGTAACATGTGGTGGCCTGGTGACTAGATTGACTACCTTTTTAATGCTATGAATTTTAACCAGAAAATCAGAAACCTCTTTTAGCTGAGTCAATCTTAAGAAATCCAGTCTGTGTATTGCAGACTTGAGCTTATGGGAGTGAGTTTTAAAATCAGAAAAATGGTTATTTTCCCCAGGAACCTTTAGTAACACTACTACTGAGTCAGTGAAAACAGGTACCAGAAACCCAAGCACAAATCCTCCATACAATTTACATCACCCTGAGTAAACTCATCATCTATCAATGGCAGAGGTCTTTGTTGCATTGGAAGACACTCTGTCTGGAAATATGTGAAGGAATTGTTTTGTACTCTGACTCCTCGTCTCTGCACCATCCACACTTTTGTACATGGAGCTTTAACAAAGCAACACACATGCATAAAAGGTATTTCACATTCTTCTACCTGTGATCAAAGTCCAGTAAGAGTATTTGGATATGAGCAAGGAAACAATTTCAACTTTCTTTCCTGACCTCTTACCTAAGATTGTTCTACCCCTGTCATAGGGAATGACTCTGACTGGTGATACTCTGATAGCCACAAAAACTACGTAACATTTTTTAATAACGCACCACAAAGAAATACAAGTGTTTGTTTACTAAAACAGAACAAAGGAATCTTTGTTTAGGTGTAAGGAATCTTACTTCAGCCTGTAACAGAACAACATATAGAAAAATTAAGCAGAGGGGCATTTTTATCTCACATAGTTTCTTTTTTTGTGGCTTTAATATGTTTGTTTAGAGCCAGCAAGTACCAGCTCACATTCTCTTCTCTGCCGATTGTGGTTCTTACCAGTGACCACGCTGGGGATCTTGGACAGAAAGCTCTTGACAGTGCGGATGGGAACACCACCAGTTTTGTCATCTTGCATTCTTGTAACGATGTCTTCAATCTGTCAAAAGAAAGTAAAGACTTTATGGTTTATCCAAAATGGTGACTTTAACACTTTTATACCATGAGTGCTTTGAAGCCCTGCTGGTAGAATGAGTTTCAAATATACCACGTGTATTACTGCACAAACACGGATGTAGAGGCACTTCTACCTGCCCAAATTTAAACCCTGAAATTAGAAACCATGAGATAACATAGACTAGCTTTGAAGACAATGGTTGGATACTGACAATCTAACTGCAACTGGGCTTTTTTCCTAACCAGGGGCGATAGAAAGGTGATGTCTGCTCCACAGATGAACTGGACTGCACTTTAACTAGTTTAAGGAGATTTACATCCAGTCCACTTTCCCCTCTGCCCCTACATTAATTTGAAGCCTCAATACTATAACCTTGGGAGAGCTTTCATTTTCCAAAGTGTCCCAGACAGTCACCAACCTTCTATGGGTTGAGAAGTCTAAGATGGAACAGCTGCAGAAGTTCCCCTACCTCATTTTTTTGGCTAGAATGTTACATGTCCCATGATCAGCACACAAAGTAAATAACCAAAAAGACACCTATTAGAAGGGAAAACTCATTGGATTTTCGAAGCCAAGCTGCCTGTTAGTACACAGGCACAACATAATCTATCACATAAAGAAAGATACATGATCATCTTCAAAAGCCATGGCAATTAGAGAATCCAATTACTAGCACAAGGAGCTTAATCCTCCTCCAGCTTACTCTGAAATGGGAAGGGATTTTTATTCCTTTTAAGGCTACTTGCCATGCATTTACTGAAGGCAGTGCCAGAGAGAACAAAAAGCTGAACATAAGCACAGTGCAGAAATTCAGTATCATCAAAAACTCCTTTTAAGTTAATAAGGTCTCAGAAGCCCAACAAAAATAACCCCAAAGCTGTTGTCTCTGTTAGCTCAAGCAGTCAACAGCACAGCCCCACCCACTGCTGTTGACAGGTGGCCCAGGGCAGCCAGACAGGGAACACAGCCCTTATTTTACTTAAAGATTTCCTCCTCACAGATGCTACAAAACAGAACCACAGCAGAGGGGTTACATGATGGGAGCACGGCCCCTCTCACTCCCAAAGGCAGCCTAGAGCTCAATATGCTCTCTTCATCTCTGGGAAGCCACTTCATTTACATACTCAAGTGAATTTTTTTCACAGATTTAACACCTACATTTCAAAACAAGTTTAATTTCAAGCCTTTCCAAGGTGGTAAGACAATCTCCCTGCCAACTTCAGGCACTGAATTTGATCGCTGCATTTTTAACCTCAGGTTAACACTTAACTGAACTGTTCACACCTTGTTTATACATTACTTTTAATTTAACACGTCCTGAACAAAATTCTCAGTGGGAATGAAATCACAAAGATTAAAATATCCTGACATTTTTAATATATTACATGAGCTTTGGGTACTTACACAGTTAATTTGTGATAGAATAATGATATTTTCCCCACAAACAAATCACAATGAAAATTAATTCCACTTTTCCATTTTGCCAGAGCCTTATGCAAATTTGTTTGCTGATAAAAGCATTGGGCTTTTTTTTTCAGTCTGAGGATATATGGAGAAGTAACTGCTCATCTCTGATACCTGGAGAGGTAATTGCTCTGCTAAAGAGTGGATAAAAAGCATTTCATTTTCTTGAGAGGAGCTTGACGGCATCCCTTGTTATCAACCCAGACCTACAAGGCTGCAGCACTGCAACATCAGACCTATGGGGTGACAGGTCAGCTCAGTTGCCTGTGAAGTGTGGACACAAAGTCTCAAAATGGGTCAAAAGGGACCATTGTAAATCATCTGGTCCAACCTCCCTGCTCAAGCAGCGTCATCCTAGAGCATATGGCACAGGATTGCATCCAGGTTCTTGAATATCTCCAGTGAAGGAAACTCTACAACCTCTCTGGACAGCCTGTTACAGTACTCAGTCACCCACACACCAAAAACACTTTTCCTCATGTTCAGGTGGAACTTCCTGTGCATCAGTTTCTGCCTGTTGCCTCTTACCCTATTGCTTGACACCACTGAAAAGAACCTGACTCTGTTCTGAGTCTTAGACTTCATCCAAGAAGGTCAGCCAGACTAAGAACTGTTTCTGCAAGACAATGAAAATCCCTCTGTGTTACCAACTACTTATGTGTCTTCATCTGTATGTACTTGTAGCTGACATCAGAGAAAGATTTTTTCCATGCATATTAGGAGGAAACTACTCCGAAATGTGCTACAAGTCTCCAGGAACACTTCAGGGCTTCAAGAATCATAAGAATAATGATGGTAAAACTCTTGTTTTCTCTATTTCTATTTGAATGACAAGTTCAGAATGAAAAATCAGCAAAAAAATTACTTCAATGTGGGAAAATAAACTTTTTACGCTTTTGCTTGCTGTAAGCTAAAGGAACTCCAGCATGATTTATGTGATTAACACTATAAGAAAAGTTCAATTTCAAGCAAAATAAAACTTTAAATCTCTTAAAAGAAAGATATATTGTTTTTACCTAAATTATTCCCCATTTCAATCCATCAAGCAGGCACTGGTGTCTCAAATGGGGCCATTAATTTCAGTTTCAGTTACAATTACAAATACCTACTGCATTTTAAAATAAAAAAAATAAACAAAGCTGCCCTAGAGATAACTCCATCCCAAAAGGCTCCTTCTTACTCTTATCTCCTAGCCTGACTACACTACTGGCACTTACTGTTCTCAGTGTTTCAAATAGTCAGATGTTTCTTTTCTCCTTCTCTTTCTACTCAAATTCCACATCTCTGTTCTCTCCTGTCCTCTCATCCAGACATGAATACACATGTCATCCTCCTACAGCCTGCCCAGAATTTTCAGTCTGCTACCCAAGAGCTCACAGAATTACAAGCCCCTGGTTGTACATACTCTTTCCATTCCCAACACGCTTTTCTTGTACTCTCCAGCAAATTTCTCCTCTGCTCAAAGAGCACAGCATGGCATACTCAAAGAAACATTTGATGATAATTTTATCCTTTCTTAAAGTTACAATCAAGTTTTAATTAAAATATTAAAAACCTGTATCTGGCAATGTTTCCAGGTTTTGTTCAGTTCACTACAAAGAGATCTGACCCTTTACACCAGCCTTGGTTTTGCACTTGCCCAATGCTTGCAGACGGTATCTGCAAATCAGACTCACTCTGGATCCAAATTCCTGCTGAGCTACGGAAATATTTCACAAAATAAGTGCTATAGCGACAAAGCAGAAAAAAGTGATCCTTAGAGCTTCAAGCATGGAGAAAAGCAAGGAGGGAACATGAAGCGTGAAGGTCACTTTCATCAAAGCTTTTAATCTTAACTTTTAAGAGAGTTACCTAGACACTCGAGTGCTAATGACTCTCCCTTCAGCTTCTGCATGTCACTAAATACCCCTTAGGCTTCCCTCGCTGAAGATGGGGAATGAGAGTCCTTGGACAGCTCATTTCATCAGGCTAGAAGGCAGAGAAAAGTACAACAAAGCATTCCTCATTTATCTCTCCTAAATGAGCCAGCTTCAGTGAACTAACTTCTGCCCAGCAAAAGTCATGGTAAGAATGAGCAATGCCTTTTGTTTTTTTTCTCTATGCTGGGGGTCACTGCTATTTCAATCTAGTCTCATTTTGTAAAGGGAATTATTCTTCCATCCAAGTGGGTTCTGGGTCGGTATCTCCACAAGAAAGCCAGAGAAATGCATGCATCTGCTGTCACTGTTAGCTACACACTGTAATGTACACCTAACAAACGAGATCTGCTTTTCCTCCTGACTGGTTGCTGACAAGTCTGCTCCCTACATTTATCCAGAATGTTTTTATTCCTCATTATCCCACACTCAATGCATTGAAAAGGGCTTCCAGCTTCAGGACCACATTAGTGGAGACATAGTACTGCAAGTAGTTTATAAGAGGTTACCAGCATATTCTATTACACAGACTATGATGGGAATTTAATGCAGCTAGTATTCATTAGACCTTCTTTTCCACTAACATCACTTTTGCTGGCCTGAGGAGGCTGAAGGCACACAATAGAAGACCTTGAATTTCTGTCATAGCCAAGATGTCTATCACTGGAAGATGAGAAGTCCTTTTTCTGAGGCAGGACAAAACAAAAGATTACATTTTTTGATGCATTAGAATAACTAAGTCATAATACAACAACAAATGCAACAACCACAGCCTGGAAACTTCGGGTCAGTGTCACCCAACATCCATTACCATTTTAAGAGGGAAAACAACTCTCAACTTTGCAGTAGCTTTTCTTTCTCCCAGCACCAAGGTAAAGCAGGTACCCCTTCTGCTGCACATTAGCACACACAGCCTTGCTGAGCCCAGGTCAAGGTTGGCCTTGAAGATGACACACTGAGGGAAGGGCAGGTTACACACGGAGAAGAAAAGCGACCAGTTCCCACCTCCCACAGCCCCACACCCGGGCTCCACCGGCGCTCATGGAACTGCCTGATTCAGTTGTGGCTGAGTGACACATAACGATGTCAGAAGCCCTCACAATCCCATTTTTCCAGTTTCTTTTGTGAGTTAGTAAGGAAAACAGTGCCCTTTTTATATTCTAGAATCTGAGTTAGATGTATATATTCCCTCGGACCCTGCAGAAAAGCTCCTGCTGCCTATTTCTGAATATTTCAGTATGTACCAAGTGCCTGTCTGATTACTCACAGCAGCTACCCTACCCCTGGGGCTTCCTGTCACCAGCTAAACTGTGGCTGGAGAGTGTCCAAGCATCACTCATCAGTGCCAACATTAAAAGTGTAGGGTTAGAGAGAGCACAGTGCAGTTGCAAAGATCCTCTCTTGTCACAGGGACATTTGTCTCTCTCTCAGGATTTTTACAGAGGTGCACAGAGAGAAGAAAGAGAAAACAATTTCTATTTCTGCTCCTTGTTTTTCTCATGTGGAATGTGTTTGGAGAATTGTTTACCTGGGGTGATAGTTTGATTGGATTCTGGTGAGAATTGTTTGAGCCTGATGGCAAATCAGATCCACCTGTGTCTGGACTCTCGACAACAGGGTCATGAATTGTGAGTTAGATATGATAGTCAGGGAAAGTAGGTATGTAGTTCTAGTATCTTCCTTAATATAGTATATTAATGTATTATAACATAGTCATGATAAATAAATCATTCAGCCTTCTGAACTGAGTCAGATATAATTTCTTCCCACTGGGTTCACCTGCATTTTACAGTACTCTCTGACCTGGCCAATGACAGCTCTCATGCATATTTGGGGAGCTAGATGGTACACAGAGCAAAGGATCCATCTGTTAGCAGCCAGCATGATGGCAATAATTATAAGCACTTTTGATCTTTCCACTGAAATACAAATTTAAAAGAACCTGTTTCTCACAGTGCCAGCTCTTACTCCCGTAAGTGCCTCTGACACTACCAGTGTGCCTGTACATTCTGCACCTGGTGATTCCTGCCACACAGCCCACACACGCACAGACAAGGAAAGTTAATTTGACAAGATGCCTGAAGCCAACTTGCTTCGCTGGTCCAGACAATTTCACTCTGCTCAAAAAACATGAAGAAAAAGCTGAAATATAAGGGCTATACAGCTCCCTTTGGCGCCCTCAAGGGAGAAAGAACAACCTTGCCTCTGAGACTACGCTGTAAAGCGGTAGAGCAGCACGGCTGGAGAATTGTGGTGTGGCCTTCAGCAATCAGCATCACCTGCTTCTGTCCAAATCTCCTCTCCTGCATAACGGAGATAATACTGAACTACACAGGGGTGCTGAGACTTAATTCAAAGATGTCCAAGGACTCGGGATGCCTCAAATAGCAGATGCCACACATCTACGAAAGATATGCTCCCCACCTCTGACAACCTTTCACAGTCCCTGGAAAACCAAATGGCAGCACAGCACGGATGTGTCAGCTGGCTGCTTCCCACCAGATCAACATCCAGGGACAGCTGAAGTCAGGCCACTTGTGGAACTTGTGCTCTTCCTGATGGAGTTCTCCCTGCTTCTTTTTAAATTTCAGAGCTTATTTCAGATAAAGGCAGAGTATACCACATATCTCCCTCAATTTTGAGTGTGTTTTAGGAAGTGTTCACTGTGATTTTCAGATGTTTATTGGGGTGGTGAAACAGAGCTAATTATATCACCTTGAAGCCCATAACACACTCTAGCATTTATATATCTCTACTGCCAATAGGAGGGTACCAGTGAAGAAAAACCACCAAGGCATTTGTCATGATTAATTGTATGCTGTTAATCCAGCTAGAGCTTCATAAAGTGAACATCTACTCACAAGTTGTCACATGGAGGGACAGACTTCACCATGTCAATTGGATTATACAAAACAATCCCTAGGGAAAAACTGTGACACTTAATCAGCTGCTGAGGTGCAACACCAGAGTCTGGAAAGTAGCAGGCAGCAGTTTTTTGATCAGACTGTGGCTCCCCGAACACAGCCTACAGTGTCAGCTCTGCACAGCACCCCCAGCTCAGGCCTGGGCCTGGGCTGCGTTACAAGAAAACACAGTCATGGAAAATGAGAGCTAGAATTATTCCCCTCAGGCACTATATGCACAGTTAGAAAACAGGGTTTAATATTCAGCAGGAAAAAAAAAGCATAGCAAATTAATTCAGCAAACAGAGATTCTCCAAACGAGCTGAACTGATGCAATTTTCTCCCTCCCCAAAAATCAGGCTTTTTAGCCCATCAGTGTCAACAGTGAGAAGCAAAAGACATCAATGTGTCAGTGTTATGCAAACTCAATTTTTCATTAAAAACATTTTGACAGACAACTCCCGATGAGCTCAACTTCTACATGAGCTATAATTGCTTAAAAGAGAAAGCTATTTCAGCATGTTAGAAAGCTGTGTAAAAATAAAAAGTCTTGCTTATTGATTGTGCTACTGTAATTACAGTTGCAAATGCTTGGGCCTCTGTTCCACTATGCATCATAACAGAAATATGTTGTGAACAGTGGTGCTTTTTTTCCCCATGCTTTCTACATTTATGACAAAGATTTCACATAGATGCACATAATCATCTTGAGAGATCTTACACCACTGAAAGAACAACTGCTCTAATTAGAAATCTTCTAAGGCTACCTCCAAAATAGACCAAATATTTACTTTGTTCCAGAAGCAGAAGTGTTAAGCTTTTTAAAATAGTAGAAAAGTGTCATAAATATGCAATGAAAAGACAATATGAATTTTAAATAAAACCCCCATGGAAACCAAGTGGCCACAGAATTGTGACAGAGGCATGAGGAGAGTCACACTTTAAAAAAAAAAAAACACAAAACAAAACAAAAAACACCTCTGCCACACAGTATTTATTGAGTAGATGTGGCTTTTGTGCAACTTACAAACTATGCAAATCTATGCACAGAAAAACACATAAATGCCAAGATTATTTCAGCCAGGAAACCTGTAGGATGGAATGATCTATACACTGTTTCTCGGTGTGTCATCTGAATGGGAGGAATCACCACTTTGGGGAAAAAGGAAGACGTTAGTCCCTGTGTCCTTTTAACAGTGCTGCTAAAGGAAGGCAGTGGTGCTGGCACCATTTGGGCTGTCTGTATCTGCCGCCTTGTGACAGAATGGAACTTCCCAAACCATTTCTCACAGGTCAACAGTCACCTAGTACTAACTGCATGTGACATGCCATCCTCAGCAAGATTTGAACAGATAAACCTGAAGTGCTCTGCAACGACTATCTGCAGAAAGAAGACTGAATCAAAACAAAGCAGCAGCATGGGTTGAAATACGATGAAGTGAAGTTATAACAAGAAATCCAGAGCTGCACTTCTGGTAATGTATGCACCATAGTCCCCATATACTAACAAGAGGTGTTTGGGGAAGCATAGGAGTAGATGCTTTCCTTTGATGTGGTTTACTGAAGTCACTGACTGCAGGGACTGACAGCATCCTGCTGCCTCGCTCCCGCCAGGGCCCGACGCACAAGCTGCCATGGAAACATCAGAGATTTTCTCTTCCATTGCATCACTGCCCTGAATGTAAAACCATGCAGGTCTCTAGACTGCTCATATGGTGACGAATGAGGAGCAGAGCAGACGTGCTATCACAGCCCTCCTGGGACTCCTGCAGCAGGGCAGGATGCTGTACATGACCTGGCAGAGCCCCTCCCACGCCTGCTCCCACGCACACGGACACAGTCAGACCCCTTGTCCATCCCGCTGCAGGCAGGGCACTGGGTGAAGCCCATTAACCGAATCTCAGAAGAATGCTCAGAAGCAAATCTGTGACTGCTGACATCCAGAATAACCCTGCACAAACCAACTTGAATTGACAAATTCCAGAAGTAAGTTTACTTCCAACAGCTTTGATTTTGGCAGGTCTCTTTTTGGGGGTTAGCTCCCACACCCTGAATTTCACTTTGAGTTCTGGCCATCAATTAATCATTCTTATGCAGGACAAAACTATGTTGAACCTTGTGGGTTTTTTATTCTAAGACAATCGAGAAAGCTTCTGAAATCTTAAAACTTCCAGCAACATTGGGTTGAGTCTTCAATCTGTAACATTATTCAAGGACAGTTATTCAAGTCACTATAGAAGCAGCATATAAGAATCTTAGTATTACACTGTGGTCTGTGCCTGACCTGGCATGAGAAAACAGCACCTCTCACCCCATGTAATGCTGAATCAAAGATTTATAAACACAGTCCTTGAAGAGGAGGCTCACTTTCCTCTGGAGCTTTAAATACAAGGCACTTCCAGACAGAAAAAATGCCAAACAGTGGTGGGTCACTAATCTGTTACCACGCAGGAACTTGCAGCCCCCCAAATCCTGATAAAGTGAAGAGCTGGTTAGCATTGCACCCAGATCACTTCAAACCAAATCCACAACCCCAAATGAACTCACATGCACACTTTCCAAAGCTGGGAATTGGACAATATTCTCAAGGCCCATCATCCTACTCCGGAGCTGGAATCACAGAGTTGCCCACCTCCCACCCCAACTGCTTCAATGCAAGGCAGGGAAGGAAAGGACTATCCAGCCACCTTCCTCCCAGCTCCACTGGCATGTCATAGTGAGCCTTTCAATGCAACAAGGTGCAAAAGGCCATCCCTGGGGCTGGCAAAAATTACTTTAAACAACGCTGAGCAAATGTAAAAAGAGAAGTTGTTCCTCATGAGTGTTTTCTCCCTTTGCTACAAAATGCAGCAACTGTTACCTAACTGCTCTGAAGTATTTCATTAAATATATTATTTATTGAAATGAAATACAGATGCATAAATATTAAGCAGATAAGAAGTTGGGATGCAGGTGGTATATGCTCAATCAGGGTTTTGGCATTGCTACTGTTATACTTAAATATCTGAATAATGATGAGCATTGTATCACCTCAAACACTCAGAGAAGGCTGTGTTGTTCTCTGGGTCACACTTTTTAAAAGCAGAATAGATTTTCTATGCCACTAACAAATCTTTAAAATGGAGCAAACTCTGCAGATGAAAGGGGAAAAAATTATCTGCTGCATTCCTGACCTTATTCTACATACAGGAGAATAAAACAAAAAAACTAGTCCAATTTAAAGTGCCTATTTTCTACTTAAAATGATACAGTCTGAATTTGCACTTTGATTTAGACCCCACAGCTGAGGGAAGATTTGTGTGAAAGGGCAGAAAGGCATTTGTAGCGAAAAGGAAGATATATGAATCATAAGACAAGACTTTTATACTGTGGACTTCTTGATTCAATCTGAGCTTCATCAAACCACCATCAACTGCAGGCAAACAAGATGAAAATAAGTAGAATGAATTTGAGAATATTGTTATTTAGTAAAAACTGCAGTGTACTAACATTTTCTATTTTGCAAAGCTTTATAAGGATGTTCCTTATTTCTCTCCGGTAGTGAAGATACTTGGAGCCATGCAGGAAATAGTTTTTAAATTATTTCTGGCATGAGACACAAAAGTTGGGGTTTGTTGTGCCCTGCAGGGAAGCTGTAGCACTGGCACCAAATCTCCATTAACTTTCCTAACGAATTGATGAGGGGAACTATCCAGCATATCTCTTCTTTCTATTTTAACAGGCTTCTGTGGCTTAGCTAAAATAAATTATGCAGAAATATATATAATTGCTCACAAAACCAAATATTTTTCTTCAAAACAACAACGAAGTGGGGCTTCAGGAATATCTTTTTACTTTTTTTTTTTTCCAGCATTCCTCTGTGTATGTAATACTGTGACACATAGCACAGTGTGACAGGTCATTTAATGCATCATTTAATTCTTTGCATTGCAAAGTGTCCTACCACAATAAAGATAAGCTACATCCCTTTTGCCCCCAAATGCTGTGGACAATACAAAGCAAAGAAGTTTATAAACTACAGGAAAGACAAGAAATCCTATTCACTGCAATTAAAAGATTGTATTTGGTTTCTCTTCCGTTCCTTGTGATAGTGTCACCTTGTAATTTCTAATATTATTTTTACACATAAAAAAATACTCAGGAAAAAAAGGCAAAGATAAAGAAAAACCCACCAAAGTTTCCACGCAGGATGAAAAGATACCACTACAAAAGAAAATGTAATTTTCTTTGAATTTCAGAACAGAGGGAAAGTAGAGGCTTTGAGAAGATTTGTCAGAGAATGAAAGAATGTAGATTTTATTTTTTGGATACCTCTAAAACCATGGATGTTCTTCACATTGCTTTTTTAATACATCTATTAAAAAAATGATTGATTTATGACCATAAATACATACAAGATTACCAGTGTTGGAAACACCTTGGTTTAGCCCACAAAGAGACAATGTTGAAGAGTTTAGCACTATGAGACTTTCTGTACTAGATCTGGGAAGGTGTTCCAAAGAAAAAGCAGTCCCACTGCTGTCCACCCACACCATGGCTAAACATTGCAAAGTATGGATGCAATTTTCTTAGTGAGGTGATAACATTTGGGCAGTTAGCAATTATCAAAGAAATGTTTTTCAAGTACTCTATTTCACTCTCTGATGTGTTAGTGAGCAGTGCAAAATTAAAAATATTAAATTTAAAATTTGAGCATTAATCAAAACAGATTGCACATTGTCTGACAAAGGTTATCTTCATTTGGCAATTCATTTATTCAAATATGCTAAATTATGCTGATAGGAAAGTTTGTATAACATAGGACTCGGAGAGGTTCTTTAACTGAGCCACTCAAGTGCTTTGGTCCTTGGCTTTGATAGCAGCTATTTGTAGAGTGAAAAACCCAAACCTCACAGATTCCTCAGTAGAATGCATGCATTAAAGGTGCACATGATTCTCATAACATGATCATCAGTACAGGACTTGTTAACATTTTCATGCACTGAAACTACCATTTATTATGCCAAGATTGACTGGTGCTTTCCCTTTAACAAAGAAAATGTTGCAAATCAAACAGTAGTTATGAGTCCTGCCACAACTCAATTACAATCCTCACCATGGATAAAGTTATTTACTTCAGCACCAGTTTTATGATTTATACAGTGATTCCATTGCTGTTAGCTCTGAACTTTTTAGTAATGATATTGCCAAAGACAAAAAAAAATTATAACACCTTAGAAAAAGAATAATTTTCCTTCTTCATATAAAAAGAGTTATAAATTTCACCTCCCCACTCCTGAAGTTTTCCTTCCAAACTCCTGCTAATAATAAATCAAAGAACACATTGCAGTAAACATGCATTAACATTGGCAGTTAATAAAAATGATGCCACATCAGCTTTTTTTTTCAAATCTCAGCCTCAAACTGCTGCTTGATTCAACTCTGACATTTAATGAAGCCAATGCACAAATGAGGCTCTGCTGTTTTAACCCCCTATTTTACAATACTTGCCAAAATTTTTTGTGAGAGAATCATAGGTGTCCCAGCTCTGCAGGACACTCATGCACTTTTCTTGAGCAGAAGTGCCTAAAAATGAACCCTACCAGAGACACTGATTTTAAAGACTTTTACCTCTTGACACCTAACCAGTATATTTCCTTATTTGATGTGAGGATGGGGAAGAACTACATGTGGACTGGAAGGCAGAAACTCTACAAAGAAAGGTATTGCTTACTTTTGGTACTTTATGATACAATCTTCTCTCCAGGGCACTGTGTAAGAGACAGCTGAAGACAGCTCGAAACACAGAATTGCCCAGCAAGAACACAAGGCACTCTCGGCTGCCTCTCCTGCTAGCAGACAACACAAAAGGCCATCTCTGGCCCTGGAATGCCAGCTTGCTGTTTTATTCACTGAGAAAGGACAGGACAGAATAAAAAGAGCAGACACTGCATCCTGTGGCTACAGCTTGGTGACTGTTCCAACATGTGAACATGTCAAATGAGGGAGAGTGAGCTGCCTCCAGAATACAAAACAGCTACTTTTACCCTTTTTTATATCACTGTCATACGATATCTGCATCTACAAATAGGTGGACTTTCTTTCTTTCAAATGAAGAAAGCATTTGCTCCAGAACATAAATAGCAAATAATCCTTTCCATGACACACTTAAGTTTTCTCATGGATTTTGTATTAAATTAGCTCTGTTCTCATGGTGTGGAGGGAAAACATCTAGCACAGGTAATAACACCATAAACATGTTAAATTTTATTATATAGGAGCAACTGATCTACAAAATGGTTTTGACTTCAACTCTACCTTACTTTCCCAACCAATGGTTTCTGTACTAGTATACCTTGCTTGTAGAATATTGCTTGATTAAAAAAAAAAAGTTAAACACCTATACATCTCAGCTGTACAAGAGTGGTTAGCCAAAATATCTTTTTCACTATATTTTTAATGTTAATGCTTGATGCCAAAAGATGGAATTGTTAAATACATAACTACATTACAAGAGTTGATTTTTTTAAAATTATAGAATGTAGAGAGAAACAGATGTGGTATTTGATTGTAGTTCACATGGATTTAATTACTGAAACAGAGTAATATACAAAGAACAACACATAAACACGAATTTTAAGCACCTAGAATTACAATATAAATCACAGATCAAATTAAAATTATTTGCCTTCCTCATTCCAGGATGGAATGAAAGTAATTTTACACACAGATGGGAAATACATTTAATGGTTTTCTAAATAAACTGGCATCATTGTTTTATGATACTTAAATTGTTTTCCCATTTCAGCTTTTGTAAAAACACTTAGGACACTCAGAAATGTGATTTAGATACAAAGGATTTAAATGTTAGTATGCCTGACTTGTACTCCTATGCTGTTAAATCTTATTAGTGCCAACTCTGACACTAGTGTTTCATGGTATATCATTGGCAAAAGAGTATAAGGAGGTTTCAATTTGCTATAAAATCATCTTCCTACCAGTTAAGGTCACTGAAGTGTTAATTTATTCACTGTTGAGGCAGATTCAAAGTTAACCTATTCTATAATTTCCTTTTTCTAAAATATTATCTCCTAGGTTTTTTCTCTGTTCAACTACAAAGCAACAAAAGCAGCATTGAAACAGGATTAAAAGATATCTAGCGTGCTTTCCAGCCATTCGTGTTTCAGTGTGCTAACTTTTTGTAGCAATGCAGCTACAGGTTGATCAAAAAAAGAACAGAAACAAAAGTATGACAATTATTCTTCTTGATAAGAACAAAACTTGCCCAGAGGAATTTATTTAGTACTTCCTTGTATCACAAAAAAAAAAAATTTACATTTTTAACATAAATTCTATCCTAAATTAAAACTATATAATTCTGCAGCAGTGGGTTGGGTTTCTGTAACTTTTTTTTTCCAACTTACATAGCAAGGAAAAAAAAAACAAAACAACAAAAGAACTCAAGACACTTGCTCCAGAGCATTTTTTCCTTTATGTTCCTCCCTCCTTAGCAACCTGTTGCACCCCTTATCCATTCAGGTTTGATCTTCCATCTAACTGCCAGAATCTGCCCCTAAGCCTAGTACTTCCCTCCTTAATTTGTGCAGTTGTCCAAGGACTTGAGGACATACAGCACTTCAGGGGTAAATGCTGTTTGCCTTGAACCGTGCTGCCACATTTCACTCTCATTCATTTTTCTACACATGAAAAAACTAGATAAGCAGCTCAGGAGCCTTCTATCTGAAACCTTTCCTGGGGAAGGAGAGGAGCACAGTAACTTTCAAACTGAAAGCCAAATGTGGTAGCTCACACCACTGCTGCAGTGAATAACTGTTCCCTCCTGGAGTGCAGCTCTGAGGCAGAAGATGGTGCTGTGATAGGAAACTGTAGGTTGAAAAAACACCCCTGCAGCACCAAAGGTGCAGCCACTCCACCATCAGTCCCAGGGAAAGAGAATTGACTTGGGCTGCTTATATCTAACATCAGGCAGCAGAAAAAACATGGCTGGGCTCTGAGCTCAGTGCTGCTGTACACTCTGCTTACTGGACTCATGAAGCTGTGAAGCTGATGATGCTATTAGTCTTTGTCTATTAGCACAGGAGATCAGCACAAATATATAAATAGAATCTTTTTTTTTTTTTAGTGCCTGTCTCTTTAGTTGGCTGAACACCATAAATAGATGTTTCACATTTAAACATCTTGATTATAGACTTCTGAGGGACTTTGTTCCTAACCTTCTAACAGAGAGCAGATAAAGATGTTTAAGCTACAATGTAGCTTTGATGAACATTTTTCATTTTGACCAGCTCCTGAAGCTAAAACGTTATTATATTTTTCAAGTAGATTGAGTAATGAGCTTTTCAGTAAGCTTCAGTAACACTTCAGAGCAATTCAGTTACTCTCCTCTCTTGCCACTTTATTTCTACTACAAGCTGTTTCTTACTCTGACATGATGTCACATTTTTATTAAGATGGAAAGACCAAATGTGGATCCTTCTATTAATACATGAATCCCACAACTTGCAAAAAGCCAAGAACACTTATTTGAAGTAAAATACTTCTCTTGGGACAGATGCACATAATTCCATCTGTGTGAGCATTCTTGGCTAATGGGAAATATATGCATGTATGCACACATACACTGTAAAAAAAAAAAAAATCAAACTTCGAATATGAACGAGCATGAGTCAACTGAAATTTCTTTACTCAACCACAACTGAATGCTGGGTCTGTTCATGTTTTTACAAGAAAAACTAAATGCAAAGGATATACCATTAACTACTCTTCACAATTTTTAATACAGAGTATTCCTTTAGAAGTGATGTTTTATGTTCTGTATCAAGGGGACTAACTGAGACAGTAAAGAAATCCTCTGAAATAAAAAGTAGTGTTGACAGATTTTTTCACTACTTACTTTACCCTAAGTCAAAGTGAGTGAGCAGGATTTGGTACTTAATGCTTACAACTTCATTAAAAAACAAATAAACAAATAAAAGCAACACTAGCAAAAAATCAACAGGAATTAGACACTTATTCTCCATCTAGCATGTCTCACAGCACTAGCTGTCTGAAGTACAAAGGCAGGAAACACACGACTGCATAAATCTGTTATTTAACCAGGGTGGTGGGGCAACAGAATCCTTATACCTAGAGTCCACTCAGTAAGACACAGCTCTCGCCTACCAGTAAGACATTCATAAGAAAATTAGTAATGCCTGAATAACTGGATAAAGAAGTTTAAAAAAAAAAAAAAAGATTCTCTGCAAGCCCTCTTCAGTTTTGTACCAATATCAAGTGGCCCCTATTAGTGCTAGGAAGTATGCATGAAAAGAAACAAGACCCGACAGCCTGGAGATCAGCAGCTCTGGCTCCACGCTGGCCTCTGCACCTGCTTCAGCTCAGCAGTGCACAAGAGCTCTGCGGGAGCAGGGCGGGAGGGGAGGCTGGAAGGCCATCAATAATTCATGGCTGAACAGCCAGACGGAAGACGAAGGGACTGCACACCGCATGGTGATTTCAAAGCTGGTGTTCTTGAGAGTGTTCAAGGCTGTTAATGTGAGCACGGCCAGCAGGTATTTACTGGTGTCTTCCAGCACATAAATGAGCTGCTGGAAGGGGCTTACGCTAGACTGTATCCCAGACCTGAGCAGCCCTCCAACATGCTTGCCGAGATGGGTCAGTCTCTACCAGAAATTGAACATTAATTTGCCTCCTTTCACATTCAGGAATCAAATTCATAATCAGAGAGGTCTGATTGCTTTCCCACATTTAACACTGTTATCAGAATTAGGTTTCTGATGTATAAGGTACCAGCAGGTTTTCAGGCCAGGTAACTAATACTGCAAAATAAACAAAAACCAAAACAATCATAGATCTTTATTCTCTGCTCATAGTTCTTACTCAGAAAAAAGATTAGCCACCAACTTCCACGTATCATTTGTCTGGTCACTTCTCTTGCTATCCTGAATCCATGGAGTCAGTAACAGCCTTTTCAATGTAATGTCAATTTCAATATACCTGGATGCAAAGATTTCTATCACTCAATCACTGCATTGTCAGCTTCTGAATTTCAGGTCACCCTGAGGCTTTAATGCTCGTCTTCCTGGTATTAGCTGTTTCCCATCTTGTTTAGATGTCTGTCCTTCCCACTACCCTGTTATTAGCAACAAGTGACTGTCACAAGCATTTTGCCTTTGCTTTCCAGATGTAGTAAGAGAGGAATTTGGATTCTCTTACTTCAGAACATGCAGCTCCTTTTTACTGGCTCCCTGGACTTCAGAGAAGGTTATTTCCCACCTCGCTGCATCTTTACCTCCAAGTGCCTCAGTCTCCTCATCTCCTTTGTCATCCTGCTCTCTACCACACATGCGTTCCTCTGAAAGTACGAGAACTTGTCACACACTCTAGTCCCAAGCCTGGAGAGCTCTCTGGGAAGTACCAAACATGCTCAGGAGGGAGAGGGCTCCAAAGACTGCTGCTTATTCAGTCTTGCTCTATATAGTTGATGCTCCCTCTGAAACTCACTGTACAGCTTTTGAACCCACTGTCACATCCATATTTGGTGGGAATGGGAGGTATCAGATACAATTACTATTCTACAGTTCTACAAAAACAAGTGGCTGCATATTAGAGAGAGTTCATCAGAGAGTTTTTGTCAGTGCCAGGACTATGGGAATTCCTGCACTGAGTACCCAACACCTATTTGCCTTCAGACAGCATGCACACAAGAGAGACCTTATGTACAACCCAGATATATGGGAACAGCTCCCACTAAAGCTTGCAGTCAGCTTGGAGATACAAACCTGAGTGCAGCTATGTTTCTGTTACTCACCAGACTACCTAACATGCCTTTCCTCTCTCATCAGTCTACAGTGCACCCAGTTTAAGATCAGCACCAGTTCCATACCTCCACCTTAGTTCAGGGATATTCGTTCTTGCCTCTGCTTCAGAGCTTGCTGCCCTTGCCAAGGTTCCAACACATCTGGCTGTGAATCAGGGCACAGAAAAAGCTCTACTTGGTTGTAGCACACAGAGTTGAAAGACAATTCCTTATAAACCATTGGGGCACAGAGGAGGGCAAATTCTTGAACAGAAAGACAAACAGCCCAGAGTATATTATTTAAAATGCATTTTGTTACGTTTTGAGAAACTCATAGGAAGCTTTCTCTCAACTTCAGAAAATAGCAAAAGTTACATTGTTTTCAATATGAACAATACATGCTTCATATCTTAATCAAAAATGAAAAAGGAACTATTACCTTAATAGCTAAGTGCCACTGGGTACCTCCAAGTTAATGTTGACTTATCATTAAGGGAACTGTACTAGAGACTTCAAACACTGCAGGAATCAATATTTGCAGTTTTTTTCAATACCCATTCACACAGCACAAACACAGGTATGCGCACATACCACATTCACCATCACTTTTACACCACCTTTTCATGTGGCAGATTTAAGAACAAGAGACACTAAATTTGTGACATCTCCAACAGCTCCTCCTTGTTATTAGAAATGAAACTGCTCAGTTGACCATGTAGTATCTTTCACTGGTTCTAATTCTGAGAGGGTTTTCATGGGAGTTTCAACAGGCCGTAAAGTTTTTCTCCATAAAATACCCTAACATATTTTAATTTGTTATTCCATTATTATTAAAAAGCTCCTCTTGATGATGGCAACCTCAATTGTGAATTTTACATTCACAGCTCCAAGTACTTTCTGATCATTTTCATTGATAAGTTTGCATTTCATTAGTGTTTATGAGCATTTCTATGAAAGTGTTACAACTCACAACACTGAAATTGTGTGCACAGTTTGTTCACAGCACTGTTCCTACACACAGCACTCCTCACAGCACTGTTCCTACATGTCAGTCTTAGGTATATAGAAAATATCAGGTCACTTCTGCACCAATTTATTGAGAAAATACTGACAAAGTATTAAGTAGATACTTACAGTATGCTGAGTATTATCTAGCTGAAAAGATCAGTTTAAAGGATCTGTGATGAGTAGGAGGCAGGAATACATTCAAGACAATCCACAGAAGTACACTGGTTGCTACTGCCAACAGCTATGCTATGGCTGATAAAAGTCTTTGAGCAACAACAATTGCTACATGCTCTGCAAAAGGAAGTACAGAAATGAATTATCCAAAAGTAGTATTATTCTGAATTGCTGTTGGATTTTTCTTTACTACAGCCTTCCTCAGATCTCTTGTATTATTTAAAACTAATGATGCCTCTGTCATTCAAAAATGCTACATGGAACTTGGTGCATTTGCTTCATCTGAATTATGCTAAAGGCAATTTCTGGCATGCCCCAGTTCTTGAGCTGAAAACAAGTTTTTTAGTGATGTATGCATGAACAGGGCTTTTCTGCTATATAGCTCTGTCCTAAATGGAAATATCAAAAAAGCCTGTCTTTTTAGATTGAGACCTCTGTGAACTGAAAACTAAACTAGCATTAAAAAATCCTTCTCTCCCTTTCTTTGAGGTGAGATACCTGGTCAATGGATGCAGATATAGGCAGAGGTGAGCAGTGGGATGCTGGCAGAGACCTTGCATCACAAATTTGGCATAATAAATTGCAAAGCCTGCACTTGGCCTCCGATACCTGTATTCCTATCCTTGCTGCTATTGCTTTATCTGCTAATTCTTTATCCTAATTTCCTCCTGTGGAAAGCAAAATGAGCAATCTCTCTCTTTCCTGCAGTTTATTCAGCCAATCAGCCTCAGTGGCTGAGGTCAAGTGGGGATAGAGCCGCAGCTCCTCTGCCAGCTCCCCCCCTTGCATGGCCTGCTTTGCCCTCCACAGCCAATCCAATGGGGCTGTGCAAGCAGCAGCTGGACTTGAGATGCTGTCTCTTAAAGCGTGCTCTTGAGGGATCAATCTCATATTCCATTTTCTTCCACAGTCTTGGGTCAATCTGGCCTCTTAAACGAGTCGCAGCCCTTCTACACATTTTTATTTTTCTCAGTAAGTATCTCAAGGAATTGTAGAAACTCATGACTTGGATGTTTTTCTCTTTTAAAGCAGAAATTTAGGAGAAGTATGTTCGGTCCTTTCAGCTTTATCTGTCTGCACAAATTTTAAAATAACTTGTGACTGGGCATGTTAGAGGATGTTGTTTCTTACAAACTTTTAGTGCCTATATTACACTAAATTGCATTTATGAATTAGGTCTTAGCATCACCAAGGCATAAGCAAGCTATAAATGTAACACCAACTGCTATTACTATTAGCTCTGGGAGGCCAAAACTTAGTCCAGGGACATTTCTCATTGCAACTGACATGAACCTTTCATTTTGCTCTAATTAACAAAATGAGCAGTGAGCATCAAACTGTATTATGGAAGACAAAATTTGCCTTACAAACCTATTCCTTACCTGTCTGGCAACAGTTCAGTGACCTTCACAGCTGGGTGAAGAGTTACAAAAAAATCAAACCCCAAGATGGAGAGCCTCCCTACTCAGACATAGGAATTACACCTGGTGTTTGCTTCAAGTCATAGACAGCAATCAGACATGAATAGAAGAATTAATTGCTCATCTTCTCTTGGATTTTAAAGATGCTTCCCCAACACCATTAAAATGGAATGCCCAAATATCACTCAAACCTTGCCCTTCCTTGCCTCAGCTAGCCTCATGGAGGGAGAAAGGCCACCACCATTCCAGCACGTCCCAAAGACCAGTGGCTTTTTACCTGTGAGCATTTCCAGCCTCTTAAAAAGAGGGCCCCAGTTCTTGCCACAGGAATACTAGGCCACTGGGGACAGGCTGTGCCTCCTCAGTCCTGTTTGAACCTGTTGCATGTGTTAATGTGGATGAATCAAGTTCGACTCACCCATCCATGTATGTGGAACAACTAATGGAAAAGGATGCAGCTTCCTGCACAGACAGGGCACATAAAATGACTCTTGCACAGCCAAAGCTAAGTATCTTCAATTAGCAACACACTTCCATTACAAGCTTTAAAAGGAAATTTCAATTTGCACCTAATTTGAAAGCTTTTTACAATCTTTAATTAGTAGCAACTATCTTAGCTAATAAAACTAAATACCTTCTGCACATGCTGTTACCTAAGAGGGCATGAGGTGCAGCTGCTCAGGCAATCAGCCTTTCACAAGAGCACTCTGGAGACAGCAACAGTAAGGAAACCTGGAGCCCTCCAAGGGGCCATGCTACCACTGCAGCAGCTTCTTGTAAGATGCCAAGCCCTTTGTGCAGCTCTGCTCTCCACAGCTCCTTTGACAGGCTCTTCCAAGAAATGAAAAAATGACATTTCTCTTGCATTTCCCAGCTGAAAGAGGCAGGTTGCTCTAGCCACAGCACTGTGTGGCAAAGGCAGAACTATTGCACTGAGCAACAGCCTTGGCCTGTCTCCATCCCACCATGCTGAGCAGCTGCTCAGTGTTTCCAAGCTCATGATCTTCCTTCAGCAAAGAGGAACATTTGCAGATAGAGTGGGGTTGTTGCAGCAGTTTACGATATCAGTGCCCTCAGCTGTATGTATGATAGGATTTGCATATTCCCCCCAGAAAAGTCTGCAGAAGCAGATCAGACTACAGATTGTATTATGTCTTAGTGTCAGCACCACTTCAGAGTAGCTTTAATCTATTACACTGGGCTCTGAAGAAGTGCAGCTAAGGCTGAGGCCACATTCTCTTTCCAGCCTCTCATGCAGAGGGTATCACAGAGTAATCACACCTGAAGGCACTCTAGCAAAGTTCCCTTCAAGCTCAGACTACGGCAAGGGGAGGGTACGACACTTGCTGACAGAATTTTTGTTTGTTCATCTCCCGCTCCTCCTTAGATCTGACCTCTAGCACTGTTTACCAGCTAAAACCCCTACCTCTCCTCCTTTCCAGCTGTGAACCCCCTGCAGTCAGTGTGGCAGGTGTGGCTGTCAGCATCCCTCTTGTTCTGCAGGTGACTCAGGAAACACCAGCCTCTAAGCAGTGAGTCACAATAGTCAGGTGACTTTGGTTCCCAGGTGGCACAACCCACAAATTTAGTGCACAGTCTGCACTGTGAGACCCTTCACTTACTTTCTCCCTCAGGAAAAAGCCTACCAGCTGAGAGCACACTCACAAGAAACCCAAACCACGGCACATCTGTAGGATCCTCTTGTATGACAGAGGGCAGATCTTTTCTGCACAGTGACTGGAAAAAAACAAAATGCCTCAATGTTCTCAGTGTCTCAGCCTCCTTTAGAGCCTCCAGCCACCTGAACTTTGAGCTATACAACTTCAGCAATTTTCCCAAGTACAAGTCTTTAATTGAGTAATATGTTCAGTTCATCAAAAACCCTGCAAAAGCAAAAATCAAGTCTTTGTCTTGGAACGCCCATTTCAGAGGATTGCTCATTTTCTTTAGCCGTGTATTTTGTGGGGAATCTATAAACTGCCTTTGGCAAAGATCTGGCAGCAGAGTCTATGACAGTGTTCTGAGAAGTGACTTCTTATCTGACTACAGCAAGACTGCTGGTCACATCTCTTCCCTGACAGCTCAGATGATGTAAAAAGTGCTGTATTTTGTTCTGTATTTTCTTTTTGTTGTTATTTTCATTGTCACTATTCCATACCTGTCAGCTTCTTCCCACTCTAAACAGTTTAGGGTTTTGGTTTTTTTACTTTAAATGTTCATTTTAACACTGAGAGCAAAGGAAGTAGTTTCATAGGCATTATATTATCCTCAACACTTGTTTTATTCAACACCTAGACAACAGGCACTTCCTCATTCAAAGCAGCATCTGAGAACTGCATGCTTATTTCAAAAAATACCTCAAACTATTGAAGAGTACACTAAAACAGAGGTTGCTATCAAACTTTGGTCCATTTGACAATGGCATATATTTTAACTACTTAAAAACTTAATGGAAAATTGTAGTTAAAGAAGTACCTTTGAAGCTCTATATACATTTGCATGAAAATACAGACAATTTAAAAACCACTCAACCTCCTGTGGCCACACTGACCTAAGAAAGCATATTTCCTGAATCTGTTACTACTGGCAATATTCAGTACACCAGAGCAAAGCAAATCAAAATCAGGTTCTTGTTCTCTGCTAGAATTTTACCCCGTGTCTCTCAACAAGACATGGAAAGCCCAAAGCCAGCCCATGCTTCCTTTCACCATGCAGGTAAAAGCCAGCTGGACCTACCAGATTTCTTCTGTCCTTCAGTTACAAGAAGTGAAGCATGCATACCTACATAACAGTGATTTCTCAAGGTTTCAGAGCACAAAACAAAAATCACACCAAATTTACTCATTATTCAGCAGCACTTTCTCTCCTTGGCACTGTTATGATCACTGATCATTGATCCCTGTACATGATCAACGTTACTCTTCTCCATTTTCTGTGCTACCATCACTGATCCTAAATAACAGAATAAATGTGTGAGCACACAGTTTAAGGAGGGCTACCCTGCTTCTTTTTGTCATCAGCATAAATTTCAGCATGTCATTATTTCTGGGCACCTCTTATCCCAAGAGCAGTGCCATGTCATTCCTGATTAAAATTTTGTTACAACTTTAAGAAATAAGTATAAATTTAAGCTAATTTATGCTAACAAAACCCTTTTCCTCTCCACATTAATCTACATTGTGTCCTCTGCCACAGTACTGCAGACTTGAACATCAATAGTGGTTTATGAGCAGCAATAAGCTGTGCTGCAGATAAGATCCAAGCTATGTTGGCAGATAGTTTGGAAGCCTGGGCTGTAATAAAAACGTGGCACAAAGGAGGCACACTGCCAGAGCCATGTACATATATGCATGTTTACATGCCTGGTAATGGCCAGGATGGGGAACAGGTCCAAGACTGAAATTGAACAGGAGATTTATAAAAATCAGGATTAAGATGCATTGCCCAGGGCTATGAAGGAAACCTTGCACATAGGCTGCCTACACTGTGTCTGACTTGGAGCTCTTAGCCACATTTCCATGAATAACATCAAATTCAACTTACATGGAACAGTATCTGTGTCACTGGGCTTATTCAAAGAGTGCAAGCAATCCTCTCCTCTCCATCTCATTCATGATGACTGCAGCATTTGCAAAACCTGCAGTTTCAGATGCTGCAGGAGGCATCAGAAAGGTATTAGGATATACATTATTATCATCCTTTAACTGATGAACCTAAATAAAAATAAACCATAGGGGGGAAGTGCAGGGAAAAGCGCAGCAGAGGCCCAAGCTGTTCTGCACAGCATGCTCCTCCCTGATCTATATTATTCTCCAAGATCACTTACAGATCTTTTCTACTGTATGGAAAATTCACATTTATTAATGAGCCCCAAACACACATCAGCAGTAAATAGAAGAAAAGATCTCAATGGGAAGTAACCAAATGAAAAGGGTGTGGTTAGAGCTCGGCAGGCATGGGCAAAGAAGGTAAAGGCTGCCCTGGGATCCCACCACCCCATGGCTTCAAGCAAGGCTGCAGATAGCCTGGGAACAAAGGTGAGAGGCCAGGCTTTCGACAAGGTAAAGGTCAGTAGGTGCTGGAGGTGTGGTGTGGGCCAGATACTAAACCATCAGTCCAGAAAAACACTCGAACACATTTACAGAGCTGCTGAGACTTCCTTTGTTCTCACATATTTCATGGGAGGCAAGCTGCCTGTAAATGCAGAGCACTTAAATTTTTTGATCTCTGGCAAGCAAACAGTGCTCAGTCTGAGTGACTTACCTGGTGGGACCCTATCTACCTCAGCTCCTCCAAATTTCTACTTCTGACAAAAATCCTATCTTTTTTCTCTGAAAGGCAGCCCCAAGGCAGGTGACTCTTCCTCACCTTTAAAATCAATTACTTGTCAATCTATTTTAATTCCAGTCCCACAGTTACTGTGCTATATCAATCTAAAGCAACAGCCTTGCTCTGCCCCACACATGAATGTGAATACCTGACACAAGATTTTTTTACTTTTTAACCACAGACCAGGATTCAGGTTGGTAAGATCCTAGCAGGGGGTGACGGGAGGACAAGCAAATGTCTGAAAAGCTTGTACCAGCAGTATTTTAGTGATGACAGCACTCAGCTGCAGAGCTTCTTCAAGTAATAATAACTAAGATATTACAAAATATCTACTGTACGAGATGATTCCAGGGAATACAGCTACTACAGAATAATCAATCCCCTAGGATTAGAAGCAGTTGTCTGAGCCTGTCTATTAAGTCATCTGAGAATTATTCATCATCTCATGGTAACTGTATTTTCTCTAATGTATTATTACTTACATGTTAATGGCACCCTTACAACATTTAAAATCCTATCACACCCAGCACCACACTGTCATTTATTTCCTGTGTATGTACCACTTGCTGTCATCAATGTCTCTTCTCAAGCCTTTTTAGCTGTTGACCCAGTTTAATACCTTCCTAGAAACTGCCATCCTAGCTGTAATTACAGTAAAGAAGGACCTCACAATAAATGCATTTCTTCTGAATCCACAGCATCTGTTAACTCTTCTCTTAGTGTATGTGCCTGCCTACCAGGCATACTACAAAAAGATACATACACATTTGGAAGCACAAACTCTGTGTCTTGCCAGTACAATTCACCTAAGGATAAATGTTTAGCCCCTACTAATGAAAACCAAGCTAATGCTTTAGTTAGCATTTTGCACTGCTATACAGGCTTAGAGAAGAATTTGGGCATTGTAGCAATTTGTGGTATGTTACGACATTGCAACCTAACTTTACCTCAGTGGTGATTACAGCATGGCCATCACTCATTATAACCTAATTTGGGTGCTCTTTCTCCGACACTAAGTTTGCCCTATCTACAACATGATAGTTCTAACACACATCAGAACAAGACAGACCATACACTACACTCACTAGCAAACTCTAAGATTACTTGAGCTGAATGACCTTCAGGTGTAGCCTGACTCAATAAAGTCACATCTTTAACACATACTTGGTGTTTGTTCTCATTTTCCTGTCATTTTCCAATACTCTTCCCTTTCTGCAACTCAGATCTGCACTGGAAGTAGTTAGTATGCTGACAACTTGACAGATGATCCTGGTAATTAATTTATCATTCATAGTATCAGACCAGGAACCCCCCAATGTTAAAAAAAACCCCAACAGATGAACAGGCCACTACTACTTATCGCCCACCACTCCCCACAGAAGAAATCAGGAAAGAAAACAGCTTTGAAGTAACCCTTCTGGTTTTTCTTTTCCTATGCTCTGTTTCCATGTAGGAAGGGCATCATCTACTCTTTCTTCAAGGAAAAGTATTTCCATGCCCATATGAACCCACTGGAGCTTAGAAAACAATTTGCACAATTTCCCAAACAGCAGTAGGAGCTCCAAAGCTGGAGCACAGAGCTGATGGGGCTGTGCTGTCTTGTGCAGGTGAGATACCAGCTTTGAACGCAGGGTGAGCGCATCCAGCCAGGTTCACACGTCTCACATTTCATCTCATTCCATCCATAAGCAAGCAACTGACAGAGGTGTCAATCCCAACAATAGGTGGAGGTATCCTTTGAAATCAGGACACCCAGAACAGAAGGATGCAGAGCTTCCTAGGCATCCGTAATAGTTCATCAGATCTGGACACACAACTCTCAGACAAAACTTGGGAGAGATGAGGAAAGGAAACAGGGCTAGACACCAGCAGGGAGTGATGAGAACAAATCAGCCATGTCAATCCCTACAGACTTGACTGAAGTGTTATTTTCTATTAACTATTAATTAACTAACAGCTAGGAAGCACTGACTAGTAAGGAGCAAATACAACAATGAAAACTCACCAAAACACAAAGCTTGTGTCAGTCTTGCACAAGGTTTTACATTTACCCCAAACTCCAGTAACAGACCTAAGAGCTGCTATGCACATTCAAAACATCACAGCTGTGACTCTCCAGCATCACAACACCAGGATTTAGCTGTTCTTCAAGTGACTAGGTAAGAGATATTAAGCTGCATTCAGGCACTAAAGAAAGCAATTACCACTATTCAATAAAATTGTCAGCTACGCAATCTTAATACAATGTGGCAGGTTAATCATGCTTCAAGGCACAATATGATTGCCTAGAGGATGTGGAAAGAGCTTCTTGCCCAGTGTTTTATGAAGAGTTATTCTTATCTTTCTCCAAAACAGAAAGAGAAATAGATGTTACAAATATGGCCAAATCAAATTATGTCAAATCATATGTAGGGCACTAATTTGCACAAAAGAGCTATCAGAACCTTTCAATCACTTCTATTTATTTATTTTTTAGTAAAAGAGCAATTGATGGAAAAGGCTGAAGTTCTACAAAATATTAAGAGAAACTTGATAAGAAATGTTCTAGTTTGTGCCTTCTCTATTTTTAATGCAACCTGAGTTTGTTCACAGTCTGTTGATTAAAACTATTTACATGCAGGTTTTGTTTCACCTCCCATTAAAAGATTGATTGGAACTATGGTACAACTAACAAAATATCCTCCTCTGCTAAATGAACAAGCACGAAAAAACAATGAAAATTTAAAAGATTTTCATAATAGTTAATAGATAAAATTCATATGGGAAGCATCCCCTGAAGAATGAGTTTTACTTCTCAAACAAAATATGAATAATATATGACAAAAGTGGAGCAGAAAAATATACCTGTTTCTTTATGGCAATATCACTGCACGGATGGCAAGGAGCTCTTATTTTAACCACAATAAAAATATTCCATCATTTTCATAGTAATCTAAAACTTTAAGAGCAAGACTTCAATGCCAGCGTTATTTAACTATCCAGTTACTTCCTAAATTGCCAGCCAATTTGTCACATGATAATTTTAGTTTTAAAGAAAAAAACTTCCACCAAAACCAGACACAGTGTAAAATATGCACTGGATAGAGTTGTTCCAGACTCTTTATTAGCACCATGTCATATAAACTGTTATAAGGTTTGCATGGATAAATCAAAGCTAAGACCAAGAATGAAATTATTAGAAAACACAGGATTAATTTATCAAATTAGCTTAGAGGGTTTTCATGGTTGATCGTAAGTTTGTGCTATTCTCCAGTCCCTTTCCATTCACTCATATGAGAAAGTATGGGGAATATAGATCTTATGAATACCTGACTTTTGCTCACATCCTGATTAAAACCAGGTAGCTTCCCATGGTGGGTACAAAGAGCTAATACAATAGCAGAGGACTTTTTGTCTTTTGTCTGTGTAGATAATCCAGGCACTTGTTCTGAAAAGAAAAAAGTGCAGAACTGTCAGCTAAGCAGAGTCCAGGAGAGCAGAGTACATTTTTTCAAGTCTGCCAGCATTGAAACTTGTAACAGAAACATCCAGAGTTTTTTTACTTTCTGGAGAGAATACACTTATAAGAATTCCTGACAAAGCTCCAAGATCACATCTCTTGGGGACAGCTGACATTAAGGCTTTTTCTTCTGAGTTGCTGAAATTAGGTCATTCTCTTTACTATTGTCACCTCTTAGCAGAGGAAAGTTTCTTTTATCAAAGCCGTATCTTCTCACAAATGCACTTCAGAGAAAACTTTCCATCAATGTTTTTTCTGTTTGGATTTTGTAAGGAAACTTGCACAACTATGGAAATTTTTTCCAAACATAGCTGCCATATTAAAAAAGAAAATATTTTTATCTGAGTTACTGTGCTTTGAATCTATGTATTTTTATTCCAGAGCTCAACTTTAAAAAAAATTTTTTAAAAAAGGTCCTCACACAATATGCACCATTGTCATTAGAAGTAGGTGCTACCACTTATTTTCAAAACTGCTGAAACAATAGAAATTATTCTGCCATATTTATGGCACATCACTAGCATTTCAATGGCTTACACCAAAGTACTCTAAAACTTGCACTAGCATAGGTAACCTCAAACTCAGGACACATGCACCAAGTGGATACAGGGACACCTGGGGGCATCCTCCACTGAGGTTTCTAGGATTTTTACCTGAAGTCAGCTGTGCATGAACCTGTAGCACTGTGTCCTGCTGTACTGAGCCCTGCAGCTCTGACCATATCATGCAGCCTCATCTTCCCAGTTGTGGGTGGATGTTCAACCCTTGCTCCATTACATACCATAAACATTCCATGTCCATGGTCCCTGCACTGATTAAATTTCATAGGTTCTGATTTACAAGCATATGATTCCTATTTCTTGGTGATCAAATCCTGTTGGTTTTATTAGGATTAATTCAGATTCAGATATGCCTGAGGCAGCAATAAATCCAAGCACTTCTGAACTTCAATTCCACAGAAGACCGTGGCAAGCACATTGCTCTCCCTCTCAGGATTTTTCATAGAGGTGCGCAGAGAGAAATGAAAGAGAAAACAATTTCTATTTCTGCTTCTTGTTTTTCCTATGTGGAATGTGTTTGGAGAATTGTTTACCTGGAGTGAGTGCTTGACTGGATTCTGGTGAGGATTGTTTGAGCCTGATGGCCAATCCAATCCACCTGTGTCTGGACTCTCACAAGCAGGGTCACAAGCTGTGTGACAGAGTCAGAGAAAGTAGTATGTAGCTTTAGTATCCTCCTTTTATATAGTATATTAATGTATTTTAGCATAGTTTTAATAAAGAAATAATTCAGCCTTCTGAACTGAGTCAGACATTGTCATTTCTTCCCATTGGGTTCACCTGCATTTACAATAGAAGACCAAGCTCAACCATTCGGTTTTTTTTTTTTACCTAAGATGGGAGGGGAGCAGGGTTTAGAAGTTTTAAGTTCTTTATAACTGAATGACATAATTATTTTGCTGGATAGATGCTGATTTGCCTCCTGCATAACCCCCTCACATAACTCTGAAACATTTTCTAGCTCTTTAAAACAAGTGAGCAAATTCAAAATATCACGTAAAATTTGGCATAGGAACAGAATTCAGAAGCTGCCTTTTATTCTCATCAAATCATTGTATTGAGGACGCAGATTTCAAATATGTTTCTCATATCAAAAAACAGGCAATTAAAAAGTAACTGGCCATTTCTTCCTTCTGTACAACTGCAGCATTGCAGCAAATAATTTTCCATCTGGCAGCTGGTCTACCTGTACCATTTTCTTCCCATTAGTCCTGGTTGAGGTTTAGAGGTATCAGCACCAAGCAGAGCACCACTGTTACACAGATCAGATCTTCCAGTTGCAGGCTGATGGATGACCTCGTCAGGGCACTACCACCAAGGTGAGGCCAGGCATCATGATAGGAGAGCCTGAGGGAGGAAGGACAACTTCTGCATCATGCAATTCTTCAGGGAGAACAGGCTCGGGTCTACATAAGAACCAACAGAAAAACAAGTTTCTCCATCTCCAAACTGTATGCTGTTCACATTTTACAGTTCTTAGTACTCTCTGCAAAATCCTGCTCTGACTTGGTGGGATGTGGAGTTAAAGCTGTTAGGACTAAGGACCAAATGCACACTATCTGGAAAGATTCTGTGTAGGCAATATATTATTTTAGAGACTTTCTGATGGAATCATGCACTGTACCTTGCACACAGTAGGCTGAACAATGGGAAAACATTTACAGCTATATCAGAAGCTATAAGGAATTAGTAGTTGTTTTTGAGTGGCCAATACTTAACTGAGGACTAGAAACCTTTTGGCAGAAATGGTGCTTGTTTCAGGTGAACACAGCAAAGCACAGCTTGGAAGCAATGTCACTCTTCTCCAGACCAGCTCTAAAAAGGAGCTGGGAGCTTTCAGAACTGGATATTTAGCCATAAATATGCCCATAATTCAACATAATTCTTCTAGAATAAGAGCAACCATGTAAGTGACAATAGGGCCCAGACTACCATTTCCTGCAGGGGAAGAAAGAGAAGTGCAGAGGCCAGAGGCTGTAAAGGAATCAGATTAAATGCTGCTGTGCCCCTGCACCCAGGGATTATGGGAGACTGCCACAGTGCAATAGCCCACGGAGTCCTCTCCACTTGAGACCTAGATGATAAAGGCGAGCTCATCGACGACTTCTCATCTCTTTCATGTAGTAAAACACAAAATGCAAAAACACAAAGCAGTGGTGCAGGGTCTGACCAGAAATTTACTCACTCTGGCACTCTCTAAAACAGTGATCAATACACATGTCTAGACAAAACTGCAAGAACTAGGTGACTGTAAACATAGTAATTCTAAGTCTATTTGGTACTCAGGCTTGAGGGATTTTATTATTTTATTTTAAACAACTCCTTTCAGTGAGTACAGAAGAGCATGTTTAAAGGTATGGACATGATAGAGCAAGTATTATCCTTGCTCCAGCTGCCCCTTGCAATACAGTAATGTTACAGCTGATAGTTGCATGCTGCTTCATATTTAAGGTATACCTTCCAGCACTCAAACCAGTTAATAAAGCTGGAGGGAGAGGGACTGACCTGCCCACAGGTATGAAAAAAGCTAGCAAGAAAGTTCATTTTGGAGTTTTAATGCTGCTTTTAAACCAGTGTCTTTCCTTACTTCTACAGTTCACTCATGAAGCCTTCAAAAAACACTAGAGAAACTAAAAACTGTTACTGCTTTCACATTACACCTGACAGTGCCACTTTCATGGCTGTATAGACAATGACATTACAGATGGTGACAAAGTCAAGGTGATGGTTTGTGAAGTGTCAAGTACTGCCTGTTTAACTGCCCAGTGACAAAGCCACCAGTAAGATCTTCATTCAGAAAAGCATGGAAGCATATACCTTCACCACTCCTATTAAGTAGAGCATTTAAGTATGCATTTAACTTCAAGTACCTGCTTATGTTCTGAAGGGTTTATTTGCAGGAGTAGGAGTGTATTAACAGACCTTTCAGAGAGGGGAGGTTTGCAGAAGTGCTAACTATGTAAGATCCTAAAATATAACCACAAAGGAAGGTAATTCGGGTTTTTTTTGTGAATACCATCTCACCACACAAGCTAATGGACAGGGCTTTAAGTTGAACCAGTAGAGGGAACCCAAATGCCACGCACTTCGGCTGCCTCCCTGTAGAAGCAACATCAGTCATAGGAACATACAGGGTTGAGAGCTCCCAGGTTAGGCTGCACCACACTTGCTTTTGCTACAGCCACCTAGAAAGACACAGTGTTCTTCACTACCTCATGGTCTATCATGGATATATGGACTTTTCATACTACATACATTGCATTTCTTAAAATAATTTTTTAAGGACAAATATATTCAATGTATTGCATTTGTACAGCCTGAGCTAGCCAATGTATATTTTCCTTTACTGCTTCATTCACATTATGCCTGTCTTCTATTATACCATATAATCTAATGTTCACAGTATGCACAATAATAAAGAACACCTGAAAGGAAGGAAGACTTAATCCACAACTTTGCTGTCTTTGGTTTTATATATATATATAACTGTATGGTAGCACATTTGTACCGTTTTCTCACTGTATATATTGGTTTGGGGGCGGGGGTAGTTGCCCTTCATACAGATTTTTCTGGCACAAAAATCTTGCAAGTGGGAGTTTTTCTTCCATGCCTGAGAATTTCTTCTGCTTAAGTGTTTTGGAAAAGCTATAGTGTGTTTCCCATGCATTTTCTGGCAGCCTACATGAATCCCTTTACAGCATCTCGAACTGAATTTGCATGTGAAAACAGATTACCCTAAGACAATTACAATGTCAACTGATTAAGAAACTCCTGCACTGCTAGGATTGTGGAATTTATTTAAAAAGGACAATGAGGACTTTGTTGAAAAGTGTACACACTTGAAAGACTTCAGGAAACTTGAAAACGCCTTTTATTCTTTTAGTATCACATTCTGTGGGAGAGAGCTATTGGCTTCTCCTTAAGTTAAATTCACTCATCACACCATTTCTTTCCCGTTTAAGTGTCCAGAGGGAAGTTTCATGTACACTGCTTGAAAACAAGTGCAACTGTATCTGTTCCTCCTGAGGATGCAAGCACTAACAGATAATCCAGAGTAATAAAGGCAGCAGAGCCACATGAAAAAAAACACAGAGCGTTGAATCCTAATAGTAACTCTGCACTCATTTTATCCACTGCTTTCATGGCTTCATCAAACATGACCAACTCCCTTTCAACCTTCTCTCCAAACTGAGGACTCTCAGACAACTCAGCATCTATATTCAACACAGTTGGCTTTATGTGCTTGATTATTTGAGTTGCTCTTCTCCCTATTTTCTTGAGCGCCACTAATCTTGAGATGCAGATGCCAGAAGCATTAGCTTTCATATATTTCACATTAGAAGCAAAAGTATTTGTTGGTTTCCCTATTGTCATCTCTGTCAAAAATCTGCAATTCCCTCCAGCTCAGTTTCCTCTAAAAGGATAATCTGCTGCTGACACCTGTTGTCAGCAGTGAGGGTAGTTTGGCAGGGAGTGAACATTACCTAGGGAAAATACTCTCAAGACCACACTCCATGCAGCTGGATTTCAGAAACTACAACTGGGTTATGCCCTCTCCCTCTCCAAGAAGAAAAGGGGGGAAAAAAGCCTTTTAGCATAGATGCAAAACCAGCAAATTTGTCAGAGTTGATATATGAAGAACTCCCTGATTTGCTGGAGACAAAGGATGAACTCAAAGGGCTGGGAAATATTAAGTGTGAAGTTCATTCTCCTAATGTTTACATGGAGAAAGAAAAGTAGAACCCTCTTGTATTTTTAGACCACAAACTTGAGACCAAATCCATTATGTCAAGCATTGATGTAGGTTTAGGGAAGGAAAAAAGAAATAGGTTTTGGCTTAATTAGAAAGCACACTGGATGAATTCAAAAGCAGGTCTGCTTATGTGATTTATAATAGGATACTGTAATTCCTGGACTGAAGTAGATTCATGTGGTCTGTGTGTAATTTGGATCCACAAGGAGAAGCAGTGTCACTTACAGTGAAACTTAACTGTGAGGTATGTGCCTCATTCTCTTGCTTGCCAGATATTTCAATTATATCTCTGGTACTGTGTTATAAATAAAGCTGCAAGGAAATCTTCTAATCCAGGCTGTCTGGAAAAACCTAGGGGTCAGAGGACCCAAGATTCACTTGTATAATAATTGGGTTTTAACTCAGAACTACCCAAACCTGTGATTAAATTTATACACAGAAAAATCCCAAAGTGTTACACTGCCACAAAAGCACAGTATTTATTAACCTAGTCATACTCAACAGCCACCACCAATCTTCATTTGAAAGGCAAACAACTCTAAGACCTGTGCAATCTGCACTTCTGAAGTTCCCAGTTTCCAACAGCTAGCTGTCTGGCCAAGGAAAATTTAGCATTACTCTCAAAAGCACACAGTCTCAAACACTGTCAACTCTTCTACTGTCTGAATTACAAGACAGTTGTGTTAACTTCGACCAGCTTAGCTCTATAACCTTTCTCCTTCTCTTTTCATCTCCTCTCCATAGTTTGCCCGCACTTTGCTACATACAATAACTCTCTTATTTCAAAAGACTAAATTAAAAAAAAATTATAGATTTCATAGCATAGAATATATCTCTTTTATGCCCCATATAATACTGTACATACAACTGATAGCACCACTTAAACATTATCAAGTTAAATAGACTCCATTCTGCTGCTTTAAAAATATACAGTCTAGCAAATCAACTGATTTTTATGGAGGAGATTACTTTCTTGAATGATAAATTCAACCTCCTATCAGGAACATTATCCAATCCTTTCTCACTTACTTATTTGCAGGCAGCCTTTGCTAATATTTATCTTTTGTTCATTAAAAATGTTTTTCAGAATATTATTTACAATCTACAGAGTCTGAAAGGCAGTTCTTGAACTGACAAGACTGCTATCTTCTCACCTGCATATCCATCCAGACCACAGAGATCCCAGGAAACCCAGCCCATAACACCAGCTCATACACTAGTAAAATAAAAGGGCAAGGAGCTGAGAGAGTAAATCCCCAGTCTGAACCACCCCAGAAACAGGGTGTGGTTAACCAACCTGCTCTGATTTCATCTGAGCAGTTGCTTTCCAGAAACCTTCCTAGAGAGATTGTCTCTAGGTAGCCAACCAGGAAGCATGAAGTCCAGATAATTCTAAACTGTTCAGCCAGCCACATCTACCTCTAAAATGCAATCCTGCAAGGTCCTATACAATGCTACATTCCCAGAGAACACCTTCTGTCTTTACCTCTTGAAATTCAAAGCGCTAATTAAAGGACGTTTTGGTTTTCTGTGACTGGAGGGCAAGTTTAATTTAACCTAATACCTCTGCCACAGAAGGTGACAGCATTTATAGGCATCAACACTAGCACTTTCCTGCTCTCAGTTACTTATGATTCTGGACTTACTGGTAGTAAATACACACTGCTCGCTACTAATTTATTCCAAATTTAAACTAAGAGTTAAATCCCCTATGGTAATCTCAAACATCACCCAGTACTTGTGAACTTGTGTATTTTTCCAACCAGGAGACAGTATTTGGATTCACTGTATACTTTTCATCTGTCATTGCCAAAAATTTGATTACAAAATTTGATTACCTTTGATTACAAGATGAGAAAGATAAGTCAGTAACCTGTACTGCTTTGGGATAGTGTCTTTAGGATGACAGTAAAGGTCTGGTCAGTTACTGAATTTTTCCACCCTGGGGGTGTTTAAACACTTGGAGGAAGATGTTCACACAAAGCTGAGAATTACTGAACCAAAGGGTGCCTTGAAGTGGCAAGTTGCCAAGCTAAGGCCACGTCAGGCCCCCAAAAATCGGCTTTTTGGAAAATATCTTCATTAGAATATCTGCATGGACACACTGGCAGATACCTCATAAAAAAGGTACAACCCATTTCATAGTTGTAAAAATATTTTTCAAGAGTGCTACTGTTCACAGAAATTACACTTCACTTCAAAAAGGCTGATGAACCACTGCTTATCATTTGCACTCAACAAATAACATATATAATAACTACTATGGATGTGATCTGGATTTACCAGCTCCTCAGCCATGCTGGTACTCTGTCTCCTAAATGGTCTGCTAAGTAAAAAACGTAACATCAGTCCAGTACAACAGTTCTACATAGCATTGCTAATTTTGTGAATGCTGTGCTAGAAGAGAGAGGAAAAGGAAGTTCCCCCATACTTCTTTGAGTTTGAAGCACATTTTGGAGTTGTGCTAAGCCATGAAAGCGCAGGGTCTTAAAGTATCTAAAAATTCATGTTGTACTTGCAGTGGATCCCCTGGAACTTCCCAGCTTGGCACAGGCGATGAGCAAGCATATAGACATAATACAGACATATCTACACCTGCATGAAGGTGTGCCCCTCCTTAAAGATGGCTTTGCAAAGAGGGTGGGAAGCAGAGAGTTTGCAATTTTTCTGTTTTGAAGTGTCTGCCTAAAAACATTTTAATTGCCTAACAGCTACAAATAAATGTATTGCAAATGGACATAAATATATATTCATTTTGAGGCATTTGGCATGCTTATTTTCCTTAAGTAATGAAAATTACTATGTAAACCAAAGTCATAAACTGAGTGAAATGATTGACTGTCAAACCACCATCCAAGCATTAAAACCTCTAAATTGATAGTAAAACAATTTTATACTGAAGTATTTGTTCCCCCTACTGAGGCTTAGACCTTGTAATTCTTGGTGGAATTTTATCACTAGAACTTTTTATCAACAGAATTAATAATGGGAAAACCATCAGACACAAATGCTGATTATTATGCTATAAATTTAATTAGCAGCAATGAAAAATATGTCATTTTAATTGACTCAAGTGTCATAAACAAGCGAAATAGAGGACAGTCAGGCTGTGGTTACATGACAATCATAATTCCAGTGATAGTAGTAAAATGCTAAGTGAGAGGGTAATCGACCTTTTTTTTTTTTTTTTGCAAATCATATAAATAAGTAATGTCATCTATATTATTATATTATTATGGCAAGTTAAAGTTTGATTAGGTGCTGGGAAGACATATAAAGAAACACTTCATAAAAGTATAGAAAGTATAACAGTAATCTGAAAGATGCTGAAACCTCCTCAAAGTCATCCTAAAAGAAAAAACTATGGGAACTGTAAGAGCAAAGAACCACATGTTAGAAATTGTTAGTGCTTCTAAAACTGAATTTATGCAATTTAAAATATTCAGAAAATTAGTGTAGAAGAAATACAAGTGAGAGTGAGGAAAGGGTTTATATCTTTCATAAATGCATAAATCTAGTGAGGATGCATTTTCCCAGAGAGAGGTCAGAAGAGCAAGGCATCCCTTAATTAGAAAACAGGAGCTTCCCAATCCAAAACCTGCATAGCTACTGAGTAGTGAGTGGGGGGACGGCATCTTTCAGCACTTCCCAGAACTTGCACTGGCTGTTTCAGATTTCCTTGTGTAATACTGACTGAAGCTTTGCATGCAATAATAGCAACAACTTTTCTACATTCTCTTTGTTTTTTTTAAGTTTGCTTGAGGATTTTATTGCCCCCAGGTAACTTGCAATGATCTGGGAGTAATGCATCACCACAGTAAAGGGCTAAGAATTCAGCAACATATTTCCTGCTTCAGTCTGATTTTACGTAGATCTTACAATGGCACAGAATTGCCAATGACAATAGTTTTTAAATGTGGGGGGGTTTGCATAAATTAGACTTTAAAACAGTGTCATTCATTGCCATACACCACAATTGGCATGATTTGAGGAGCAGCCTTGGCATTGACACCACAAGCCGGCATGGGTAGCTCAGTTCTAACCCCAGAGACCCTCTCTGAAGGCAGGGAAGAGTGGCAGGAGCCCCCCAGTTCCTCTGGGGTCCTTGCAATATATGCAGCACATGCAGCACCTTGCTCCCTGCTCTGGGCTCTGCAGATGCTGAAATCACCTGTCCGCTTCTTTCTCTGCTTTCTCCAGCCCCCACCAGCCCTTCCCCAACCCAATGGACTTCAGAGCAGAAAAATCAAGAGACTATTTCAGGCTGGATTTCTAGGTATGAATCTGGAAAGACAAAAATGAGCACAGAACACAACCCAAAGCATCCACTGAGGAAGAAGCCAGCCCCTGGCTGGATCCACCCTCATCCCCAGGAGCTCTGCCATCCGGCCAAATCTCATTGCACTGCACCATGGAGAGCAGCCACACCCTTCCTGACCTCTGCCTGTGCCGCTCCCTCGGTACAGTTCTCCGTAGGAAAAGTTTGGATACAAGTGTGTCTGCTGTGCCTAGGGCTCAGCAGCTGCAGATGAGTGGTGATATTCCCTGCCCAGCACTCCACTATGGCCAGGGACGTGTGCTGCACAAATGCCAGGGACAGCCTTTATCCGGGGCCCTCACCCCGGCTGCTGCTCTACCCCACCACCAGTGCTGTCTGCTAAGGACTATCAATATTTATAGTAAGTATGGCCCCACACTTCTTTGTGGAGACTTTCTGCAAAACCAGGATTTTTGAGTTTGCTGCCATATTAGCGGTGTGATCCTGCAGACAAGGGGCTGGGTACCAGATTACTCCCACTGTCTCCTCTGGAAAAGAAAGCTCTGTTGCCTTCTGTCTTTTGAGGTGGGAAATTTTTGCTCAGGCTCCTCTGTCATACTTACCTGGATTTCTAACTTGTGAATCCTCTATTGTTTAATTAAAAGGAAGCTGTTAATTATAAAACAAAGTTTAAATCTTGGAATTATTTCTTTGCAGGGGTTATTTGCTAATGTAAATCAGGTGCCTGATATGTACCTTCTTGCTACTCAGCAAGTAACAATGTTACTCAGCAAGTAACAATGCTATTTTGCTGTGCTGAAAAAAGCAACCCATTTTGAGGTTTTATTTTTTTAAATCGTCATGTCATCAATTCCTGATGAAAAGATAGCTGTTTACTTCCTTCACACAAAGCAACAACAAAAGAAATTTTCAACAGTCTCTGGTGTCCAAACCTCCTACTGTCACAGGGCTGTCTTGCAATCTGTATCAATCCTCCTCTTCCATCCATCCACCACAGAAACTAGAAAAAGGAATAAACACTTCCCTGCTATATTGAAAATAATAATTCCTATCTACATTGATCACACAGTTCCAACACAGTAATTGACACAACATTTTCTAGCAAAAAGCAAACCTTCTGGCCAAGAGCAGTCATATATTAATAGTTTTTAGGGCTGGCAGCTCACAAAAAGCACACCTCAATATACCCATTTCCCCTTCAAAGCTAGAGAAAATACATGTTAATCACAAGAATGTACAAAAAATGTTCAGAAAATAACATACTAAACTGCTGTGATTTTCTTGTGTTGCAGCTCTTTTGTGGTCAGCTGTGGCTTCTGGGTTAGGAAGACTCAAGTAGAAAGGGAAATGTATGTTACACAATATCCATGGGCAGAATATCACAGAACATGCTCAGTGGAATTTCCCATTCATAAGTATTACCTGTTATTTATTACAGTAGTTCAAAGTATAAACCAAAATATTAGTCTCTAAAGGTCATTTTTTGGCTGTAGTTACAATCTCAATCAAAAGAGCAGAATTCTGCTTGGAAGGTAACTAGAGGCAAGGGAAACAACAAAGCCACATTACTTCTGTGAATTGACAAAAAGTGAGGCCCAACAGAATTTGGTCCCCTTCATGCTTCTTATTTAAGACTCTTGCTTTTCTATAGCTCTAGAATTGATTACTATGAAGGAATTACAATTCAGGTAAGATTTTTCTAAGCTCATCCTTACACCACAATTTTCGCAAAAATGTATTAAAACGTGTTTTAAATGTGACATCTGCTTTCCAAAAACCTTTGCAGATAACAAGCTAGATGACCTTTTTCTCACGTTCAGTTTCCCAGTTGATATATTAAAATATAAAACCTGAACTGCAGTGTAAAGATAAAGACGCAACTTGATAAAACATGGTAGGAATTTAAATAAACTCATTACACAAATCATTGTATTAGATTTACAGAGGCCAATCTTTTGTTTAAAGGAAAGGAGATTACATTTAGCAAATGGCAAGACACGGAAGCAGAAAAGATTTGCTGTTACAGCAGCATACGCAGCTATTAGAAAAACTGTAATTGTGCAAAAAGCTGTAATGAAAGCCCTCAGCCTTCATCTCCAGAGGTACAGCAATCCCACACTGTAGCTAAAAGCTTCTGCAGCCTAAAGCAGCACACATTTCCTCATCCTCTCTTCTGACCCTCTCTGGCTGGGAAGCACTCACAGAAGCTGATCCTTGCTGTTTCTCCAGGGAAGCCGGCAGATCCCTCCATCACCTGAAGAGACTCTGAGACCACTGCTGGAAGCATTTCTGTGCTTTACACCCTCTAATTTATCTCTATGCATGCATAACCCTGTCCCAATGCAGCCAGCTACACGCATGTGGACACTGCAGAAATTCCTGCTCCAACTGCAGAAGCCAATTTCATGCTCCTGGCATAAACAGGCTGAATTTATGAGCTAACTGCTAAAACAAGTGCAGGAGGCTTCTGTGAATTGGGGTATGTGACAATGATATTTTTATTCATGCTCATCTAAAAGCCATCATTAATGTGGGACTCTGAGCATTGTAGGTGTCAGACTTTCCCACCCCCAGTGGACCTTTCCCTCATTCTCTCTCACATCATGAGAGCAAGGGACAAAAATCACCCACCAAGCCCACCAAATTTGACACAGCTCAGAGCTGTCTTCAAGCTAGTAATTTCCTTCACTCTCCTGCAACCAAACAATTCTTATGTATAACAGATGTTAATTATTGTTTCCTTATCATCAGAGTTACATGCAATGTGATTGTGCATCTGTAAGACTCATGGTGGTATCTCTTTATTTGTTTGTTAGTGACTAATTTAAAATGTTTCATTAAGCCTGAAACAAAAGAACTGAGGCAGGAGGTTAAAGCATCACTGCAGGATTCCTTGGCTATTTGGCTGCTATCGATATTTGAAAAGGACTGATAGTCCTTTGGATGTTGCAGATGTAATCAGACAGCACAGCCTCTTCCCCACACTGAATTTACAACTTCAAGATGCAGCCTTTACAGTTTGACATCCCTTCAACCCTTTGCATAACTGAACTATCATGTACCATTCACACTCTTCAATAGAAAGTCATGTATTCCTACTTAATATAACAGAATTATACCGTGTTATCTCTGGCTGAGCAGGGCCACATGTTGCCTCAGCCACTAACAACACTGAGGCTAGACAGGATTTGCTTAAAAGGAACAACATTGTTTTGGCATCTTACAGCCTTCAAAAGTCTAGATTGCTTCACAGAGGCCACCTTCCAGGTGTCCTTGAGCCATGGCTCTAGTGTTATCTATCCCAGATGCTTCAAATTCATGTTCTACTAATAAAAGGTTTTCTGTAGCTTTAATTATGTATTTATAGAAACTTCCATATTCTGTGCAAGTGCATTTGTATTAGTACAGGTGCACAGAAAGATGGCAGGAGATCTTCTCTGTTGCTGAGTATCTTATTAATCACTCCTTATTAAGTCTTATTGAGCAACCTTTTCTTTTGGGGAAGGAGTAGGCAAGGAGGCATGCAAAAAGGAAAAGAAATATCTCTTCTCATTATTATTTTTCTTTCCAATTGCCCTCTTTCACAAAATGCAATAGAACAATAATAAAAGAATATTAATATTTATGCAATTGGAAAGCTTTAATTAGTGTTTCTTTAAGGAAAGCAAGATCTGAAAACTCTTGTCTGCTGATTTACCAACAACATTGAACTTGATCTCCAACCCAGGTGTTTTACACCAAGGGTCATAAGTAGTAGGAATGGAAATGCTGTTGATTTCTACTAGTGGGCCAGAGGAGCCCATCCTGCTGAAGGGCCTAGCCTCAAAGATGACCTTGATCTACCACCAGCCCTAACTCCTGAGCTGGGAGAGGAACAGATAAATGCTGAAGCCAGCAATGGGCACTGCAGCTGAGGAAATAAAAGTGCTTTATTAGTTTCCTGCCCTTGTTCATTTTAAATCAACAGAGGAAGAGAATTTATATTCCAGGCCCAAAGATGCAGTTCTAACAGCATCAAGTGGATTTTTGTATAAATATTATTAAAATGTATTTTCTATATAGAAAGAAATTGAATATTAAGAGTTTAATAACTAGAAGAATGCATGCTCTAAAAGCCTTCAGGAAGGCCTTGACAACTTACTGAACCAAGTTTCCTTAAAAAGTACTTCCTTACTCTTACTAGAATTGCTACACCATGATATGGAATCCATGAAGGTGGATTTCTCCTGCCCACACCTCTGCCCCGTGCCTCTTTCTGACAGATGTCATATTTCTGTGGAGGCATGAGTCCCTCTATGATGTTGCTTGCAAGTGATAAAAAATCAACTCTGGCAGTCCCTTTACAATATTTAAATACTAAATATTGTCAAGGCTTTCCCACTTTCAGGATAACATATAATTTTTCTGTGAATAACTTGTGTCTGTAGTCACAGTTAAACACACACACACACAAAAATTCATACAAGCACAATACTGAGGATTGTTTTCCCCTGAAGGCAGAAAAAAAGCAAGGAGGGAAGCTGGCAGGTACTGTTAGGACTGGCAGTTGTCATGTTGCAGCGTTAATCTAAGTAGTCCCTGCTCCACCCTTTTCTTGGTCTTCAGTTAAAGGAACATAATGACTAATGGTTGCTTTTTAAAAACGTGTGGGGCAATTCAGGCAAAACCACAGCAAATGCTGTATGCAGTGATGCAGCTCTTAGCATCCCTGTAGTAGCTGCCACTTGCTATTGCAGTGGGGCAAGAAGAGAAGTGAAATGCTTTACCCATCTTCACAGAGGGAATCACAGGTAAGTATAAAGAACCAGGAATACTGGCCTATACTTATTATCACTGAGAATTTCTTTCTTTCCTGCATCTCCACTGTGCTTTCATATTCAAAAGTCCTTTTATTTCACCACTAACAGCTACCTGCTAACAGTGACACCACTTAAATAGCAAATGACTAAAAAAATATTCTCGCTGACTCATTTTCCTTAATGAGACAATCAGTCTTATTCAGAGCAGTAGGCCCAAGCTAATAAACACACACTTATTGACTGCAACCGAATAATGGCAAACATCACGAACAGATATATTTTCTTCCAGATTCTTCTTATAAATACAAAAGCAGTTGTCACATCTCTTGATGAGGTCTGACTGCCTCCGTCACTGTGTTGTGCTGCATGACGCACATCAAGTTTCTGTTCTCGTTGCCCTCATTAAGATTCTCACAGGTAAGCCTGGTTGGCAACTGTGTCAGCCCTTATAGCAAGGGAATAAATGTTCTGAGTTGTTTTTCAGCTTTCTGAAAATGTTTCTTAAACTACATAACCTACCACACAGTGCAAGCTGCATTTATGCAGAAGGAAAATTTAACTCCACCTCAGTAAGCAACAAATTCATTAAGCAGTTCAGATTTTAATACAAAATTACAATTCATCATGCTGTTTTCTTGGAGGTGCAATTTAAATACCAATACAGTTATTAGATAATGATAAGAGGATATTCACCTTTTTATGGCATTTGAAATACACAAGACTGTGTGCAGCAGCTGGGAACTACATCTTAAACTCTTGAGAAAAAACAATGAAGTCCTGACACCAATTAATCTGCGTTCAATGGACTGAATTCAAACCATCAGCTATTCTGAGCAGGACCTTTTCATCACCATTGATAATAATAGTTTGTCCAGCAACCTAGAGTAACTATGTGAGACACAGACATTTAAGTTTTATCCTGACAGTAGAGCCAGGAGAGATGATATAATAAGTACTTGTGTGGTTGCAGATTATATGTCCCCAGGGCCTGGCAGTGGTAGAGCACATGGACTAAGAGAATGGGTATCACTGTACTTTGACCTCTGCTGCCATGAGCATTTGGACTGAAATAATTCACAGAATTACAGACAATTCATGCCGACACACTGAAAAATTTTTCTTCCAGTAGGAAGCATTTGTTTAACGGAAGGCAGATGGGCTTGCTCTGTAATTTGCCACACAGAAGAGGAAATCCCTAATTCATCAATTTCCAGTTTTCCACTATCCTCCACCATGGGCTTCCTCATTAAGATGAAGGTGCTGAATCTCTGCTACAGGTGGAGAAAGCTGCATGAGCTATTCTGCTTTTCAGTGAATCAAGGCTATTGAATTGCCTAAATAAAGCAGCATTAGCAATACAGTAGCAGAGCACTTTACTGCTGCAGAAACCAAAAGGCTTCATGAAGATGCAGGTTACAAAATTCCTGCCTCCACATGGGGCTGGGAATAAATTAACATATTTCTGATTAAATGCTCTTGTGGGTTTTGGCTGACTTTCAGCCTAAAATTCAAAAAATTGTAGCTTACAGCTACAACTTCTGTGAGGTGGCTTTAATTTTGCTTGCTTTTTTTTTTTTTTTTTGACCTCTGAATAAAAAGGGTCTTTTTTCTTCACTTAGTCAAGTAAAGGGAATACAATGTATTACTGAAATGTGAATTACCTAGCAATCTCCTGGTCAAGTGCAGTAATAAGCTCAGGCATCTCTGATAGCTAACTATATTGTGCATCAGCAGCATTTAGAGTTAGTCACAAACTAGCAGCACAAAGACGACCTGCTGGCTCATGAGAAGGAGGATAGGAGTGGCAAGAACAATTCTGTCTGTGTGGATTAGAATCTCTGAACCACTGAAGAGCCCAAGTTGGAAGGGATCTGGAAACAGCATCCACTCCATTCTGGAGACAAGCTTCTGCTGAAATTTCCTGAGCTGATTTCAGTTTGGAGTTTGGTATATCTTGGAGACCTTTCCTCAGTTTCCTACATTCCAGGAAAAAGAAGCAAAGGGAAGCAATGGAGTGGTAGCAAGAAAGTATAAACAGAGAGAGGCTCCTGCAGAGACTAACTGGAGGAGAACAGCATCAATGGTCACATTTCCTCGCACTGCTTCTTGAGCCAAGGACTAGGTTTTGCTCTGTGTTTGTGCTGTGCTTAGCACAACAGGCTCCTAGTCCACTACTGCTCTCCACAGCAGATACTGAAGCTCAAATTTCAAGCAGGTGACACATGTTCCCAATTTTCCCTTTTTCTACTCCCACAGACCTGATCTCTATCTCCTACCCCATAATGGAGTTGTACTGCTTCCTTACTACATTCTCTGCTTACGTGTTTTACATACATCTCCCTACCCTTCAAACCCTTACTCCTTTGAATCAATCAAGTCTCTAACATGGATTTGTGTAAAGTTCTCAGTACAGCAAAGCCACTAGTGTTAATTAGGATCTTTAAAGGCTAACATAACTTTCATCCCTCTTAGTACAACTAATAGGAACTAAATGTAATGGATTCTCTTCTCAGTTGTCCCACTGACAAGTCACTTACATATACACTACTTCTACCAAATACAAAATAAGGAAAATAGTTCTGCCTTATCATTACAAAACACTTCTACCAAAATCTCAAAAGGGAGAAACAAATTATTTCTGCAAAAGAATAAAGGAGGATGAAGAGAGAAGAAAACTGTTCTCTCTTGGTTTTCACTCCTTTGTCATTACAAGAAGCTTACCCATACCTGGTTTTAAGCATGTGCCTGCAGTCATACCTCTCAAAGAGCTACTTTGGCAGAGGTTCTTCAGAGTCACTCACTCTTCACACATACTGATGAAAAAGATGGTATTGTGGTTGGTTTGAGTGATAACTGAAACTGAACACTAATTTTATAATAAAATTTTAAATACGACATTTACAGTATATTAAAAGAACACCTTAAAAAAACAAAGCACACAATGTATAACATCCATATTTTGAACCGATTCCTTCCAAGCATATTTTCAAAAAGGAAATCTAGTAGATTGGCAAGTTCTGCAACTACACCTGGAAATGAGCAGGTAGTGCTCACCCCAGAGAAGCAGTGCAGTAGCTAAGGAGCACAGTTTTCAGAAGGTATCATCCAGGGTGCTCTAACAGCGAGATGTCCTGGGCTCTGATGGCCTCCCAAGGGGAGGGGCAAAATTCCACATGTGATACACTCTGGATGAGACTGCATAAAAGAGAGGCAAACAAAATGGATGGGCTTGAGGGGTCTTGATAAAATGGCTTAGTGTATTTGTCTAATTTTTAGCCTCTACAGTTCTGGACTATTGCATGACTATGCAGCAGCCTTGCTTTTCATGTCCTGTAGCACTTTGTACAGTACAAAAAGTCATAGCATGTCTGATTAAAGTGGCTCAGGGCACATGTTAATAAATGCTCCCACAGCAGACCAGTACTTCTTTTTACATCAACCTATCACCATAAAAGTGATCTGGGAAAGACCTGGCATGCTCTGACATACTGCTGAGTAGTTTTTGTTCTAGCCAAATGGAGAATGTGAGAACAAAAGCAATATAATTTTTAAAAGAGAATGAGAGCTCAGAATATACAGATAAACAGCCGTTGTGTTGGCAGATGATGGTAATGAACAGTGAAGCACTAGAGTTTTTAATTTCCCTTTCAATTAGCAAAGGGAACAATTGCCATCCAAATGGCTCTCAAATCCCATCCCCATTTCCTGTGGCCTGAGCTGTAAATTGTATCACTAAAAAAACAGAACTTGTATACAAATAAGGTATCTGAATGCTGGGTCAGGGGATAACTTCACAGTACTCAGATCAAACCATATGATGAAACATATGGTACTTGAAATAAGTGAAAGCTCCTAAACCTGCATACAAACAATGCTGATGGCCAGTGGCCATAAAAGTGGGATTACTGTATCTTTTGTAATTATGGCACAAAATATTATTGAGTTAATTTTATTACTGACAATAATGAATGAAACAGCTAAAAAAACCACACACCAAAACCCAAATACCTCAGTTCCATTTACAGATCCCAGGCTGAATACAAGAATCTGACAGGTAAAAAACATTATCTTATGGATGGGCACACTTACAGAAAAATATTTTTGGAGGGGGGGGAAAGGGGAATTATAAAATCATGTTGTGGAATTTTTATTCTTTATTTTAACATATGGAAGGAGCAGATCTGAAGGCACTTATGCAAGACATTGACCAAGACATGCTCTAAGATCTACCCTAATCCCAGACTGAGAACTATTATCATCTAGGGCTTGTTCCTCTGTTTCGTTTTCCTGTTAGTAAGTTGTGCTGGGTCTCTGATAAAATGGGTTCCAGGCCAATATTTCCATTTCCTCTTTAACAAACTTATTCATGCAGCCTTGTCATCTTTGACTGCTCGGTGCTCTTCTGCAACCCTAACTACTGCTATTGCCAGCTGGGGGTCTGTGTACAAACCACAAACAGGATGGGAGTGCCGAGGAACGCACCTCGAGCTGTTATTTTCCAGCATCAGTCTCATTACATGGTTATGAAAATGGGAAGATGCCAGCAGCTCACATCCCCAGCAGCAGACAAAGAACTTAATGTTGCAACTCACTTCAGAAGTTTTTTGACCAATCACACAAAGCAAAAGCATATTGACAGTAGATTTATCCAACCACTACAAGCAGACATACCTTTTGTGAAAAAAATGTTTGCTTGTTTCACATACAATACCTGCTTGTAAACCTTAAGATACATTGCACAGAGCTCCAGTATTAAGCTTAGAACTTCCTAATATCTTGCTAGATATACTTTTCTGTAGCTTAGGGAGTTATTCTATCCAAGCATTAATACACAGACTATTGTTCTATTTGTCCTTACTTTATACTTGTGTAATTTTTCTGCTGACGAATATTATGGCTACTGCTTAGCTCTAACCACAGTTCTGCTGCCTCTGAGGTCTGCTTTTGCAGCTTTCCCAAAACCCTCTAATTTTAAGGATTCCCACATACTGCCAGCTGGGTTGCTCCCTGCCTCTTAGCAGCAGTGACCACCCAAGGTAGTGGGTATTTTTCTGACTCAGGCTGTAGGAAGTAAACTATCACAGTCCCCTAGGGCACAGTGAAGGAATACACCTGAGATGATGGAGAGCAGTGAACAAATGGTGGAAGGCTGTGAGAAACACCTTTTGGCTTTTCCATGGCAGCCTTCCCTGCAAGCCCTCATAAAAGGGATGGGGAGACACACAAACTGCAAACACAAACCTGTAAGAGTGGTAATAGGGGACCATACTGCTGGAGGACAACATCTCACCAGTACTTCTGCATTAGAACATAGCAAGTAAATGCACATAAATGGACCCAGTTACACAGATAAGTATTTAAATAAATCAGGGGGAATCCATGATCTTATTTTTGAAGCTTCACTAAACCTTTTCTGTTACCCATATTGTATTTTGTGTTTTGTATAAAAACTGAAATATGGATAGGATTTATGCATTATGAACAAAATTTTGATCTCAGCCACCCCATCTTCCAACTGCTTGCAAAACAACAAGTACCTGCATGGACCACTAACAACTGCTCAGCTGCATCGAGCCCACATCGTTGGGAGGGAGCTCACTTCTCTCTCTTCTTTCAGGAGAAGAGCTCCTCAGATAACTGTGAATATGCACTACCTCCATTTCTATTTTCAACTCAGAATTATGAACTAGTATATGGAAAAACATTAGACCTGTCTTGTTGTTAATTGTTCTAATTCCAGAGCATCAAATATAAGGTGAAATACTTGATTCTTTGTAAAGGGGTGATCAGCTCTTTCAGCAACTGTTGGTACCATTAAGAGGAGAATGTTTATGGTTTCTAACTGCTAGATAGCTGGAAATGATAAACAAATACTATGATAGACATCACTGAGTAACACTAGCAAATATGTGAATTTCCATCTGTATTTAAACCTGAAAGTGAACTGAAACATTGCTATTACTAAGAAAACAAAAAGCTCAGATGTGATAATAATACCCTAGACTTAGCAAAAGGAAACAGGGGCAGAAGGATTTTTCTATTTACTTGGAAAGTGGACATTATACTTTTTAACACAGGCTGTGAACCATGTGAAAAAAATAATAATTGGATAAGTAGTGATTTTAAGTAAGACTGCTGCATTAAAGGCCACATGCTGAGCAAGTGATGGATTTTATTGCTAAAAAGATTGGAGGCTCTTAGTAAATTGTTAAAATGCTATTACAAAAATTGTCTAGAGGTCCACTCTAGAGATGTAAAGTCATTATCTCTACCAATGCGTCTCAAGGGTGCACATAGATGTGCGTAGAGTGCTTTAATATCGTGGGGGCTTGCTGTGGTGAGCACAGACTGTAGGGCCACTTAAAAGCAACAAAAGCCTATTCTGTACCTTGTGTGAAACACGTCTTTACAGTCATACCTACATGGATGTGACTTTAAATAAACACGTTTTATTTCAGTCTTGGAACGGGATTGCACACCACAAAACTGTGCAAACCTGATATCCTGCATGGCACCAGGAAACTTTCTAGTGTTAACAACCCACTTTCTTTTCCATCTCCCATCTCTACAGCAAAATGCTGACAGGCCTTGTTGATGGGGCCTTCCTGATGATCCTTAAGAACAGAAAAGAATACACAGATGTATAAAATTAAAAGATAAGTAAAAAAAGGTGCATTTACAACCTGCATGATTAAGAGAAGTTCTCACTCAGTGCCAGGCATCTGGTTTCAGCTGCCAGCCCATGTTCCCAAAGGGGCTGGTCACAAATGCCAGATGCAAGACATCAAACTTCTTGTGGATGCAAGCTATTTTTAGAAGCAGTTTAAAGTTCAGGAACAGTGATATGATTCTGAATCTATCTCCATGTTTGGTACTCTGACTGTCAGCTTCTGCCTGGTGGTGAAATATGGAGTGGTCTAAACATGCTGACACCTCTGCCAACCCTTGAAGTGGTCACAGTCAAGTAAAAAAGGAAGGCTAGCTTGGGGAAAGCTGTTATACATCTGGTGGTATTGTCAGCAAAACCATGAATTTATTTCCCCATTAAAGTCCTCAGTTTTGCATGACACAAAATTGTTTTTTTTCCCCTAACACCAAGTTTTATTCCAGCTTCATTTTTTTTGTCAGCCTCACCATTAGAAGTCTCCCATTCCACAAGGAGATTCCCTGACTGGCTGCACTACTACTAAATCAGGACAGGATATTGTCTTTCTTGAGATCTTATCTACTATGTTACAATTATCACAGAGGAATGTCATCTGAATAGTTATGCAAATAAATCTCTCCTCGAGGGAGATATTTTCAGATTCAATTGCTCCTGAGGAAGCAATGCTTGTGTAGTAATATGGCTTATTGATGGGCCTGTATTTGTATTCCAGACCTCTTAAATCAGCTGGCCTCTTTAAATCCAGTTAAACAGACTGGTAGGAGCCCAAAAATGTCAAGCTTATAGGTGTGTTTGGAAAACAAAAGTGACCAAGTGCAAGGGAAACTCAACACTGAGGGAAAGACAGTGAGGGAATGGAAAACTAAGTATCACCAGATAATTACCATCAACACAGGCTTTGGGGGTTTTGCCTCACATAACTATTTCTTAGTTATGCTCTTCAAGAAGGGCCAAAATTTCAAGTACTATATCAAAATTAAACCATGACCACATACATTGCAGGTATTCAACCCAGTGGTAAGCAATGTTTCTTCTCCTTTTTCCCTACCATAGTAATGTGGTGATTTTCTACCATTCACATAGTATTTACCTTATTCTGGGCCTTAGCAGCTCCATCTCACCAAAGATACAGTAATTATATAAATCTACTCAAGAATAAAATTAGTTTGGGTCTGTGCAACCTCTGAAAGCCAGCACCTTTAAAAAAATCAGGAAAATATTCTAGCAAAAGAAACAAGTAATGTCAATGATAATACAAGCAATCTTTGCTGCTTATTTTTCTTCTGTTCTAAACGTGGAAGATTAAAAAGCAAAACAGTGCCATCTGCCAAAGCTAATCCTAACCCCCCCAAGACAACCTTGTAGTCGACAGCTTGCCAGTGAAGAGGGAGAAATTTGCAATAGCAGTCAGTACCAGGATGCTCTCCACTGGGCAAAATGCATTACCCAGGCAAAGACCCACAGTGGTAGCTGTCTGCAGGCAGAGATTACAGGAAGCAGAGACTGCTCTGCCTGCCTAGCACCTTCATGTAGCACCTTCTAACAGCAGACTTACTCCTGCCAAGCTCTTCAGGAACAGAGTACCAGAAGTTTGGAGAGCAAAGTTACAAAAGGGATGGGTCCTCAACACTGGAAGGCCATTGACCCATTGGAATGAGCCCTGAGGAGAGCCGTGAAGATGATCAGAGGATTGGAGCACCTCTCCTATGAAGGAAGGCTGACAGAGTTGGGGCTGTTCAGCCTGGAAGGGGGAAGGCTACAGGGAGACCTTACTGTGACCTTTCAGTAGTTAAAATAGGTTCACAAGAAAGAACTTTTTAGGAAAGCCTGTAGAAGTAAGACAAAGGATAATGGTTTTAAACTAAAAGAGAGTTGACTTAAACTAGATATAAGGAAGAAGTTTTTTACAATAAGGGTATTGAGACACTGGTCCAGGTTGCCCAGAGAAGTGGTCGATGTCCCATCCCTGAAAACATTAAAGGTCATGTTGGATGGGGCTCTGAGCAATCTTCTAGTTGAGGATTACCCTGCTTATTGCAGGGTGATTGGACTAAATGAACTTTGAAATCCCTTCCAACTGAAACTATTCTATCACTCTGTGAAAATATTTGTCAATAACTGCAGGATCCTTTTGAGTTAAAGAGATAAACAGCCATAAAATTTGTGTCACTTAAGATCGAGGATGCCATAGAAGTACAAAATATTCACTCTTAGTCACTTGTTTCCACATGTTTTTCTGAAATAAAGATACTGCAGTACTTCTCAACAAAACAAGAATAGTCTCAGTCTCTGTTCCCCTATGCTTTTAGAACTGCCTTGCTTTTTTCTTCCATGAAAAACAATGTCATGAAACTAAGTTTAGGTTTAATTTGTGGCCTCTAGCTCACTCAAACACCCTAGGTTGCTGCAGAAAGCAACTGATTCTGAGATACCCACCTGCTTCCCCCAAGACCATACACAGACTGACACTAGGAAGCACCGCTGTAGGCTGAACCTGGTTGTCCTCATCTCCACAATTGTTTTAAGGGCGCAGAAACAGAGCCACGGAAGAAAACAAAGAACACTTAAGTAACTACCCAACGAACTTGAAAAAGAGAGAAATTCTTAATGCAAGGGCAGACTTTATAACTTTACAGAGTGAAGATACTAACTGCAAATCTTGAATTTTTACTGGGCTGGATATACAATCCTTCCATGAGGAGGAGAAGGAGGGCCAAAAAAACACAAGACTGAAAGATGGGATGCCCTTTGGGGATATTTGGCAGTTAAAAGACTGGTAGGTCATGCTCAGGACATCTTTGTTAAAAGTGACACAGACAAACTGGTCAAATCTTTGGTGTACAAGCCAATGAATCTAGAGAAATAGAAAGTAGACACAAAATTCCCCTTTAGTTTTAGTGTATCATTATTAATGAATTGTCATTTTGTGGTTTTAATTTAAGCAAAATATTCCGTATATTTCAAGAAGTTGTCAACAGATCTAATTTTAACTCCACATTATACAATATTGCTATGCTTTTTTGTTTGCTTTGCCTCCAATGAAATACACGGCTTGTTTCATAGTCCATGGACATACAAATGGAAATTGCTTTCCATCATTAGGCAAGGCAATACTAGACCATGTTTTCAGATTAATTAATAAATCTTCAGAACTGGTCCTTCCTGCTCCCAACCACACTACTGCCTGGGCTCCCTGGTAGTGCTCACTGTTCTAGAGCTATTTAACAGTTTCAAAAATACCTGTTGTATTATACCCAAGCAGAGGCACAGAAAAATATGAGAGTCATAGGCAGGAGAGAGGAGGAAGGTCTTGTTTTGCAAAACTGATGTAGAATGCAATCAATACACAGTTTTACTGAAGTTGCAGTTTTGAGCTGTTACCTGAGTTAGAAACAAATTTTTCAGTTAATAAATGTTACACACATCTCTTTCTAACAGACACTATTTTAATTTACTTTGAAGAACTTCATAGAATTACAGGAAAATTCACATTGGAAGAGACCTTAGAAAATTCTAAGCACAATCTTCTCAAGCCAGGCTTAGCTGTGAGGTGAGACCAGATTACTTAGAATTTTGTCCCCTTGGGGATCAAAGACCTCTGAGGAAGAAGACATGGCATGATCTCTTTGGGCAATCTGTTCCTTGCCTGACTGTCTTCATGGGGAAGAAGTTTTCAGCAAAATTATGATAAATACTGCTTCTTTGTAGGTCCATTCATACAGTATGAAACCTGTATCAGAAGGTATTTGCACAAATTAGCTTCATAATGGCTGGGTTTCTCTTCATTTTTTATTCATTAGTGTAGTTGCACTATTAAGGAGCTCTGTCAGGTTAAAATGAGGTCAGACTGATGATGAACACATGGCTGAAATGGTCCTGCACCGCAGTTATAAGTAGGTCATCTCAGAATCCCATTTTTATCTCAGCTAAAATGAAACAAAAATTTGTCCAGATTTCAATGGCTGAATCTTATTGAACATACTATAACAATATATAGTGCAAGCTGACAACAGAGCAGTAAAGAGGTGGTTATGATAAAATTTGAGCAAAGTTTTTCCCAGTGATATGTTGGCTGTGGGGGCTATGAAATCTACTTCTCTCTAGAAAGGAAGAGATTGGAACCTGGTAGATCAGCAGTACCTATATGTTCAGTTACCAAACACATGTTTAACTCCACATGATAATTTAAGTTGCCATGTTGTAATGACTGTAAGTCACTGATGGATTGGTTTTTTCCACTTCCACACATTAGATCACAGATGCTGTGGTGCCAAGACAAGTGAATCACTCATGCACCAGGGATTAACATTTGCACTGGGGACAAGGACTTCAATCATCTCCATGACAATGTGTTTAATATTCCCATGTTTTTCCACATTTCAGATAGACCCTAAAGTAAAACTTTACATCAAACACATGATCAGTTACAGTTGCTGATTTCATACTCCACAGTTAAGGCACAAGGAATGCAAAAGGAGTTTACCAAGTATAGCTCTTCTAATCTAATTTCACAGAAAACTGTCTAAAATCCACTTGGACTTAAGCTTGGCGCATCAGTGAATATCTCAGCAATTAAACAATCCAATAGTTCAGGGAAATGCATTTTACAGCAGTGAATATTATCATCACTTATTACTGAGCACTAGCATATGCTCTCAAACATTAGACTGCCACCAATCAAGTGGTCTGCTGAAAGAGCATCTCCATGTTAGGCACCACTATCACTCAAGGCGAAGACACAGGCCATTAGTTAATCTGGTTTCTGGTCTTCATGCACATACTGTTCAGGAGCAAAATGTGTCCTGAATGGCATCTGTTCCCTCTCTTCCTTGGCAACATCAGGAGCAAGGGTTTGTTCAATGGAGGGATACAGAGAAACAGAGAAAAAAAATGAGTCCACAGAGTGTGCCTTCAGACAGCACTTCTGCCACAGCTACTGGGGAATTTAATGTAGACAATGTTCTGGTTCAAGCCACCAACTTTTTTCCCACCAACTTTTTTTTAGTTGGCATCTACTGAATTTGCAATTTCAGCAGGTCATGCTAGAGAAAACACAAGGCCTTTCAATGAGAAAGCAGATGGCATTAATGTGTTGTTGGAGTTGCTTGTTACACCAGTAGCACCAGGCATTTGTCCACTAATAGCTAAAGAAGGGGCAGGGTGGCAAGAATTGACTTCTTACAGCACAGCTTAAAGAAAAAAAGGGACAGAGTGATGCTTCATTAATAACATCATACTTAAAATGCATTCATTATCTTCTTTCTCACTACTGACACTGCACTTATGTGTTCAGCAAACTTATAATAAAGCCTACAGTTTTACAGGTAACTTTTGGCCACAAACAGCTTCCCAGCCCCAATTTTTGTAGACAGGCCACTAACTTGGTAACAAGTTAAAACATTTCCTTTTCAGATTTGATTGTATTTTGGCAAAATGCATGAATATCATGTTCTGGTTTTGTTCTGCTTATCATAGAAGGATATATAAAAGCCTTTTTTTTACACTTGTAATGGGTTCTTGTCAGCTGTTACTCTGTAATATGAGTGCTCCTGGGAAGGCAGAGAATATGAAATCAATCAGGATTCTTCGCAGTGCCAGTAGTGAAAATTCCTGCCATCTCTATGAAATACTCAGGCTTTTCATTTTCTTTGTAGTGTGTTTTAGAAATCCCTACAAACTCTGTAAGGCACAGAACTGAAACACACATAGCTTACACCTAGGCAGAGCGGGGGTGAAAAAGGAAGCATGCTCTCCACATCAGTGCAAAGGCCATACATTTCAGACTGTTTATTGATGTAATGATCTGGTTTTACTTTTGAAATCTTTCATTAGGTTACTCAGATCCTTTAAACTACCTTTTTACACCAGTATTACAAACTGCTGTACTACTTACACATCAGTGGTGAACTGCATATTGTGCCTTTGGCAGGAACCATATTTCAGAATTTTTTCTCAAGCAATGAGTGGGAAAACACTGCTGTTACTGAATAACATAAAAATGAATTTTATTACCAGCCTTACCACCTACAATTATTTCTACTAGTAGTTTACCAGTAATTTACAGACCAATGCTGGCAGTTATAGACCAGATCACTGGCCCACTAACAAGCCAAATATACAAGAAATTCACAGATAATAATGACTTCACATTTCAATCTAGGCTAAGCATGAATGCAAAATTCAGACATATAAGAAGAAAGAGTTCCAAGAGCAGCAGCAATTCATATAGATCCAGACACCAAAATAAATTAACAGAGGGAAAAATCAGGGAGTGCAAATACTGACATAGCACAACATTTTCATCTGTACCTTTTCTATTTGATGGTGCTAAAATGGTAACTGTACCTTTCAGTCCTTTCTCATACATAACTTTGTGCATATACAAATACAGGAAGATGGACAGGGGAATTCACTCATCTTCCAGCTTAAGAACAACTGTAAAAAATGTAGCCTTTGCCTTTCCCCCTAAATTCCTGCACAAACATTTTGAGAGACCCACAGATGTTAGAAGACAACTTCCAATGGATTGGTGTGGCATTTTGTTACTTCACAAATATCTGTGTGTGGAATCCTCTGATTCAACCCCCATGCCACTACACCTGTGTCCTTCAATTCCCCAAATCTTCTGCCTACAATGAGCAAACAGGCATGTCAACAAGGAGGGAGAGGGCTGAGAGCACCACCCCATTCAAGGGTTTCACTGGTTACCAGGGTTTGAAAAACATCATAAACTTTCAAATTATGATGGTGTGTGATCACCTTTTGCCTTGCATGACTTTTCAAGACAAAGATACATAGATTAATTGAAAGGTAAGCTGAAAAACTCCTTGAAGTCTTGACAAAAGGTCATTATTTTTTCCTTCACTTTTGTGCTTGCAATTCTTTATCCTAAGGTGTTGAACTTTACCATCACCTTCCTTTTCTCTCTATTCCATCTCCCCCTTCAGATTTCAGCCTGCTGCATTATAAACAGTAATACCTTTCATTCTTCCTTTTTGCACAAAAGCATGACCATGGTGCACTGCTCTCAAACAGATCAGAATTGAACATCAAGTCACAATGATTTCAAGCTGTAGCTCATGACTGCACATTCAGCATCTACAGTCTCTCTGCTCTCCATTTTGATTTAACATTTGGTTCTTGTTGGCCCATATAGTTCATCTTGTTGCTGTTAAATACAGTAGCATCTCTCTCTGCAAACCCTGCCATCTGGAACGGTTTTTTATGTACGTTTCAGCAAATCACTTGTTTAAAAAATCTGGAAGCATTTCTTGCCTCCCCTTGCTTGAAACGAACTTCCTTTCTTTATCGCTGAGAAAGTGATACCACTGCATGTAGCACTGGCTTGTCCCTCATAGCCAAATGTACTTCTAAATTGTTGTCATGAACCACCCTCTTCAAAATTACAGACACATAAACCAAGATCCAGGTCTTTCAGATTGGGTTCACCTCTTTTTGGTGTTTTGCTGTTTTGTTATTTTTTTAAACAGACCATATGACAAAACCATGAAGCATCTGGGGATACAGTCTGCATGAAATCTTTTACACAAAATAAACCTGTCTTACTGTCTTAACCATTCAGTATTGGGTGTTCTCTAAATTACTTGAGATTAAAGAAACAAACTCCAAATAAACAGCAAAAGTCACTTATTTGTGTCATCTACTTTGAAAAAAAATTGCTTAAAATAGAGGAATTAGTAATCTGATAAACAAATTGTGAAAGCTGCTAACTGCTGCTAATATACTGCCTGGCACTACTCTCCTGTTTCAGAATAAAAAAAAACCAATCAATACATATATAACATATATTTCTATTCTTTGTGCATTAGCAGCTGTCTCTTTCAGGACTCAGTATGTGATCAGAATTTTAAAACAACAGCTCTAACCCTAACATCACCATTCTGTAAACATGACATTATAACAAGAGCACAGTGTTAGCCTTGGCTTTGGAAAGCTAACAACATAACCTTAGAATGGCAACGAAGTATACAGACAAAGGTTATGGTCTAGATTCTCAAGAGTTGAAGCCTTTCTGTGTTAGGCCAAAGATTTTTACTCAGTCATAAGCTGAAGAGCTCATTTCAAAGAGAGTATCCACTATCCTGAAGCATCAGGAACTGAGAGCCGTGAAACACGTTTGATACAGGTATCAGCTGTCACAGAGAAACTACAGCAGCTTTAAGCAAGTGATAGAAAGGTATGGGATTCCAAGCCCTTTTCCTAGCTTCCACAGAAATTTTTTTTATTGTATGATATTGTTCTCCAGTTAACCTGGCCTTTAAACTGGGGTGTGACTTCAAATCACCACCATGGAGACGGGTCTATGTGTGAGTTATCACACTGCACAAATCCAGTGAGACAAAAAGAACCATAGTAAGAGAAAAGAGATCTTTTTCTTGAAGGCAGTATCTTCTGCCTTTAAGGCAGCACCTCAGCCCTAGGTGCTGAGGTGAACAGCAGCAGTCAGCAGTCAGATCTTTTCTGGAGAATTGCTCCATCTTGGCTAGTTCTGCTTGGTGACCTCATCAAGGGTAAGCACCTTGTGTGCCAGTCTGTGTGGCCCTGGCTGAGATCTGATGTAGGACTGCAGGAGCTTCCAGCTCATTCCATGGAGTCCTTAGGGCAGGGTGAACTTGTTTTTCTCTTCTGTGCTTTTAAGAGATACATTCATTTTTAGAAGTTAAAATGTTAACTTAATTTCTTTTGCAGCTATGGCACCATAACAATGGCTAAGATGCTGTATTAGGAGATATATTTCCTAATTTAGTTTATCTTATTTTCTTACATTTTATCTTATCTCTGTAAATCACAGAATATATTAATCATTTAGCAGAATATGACTATCCCCAGTCTTAAATACAAGAACTACAAGTAGGAAAATAAAACTCAGAAGTTTCTTTTCTGCTATGGTTGCAAAAGTTAATTTAGAAGAATGCCAGCCAATGGAATAAAGCTGCTATTTTTAACCTTTGGGCGCACAAAACTTATCATTAAAACTTACAATTAGATAAACGATTTGAAAGCAATATAGATTTTAATATGGAAAATTCTTCTCAAGGAAAAAGCCACAGCATCAGTTTAAAGCTAATCACAGCCTGAGATCTGATAGAAAGAGAACAGTACACAGGAGGGCAGCAAAATAATTGAAGAGTCCTGGTGCAGGACCCTTGTACATGTACAGGACAGTACAGTAAGTTTTATTAATGCCTGACATAGACCACTGCCTATAGAATATGTGAGCATCTGTACTGCAACAGATACTTCTTGCACAGGCACACAAGTTAGGGCAGTGGCCTTTGGAAATCTTAGCCTGGAATACACTACCAAATGCAAACAATAAGCCTTCCCCAGAAATTCTCATATGTGCAAGCATTATTGCACATATTTCACCTTGATTACAAGTTTCTTTGATATCACAAGAAAATCTCTTCTAGGAATTAAAGCTCTGTTTGGTATGCTTGTATGTGCTTTAGAAAATACAATTTGAAAATACATTTTCACAAATAAAGCAACTTTTAATTGCTGTTTATAGAAAAAATATTTTCACTATCTGAATCAGAAACTATCCTTCCCCTTGCTTTTAATTATTCTCCTGATCCATTACACAGCTATTCTTCCCAAGGAACAAAATCCTAGCTCCTCAATTCCATCTCTACATTGGAAGGAGTAGCTCTTAATCATATGTGAGATGGGAAAAGATATGAATTGATGTCACTTGAACTGCATAGACAAGAGAAATGAATTAATATGATAAGTATTTGCTGCTCTCAAGGCAGTAAATTGCAGGCTGGCTGAACACAAATAAAGACAACCATTCAAAAAAATTGCTGATTTTTTATTCTTGACTGCCAGAAAGCTGCTCAGGATGCACTGAGAGAGAATTTCTGCAGCCAGAAAAATTATTTCTGATGATGAAGAGAGGAAAAGAAAGTAATCTCTCCACCCCAAGCTGAAAAATATCTGAATGTTCTGGTATTAAGAACAAAATCACATTGAAACACATTAAAGACAGATAAAATTAGTAGATTGCATGTACTTTTTGATGTACTATTTGACTACTTGGGAATTACTTTAAAATGCATATTTTAAAATACTTTGGTGTTTCTGATATCTTGCTTATGCTTCTTCACAAGTACCAGAACAATAAGAGTTCAAGTTAAGGTTTTGTTCATGTGCTACATGTAAAAGTTTATTTCAATAACCTCACTTAAAAAACACTGCAGCCTTTTTGTTAGGAACACATTTGAGGAGGGAATTTTCTTTTTTTGCAGCCAAAGATAATGTTGCAAGTAATGATTTTTTAAAAATCGATTTAAAAGAAGCACCACAAAGAAATTTTACTGGAGTCTGCTACCCATAGTGCAGTACTAGAAGCTGCCTGACAGTGGCTCCATGTTCAATTCTGAAAGCCTTATATGAAAGGAAGGTGACCAGAAAAAAATGGGAAGAATACTACATCTCCTAGAAATTCTGGATTTAAGCCTTGCATCCACTCCTACCAAAGCCTGAAGAAAAACACAAATTTCTCCTTTAAGCTTTGTTATTCTAGGCTTCTCTTTACAAATATGTGGAAATATTAAGACATTCAAATAACTTTAGGAGACCAACATATCTTATATGCAGGGCACTTCCACTGCACATGCATGTTCTTGGCAAGCTCAGCAGTGATTGTACACTGGGTGATTAAATGGAGCTGGCCAGCAGGACCCCAAGCAGTGCCAGCCCACTTGAGTTAAGTGCAATATGACAGTGCCCAGACCCAACATGACTCTGGGTAGAACAGTGAGCTCAGCCTTGCAGCAATCCAGTTCTGACAAACAGTGTCTTCAAAGCACATAAATAAGCTCTGCTAGTAATTACACATGTATTTATGGTGCATCTTTCCTCCAGGAATCACAAAGTGCTTTACGAACATCAGCCCATTCTCTGTAAGAGACTTCTTGTTTAGCAGTCTCAGGATTTCCAGTATAATTGGCAAATGATGTTTCACTGGAAAGAGAAGTATTTCAGTGGCATCATCACTTGCTGGTTTAACAGAACTACTCCATCTTTCTTCAAACTAGCATTTAGACACAATCCCTGTGTTTTTTGAATCAATGAAACAAGTGAAGTCTCATCTTTGGCTTAAAGGCTGTTGGCTAGGTTGAATGAAAAGGCTATTTCACTAGAACTGGTAACAGCTGGGAATAAGACTTATCTCACAACAACATATGGGAACACATGAATACCCTGGATTCCATCCTATTCTTTCAGTGGTAAAATTCAGCTGAAGCTGTATGGCTATATATCCGATTAGGGTAATGGGACTATGTTGTCAAACATGTTTATTCTTTCAATGAAACCTAAGCTTTATATCTAAAGGGACATTTGCATCATGATTTAGTGAAACCATAGCTGCTTTCACCAGAGTGATTAAGACTTCAGAACTATTTGTACAGTAGGTTGGTTGCTACTGCCCATTCTAATACCCAGAAGATACAATCTGTTCTCAATTATTTTCCCCATGCTCAAAGAGTGTCTGATCTAAACAAAGTGATTTTTTTCCATTATCTCAATGACTGATATGTTTTCTAGCCAGCCAACCACAGGCACAAAAGCAAGCATTTTCTTTCTGACCAACACTTGATGACCTTGAAAAAACTTCAACAGCAGCCTCTGGGAAGTCTACAGAGATCAAAGAAACAATTCCTGTTTGTATTCATTTGAGTGCCATTCCAGGTCTAGCTCTGTCTGGACTGATGCTACAAGAGCTGCATACTACTAGTGTGTTTTGCAAGCAAAATGACATAGCTGCAGAGGCCAGGAAACAAAAACCACTGTGCTGCACTGAGTGCTCCATCTCTGTTAGCAAATCACCAGAACTCCCTAGAGAATAAAAATTATATTGTGTACATCTAGGTAAGTTACATCCACTACCCCAGATGTTCTAAAAATATTGTAACGGTGCACACTTGAGATAGACTGAGGGGGCCAGGGGACCTATATAGGTACCACATCACTTATCATTCAAAATAAATTACTTCCAGGATGGTGCTACATATAGTGCTGTTATGCAGCTGCTTAACATGAAATTTATAGAACAACCTAACTTATTTCAAGTGCCACAAAATTTTATGAAATTAACATGAAATTATGAACTATGAAGACAGACCCGCTTATAATTTTAAAACTTTCTTATTTACAAAGTTTCTTTAATAAGACTTGGTATCCAAGACCTCAGCTTTATGTTTCAGGCAGGTGATTTTGCCTTTTGCAAAGAAAGTTCTCTAGCCCAGCCAGGCTGTCCTGTCTGGAGAGAAAAGAGAAGCGTGTTGATACATCTCAATACAGGCTGCTTTAGAAAGTCAGCAATAAATAACTAAAACTGTGTAGCATTCATATTACTCAGATGGTGTTTAAGTATTTGTCTACTCCCATCTACCCACACAGGACAGCAGACAAGTGCCATAGTGAACAGCAGGAACCTGGGGAGGACAGCTGGGATGCAATTCAAAATTATATGAGTTGTCTGGTGGAAAATAGCTAAAATCCGTTATTGGGAATAAGGAAGTCCAGCCATAAGTGTTAATTCTCTAGTGCAAGGACAGAGTTTGTACTTTGCTTAGAGCAATCAGTTCTGCAACAATCAAACAGTGCTTCAAAAGTGTATCTGGAAAAATTCCCAGATTCCACATTTGATCCTTTAATTTAAACCTCCAAGAATGAGGGCGGCCACAGAAGCAATGAGAAGGATTAAATGACTGGCTTCCTTCTGCCTCTCCAGCTCTGTTAGAAGACTGTGAGTCACGTACATCTTTTCTTAATCACAGAGCTACAAACCACCTCCCCCCTTTTCTTCTCCTACTTCCCCAATGCTCTGCTCCCAAACACTTACCACCAGGCAAATACCAGAGCAGCCCTTTCCCGATAGATGTGTACAGCCCTCAGTAAACAGCAGTAAAATAGGCTACAGTTTCCATTTCCCATGACTGATCCTGTAACTCTTCCTGTGTGAGGCAGTCACACAATTCAGTACACTTCATGGAAAGGAAGTTAAATTCACCCAATCAAAACAGGAGGTGAATCAATACCATTATCACAAGTGAAACATAGCCAAGATACCAAAACGAGCATACTGTCATGCCAAAGGAATGCCTATGCCTATGCCATTTCTTGTGTTCAGGACATAAAGGGATGCATTTGCAATGACTTTAGCTAATTTGCCAGCTTCTTATTTGTCACTAGAGAGAGAGAGGCTGCTCCAAGGAGAAAATTCAGAAAAACCAAAGTTAATCTCTCTCTCTCAACTGCCTTTTCTAAGAATCTCATGTATTGTGGCTGACAGGAAAAGGCATATCCATCGCCTAGGTCCTAAGATATCCCTTGCATATATTCCTTTGAGAAAGACTATAATATTTGTGATTTTCTATGTAAAACTCAGGAGAGCATGTTTTCCCATATTTCAGACCTCTCAAAATACCAAACCCTTATGTTAACCTTGCATGCTTTGAAAATTGCTCATGCCAGAATTTCCCAAGTAGCCTGCAGACCCACTGGACACTTTTTGGACTAAGAACAAAAATAATATTAAAAATCACCACTATAGAAAAAAATCTGAGGGTTATAAAATAATCACGCCTTGAAAAATACATTGCATAAGACAGAGTAAGAAGTTCATTGTCAAACACATATGGCAGAAGTGCACATAATCTTTTAGCTATTACTGGTTAAATAAACACATTCTCTGGCCCCCAAAGCTTTTTGCTAGCAAAATACAACTGGTAATTCCATTATCACCAGAGCTACATAATGTGGTTCACCACATCCAGCATAGGGTACCTTATATGCTTTGTAATAGCTCAGAACAGTACTTTTAGATATCTCTGATATCTCCAGAAACAGCTGCCCCAATAGAAAAAGTATCCCATTTTAGTGCACTAAACATGCACCACTGGTGTACAGAACCTTAAAGTAAGATTATCCTGATACATTTAAAACATGCCCACATATGGATATGTCATCAAATCCAGACTCCTTAGCCTCCTCATTTTCAGCACCATGTCAATTTTAAATGATTCTGGCTGAGAGAGATGGCAGGATGCTGAAAACTCTGTCAGCAACTGGCAGGCAGACTCCATTAAAGTACTCAATATTGCTAACACTGGTTCAACAGGACTTAAAAATTACTCCCCCATGAAATCAAATTCATCAGGTTCTCTCTCACGCTGCCCACAATACAGATTTCAACCCACAAAAGCACAGGGTCCAAATGGTCCCCTGACCATGGGTCATTTTGCATTCGGGGTTCAAACACAAAATGAAATTTCAAGTGGAAAATCTACTGGAACCACAGAGGATAGAATTTTAACCATTAATAGAAATCTGTGTAAGTTCATACAGAACACGAGCTGATTCAGATAAGCTGATGCCAGATAAGCTGATTCACAAGCTGATACCAGTCTGCAATGATATCCACAGTGAAGCCAAGGGTGGGGAGTGTGAAAAGGGGGTACCAGGTTTTGATGAAAAGTCTTTTTTGCGCTATAGCAATGTCAGTCTTCCTTAAATAAAAAGCACTTTTAAGGCTCAGAATTACACCCTCAACTTCACAGAGTGTTGCAGGAGATTAGGACACCTGGAGACTAGGGTCTATGTTTAAATGTATTTAACCACTGAATTACATATGGCTCTAAAGTACAAAAATGCCCTTCTGATCCTGGTAAAAATTCATTAAAATCCCATGCATTGTCTAAAAATAGCAATTCTGAAATTACCAATTCTGGGTATTTAAGAACATCTTATGCTATCTCTAACACTAGAAAGGTTCCACCATGTGCGACCTTGAAGGAACACACAAATGTGCAATGGTTTACTAATGAATCAATCTGACCACTGCCTCAATCTTCCTAATAAGGTCTGAAATCAAATGAAACCACAAATTCTCTGCTTGGTTCCTCTTTGAAGCTTTATGGCCTGTGACATGTACAAGCTGGAACAGACAGTGTTAATGGCCCAGCTTTTAAACCTACTTATTTGAGCTTGAAAACTGCACAAGGCAAACATTTCTTTTAACATCGTCTCATCGGGTATGTAGCTCTGGAAGCCCTAAACCCCTTGGAGGTGCTGTCCGTACTGCTCATGTCAGCTGCAGGAATACGGTGCCTAATTTATCTCTGCATTGTTAGATCAATAACATCAGCACTCCACCTCAAGCAAGCCTATCTGTAGCTTTGTAAGAGTTCAAGCTTACACAATCTTTCTTCATCTGAAACATTTTGCATTCTGCTGGTGTTTAGGCTAGACTCAAATATTCAGTTCTTCAGTGGGATTGCTCTATTTCTGTATGATAAGAGCTCCTTGAAGAAGAAAAACAACTTCTGTGGAATTTTGGGAACATATAAATCCATGCCTTCTTTTTTACTTTATATACAAGTTGTAAAGGCAAAATCACAATGAGAACCTTATGAGAAGAAAGACAATCTGAGCTTCTCAACCCAGTGCCCCTGTGGATCAAAGCCCTTTAGTCCCCAAAATACTTCCTAACCCAGACATCAGAGCTCTAATCCCAGACACCTTCATGCCTCCAGCAGACTCTCAGGTCTCTCCAGCTCTGGCCTCCTCCAGCTGGTCAATGTGGCCAGACAAGCCCGCCTTGATTTTCTCTGGAGTGCTTTTATGGGTAATCCAAATATTCAGAACCAGTCTGCTGCTGTGAAGAACCCACCAAGGCACAACTTAAAGAGCAGAAAAACAGAAGAGCAGGAGAGGCAGCCCCACCTGAGAATTCTCCATTGACTGATGCCATTGCAGCCCAGACAGCCAGGCCAAGAAGAAAGAAGAAGGTGCACAGCTGCAGATATAATTGGAGGCATTACACTTGCAAGACCAGAAGCTGGAATATGACTAATGCATCTAAGAAAGCTGAGGGATGTCCTGGAGGCAGCTTATATTTTGTTCTACCCCTAAGCAAAAAAGTAGGCAGCAGAAGGAAGGAATGATCACAGCCACCTCTTCTCCTTTATGATGGCAGCCCCTTTTATTTCCAGAGGGTACTTCTTGCCAGTACAATCCCCCCGCCCCCGCCATTCTATAGCCTGTGGATTAGAGAGCAGCCAGGCAACTTACACAAATGCCTTATTTTGACAGCAAGTCTCCATAGCTTCAGCACTTTTATTACCTTTGTCTTTTTTTTTCCCCTTCCTCTTCAGTTCTCATGGATTATTTTCTTAATGGCAGCCAGCAAAGAATTAAAAACCATTATTAGAGGACAGAGATAACATCTAGAAAATGGTATACATCATACTAAACAAGCTTTGCAACAGACTCCTGCACTACTCATCTTGATTTATTTATTTGATCAGACAAGTATGTATTTGATCAGACAAGTGTATTTTAGTCTGTATCCAGGCCAAAGTTTTAACATGATGTATAAAGATAGGTAGCTAGCTGGGTGCTCATCAAACCTCAAAAATAAAATTGGTGAAATCATGCCAAATGCAATTGAATCAGAGGTAGCTGGGACCAAAAACTGCACAGTGGCAGAGCAGTGTTCATGATCCTCTGAGTCACATAACAAAAAAGGCATTTAAAATATAATATGAGTTCATCATTTTCAAGATCTAAGGCAGTCCGGCTCTTTTGAATTGTGCAAGCTTTGTAATACATAGGCAATGAAAATGGAGAGTTTCTTGACCAGTGAACTTTCTGTCTCAGTAAGTAAAGCCTCTTGTATTACTGTAAAATAACTGTGGTCTAGTTTCAAGATCTCTAAAAAGCAGTTGGTTGTGTTTTCAGGACAAAGCATATAGTAGCTGTATAGAAATCCCCTTCCATGAGCAAAATACCCAGAAACCTGTAGCCATGCCAGTGGAGAAGTTTAAAAAACCAGCAGGATTAACTATTTCTTACCCGTCACTCTGCCATAATTTCAGAACAGCTTGAAATAAAGCTCTCAAAGGAGCTACACTGTTTTAACCATCTTAATTCTCTACTGCCCTACACTTCTCCATGTTTCGAGATGTGGCTTGATACCTCTGCATTTGGATAGTGAAATGCTACTTAGTTTCCCATGTATACATAATTTTTCTTGGATAAAACAGTAGTAGAGGTTTGGATCCATGATGTTCATAGAGTAAGGAAATTTATTTCTACCAAACTCCTCCCATTACTGTTGGCAGTACTCCTTATTAGTGTAACCAGTTCTGGTAGCTGTAGGGCAAATACTTCTGATTAAGACTTGAGTGTAAAAGAAAGTTTCAGGTCACCTTCCTTTTTGGTGTTGATCATGATTTCCTTCCTGGAGCAACTCGGCTCTTGCAGCTTAGCAGTGCTCTCATCAGAAGTGGGCCTGACCCTTGAAGTCTCAGGGAAAAGAAATCTTCCTGACAGTGAATAACTGTTTCTTTTGCTAAAGACCTGTGTGAATTCTGAGGAACAGACAAAAAAACCCAACAAACAAGCACTGTTTACTAATAGCAGCTTCTTTTAGTGTAATTAACTTCCTGGTAAGCCTGCACAGCACAGATGCAACCTCAGAACCAAACCTGCAGAAACACACTTGCAAGTGCAGGTAAATCAGAGAGATAAGGAAGGGTCCAACCACACAGTATAATCAGATCTCCACAGCCTTCTTTTGCATCAGTGACGATGCAGAAGTGCCCATTGCACAGCAGAAACTGTGCCCATCTCATACAGCAGAGCACTTCTTGTCTCATCTGGGTGAGAAGATGAAGGAACAGCCATGCAATTCCCCTTGCTTTCACCAGTGCCACCACACTGAGTCTGCTCCAAGAGGCAGCCACAGGCCAGTCACAACATGTGTTCCGTACGCACTTGGATTTCTACATGACAAAACAGAGGCTACACTGCAAGAGGCACATTTTCAGCTAGAATGTTCTTATTTTCTAAGAGATTTTAAGACACAGATACATGTTTATGTTTAAGACAGATTTTTCACCTATGGGTCTGGTCAATTCAGTAGATAGGCCCTAATTTTAAAATAAACACAGGTTTTTCTTCTCTACAGACACTTCATAAAGTTTTCCTGCTAGCACACCAATACTTACTTTGTACTTTCTTTCACTCAACAGCTTTATTACTCACCTGAACAATTACTGAGAATCAGTGAACTTTTCTGCTTCAGATTTCAATACAACTTCACCAAAAAGTAACCTGTAACTTTTACATTAATTAATTATTTAAGTTATTTATTGGGTTTTGTACTCTACTTTGTATCTTACCTCACTCCTCCTCTGCCTGATGCATGTGTGCAAGAACAAAGGCTAGTGACTAGAGGCATAGAGATCATCTTTTTTGTGAAGAAAAGCCAGAAACAGAAATATTTCAAGGCTCTGCATGAACAGTTAATGAAACAATTAGATACATTTTCCTTTCAGAAATTCCTACCTTGTATCAGTCCTCAGTTCCCACAGAGGCACTTTACTGTAATGGCTGAGTCTGACTGGAGACTGTGGCTGCCCTGAGACTTCCTCCAAACTCTACCCCTCACAACCACCATGCTGTAAGTTGCTACACACTAAAAATGCTTTTCCAAGACTGGACTTTCCTCCGAGAGAAGGGAAAAGACTTGGCATGCCATACCAGCACAAGCTGATTCTTGGCACACCACGCTGGCTGGGGCATGCAGGTGACCACCTCTCCTGAACAAGTTCCCACAAATGGTGCGAGAGGCCAAGGAACGGAAGAAAATGGATTAAGAAGACATTCAGGTCTAAGCTCCTCAACAACATAATGCCCTCAGGAAAAAAAAAAAAAAAAAAAGGAAAAATAAGTTAAATAAGGAAGAAAGAAATCACAAGCCTCAGTGGTCCCTGGTTAATGTTACACTCTCTTTTGACCAGCTTCTATTTTTCAAGTTTCTTTTATGACTGCAGGGTTTTTTTTTATGTTGGCAGACTAATGCATTCAAGAAACTAAAACTGATTAACAACATTAATTGCTTTCCATCACCATCTTTTATGCAAACAAAACCTTTTAAAATCAGGGTGAGCCAAGTAATATAGCTCCAAATTTATAAGTGGGAAACAGAAGCAGAGTGGTGATATATTTAGAGGGGCCAAGGCAGGGAGACAGGCTTAAACTGTGTAGGACTGCCTCAATCCCTAAGCAGAAGATAATTATGCATAATGTAAAACAAAGGTTGTTCCTCTCTTTCCAGACAACAAACTTCTGAAGAGATTCCAAGCACAAGCTAAAATTTCCCCCTCTTTAGAGTACTTAAATAAAATTATAGAGACAGGCAATGAAATGGCTCTGTGAAGGAAGCTAGCTTGCTAACTCTTCTAAAATGACTAAAGGAGCCTGCTTCCTGTTACAGCAAGCCCAATATTTTAGAAACCTCCAAGTGTTTGATAGAGCATCCAGACGAGCATTGTTGGCAGGGGAAGCATAAACAAACGCTGCCTGTAAATCACATTCAGCAAAATTACATGTTTTGTTCTAGAATGGAACTTGATTTCCTGTAGCCTTGTATCTTCTGCAGTTATTTACATCAGCATGAAGTAATATACTGATGGCCTATAGATCCACCTCTTCGATATAGCAGCATTTTACATGACACAGATCTGCTGCAAATGTCTCAAAGAAGTTAAGGTATACTCAATCTGTTGGACAACACACAAGCACACATATATAAAAAAACCAAACAAACAAACAAACTGAGTATCGACATTAAAAATCTGCCTATATATTAAAAAGAAAGTTAGAATGGGAACAAGACAGCTAGAGTGGACAGTAAGTCTTTGCTAAGACTGTTTTATGAAGTTCACAAATAACATCTTATACATGGAACAGTTTAAAAGAAATCTATATTTTTATAAGACTGTGCAAATTTCAAACTTTCAACTTCAAGCCTGCATTTTAAAGCTTTAAATAGATATCTGAATTACAGTTGCTTCAGCAGTCTAAACCCAGCTCTCAAGCATATTTTGGAATACAAACTTTAAAAGCTCATCAGGCTTTTTTCCACAGAGCCCTTTCCTCAATCAGTGCATAGAAGTTACAGCTTCTGTAACTTCTAGACAGCTATGGAGTATGACTGCTTTCTTATCATACTTCAACATTTACACACAAGTCTTGCATACCATGCACTGTTCACATTCTGCTCAGAAGCCTGAAGAATTAATTTCCTGCTGACTGTGTCTGTGTTATGATCACAACTGAGCCCAACTGCTTCATAAATATTAGGTGGTTTTTTACACTGTATTTTCTGTTTGTAACTGATTTACAGAGAGATCACGGTAAAAACTATATCGACTGACTTTCAGGAAGCCCGGTGAGAAGCATAGGACACAATCCTTCTGGTGTAGGTATGATGTAATTTGTGGCTGTGGTGCTTAACCTGTCTGAAAACCAGGAACCAAATCTCATTCAGTGAAAGAGGATCTTATCTTACAAGTGAGAAAGTTTGGTTTAAGGCACCTTAGGAAAATGATGCAACAGGCAGAAACATGATGCATCTCTCCAGGGCAGCAACAGCTCTCAGCTGCCTTGGACTGTACAATTTCTTCCTGCAGTCTCTTGCATTTCTCAACCTCTCTTCTGTACTATAAACAAGACCCAAGTACTGTGGAAAATTCAGAGTGCAATCATTGAGTTTGAAAGACTCTATCACAATTTAGGAACAACAGCAGGAAATGCAGAGTCATGGAGATAACCTTTCTTCTAGCATATCACAGTCTTTTGAGCGCTGGCCTTTATAGTTTCAATAATATTCTTTGATGCACCTAGTTACCTGCATAGCAATCCAGGAAGCTCTGTGGGTTTTTTAATTGAGTAATTTTTTTAAAAGCCCAAAGATTCTGTCATGAGGCATAAAATCAATACCCAAATCTGCTTTAAATCTTGTGGTATTTGCAGTTGAGTTCAACAACCTTTTCCTAGACACTGCATGGAAATCCAGGGAGCTGAGGAATAAATCAGGCTTCATCTCAGTGTTGTTTTAGATTCAGTGTTGAAGCCCAGGGTGGCAGAAGAAGGGACAGTGATGGTCAGTCTTGTGAAATCTTAGTTATTTAAATTAAACTAATTTAAAGCACAGTGTATGGATTTCCATCTAGCTGATAGACCAAGACCCTAGCTGAGAGTCATATTCTTGCTCCAAAGCACACGACTGCTAGTTCTTAAAATGAAAGTTCATGAAAATATTTACTTGGTGGAGAGAAGATATTCTTTAATTGTGTAAATTGTGATTAAAATTTTAAACACCTGAAAACATGTAGCATATCAAGGTTTTCCAGTTTTTAACGTGTTCATACACTATTGCTTCTTTATTCTCTTCTGATAAATTTGACCTAAGACATCAGTTCTGCTCTGAACAAGGAGCTGGAGTAGATAACTGCTGGAGGTCCTTTCCAACTTTACAAAGGGAGTTTTCGATACACAGCTCTTTTCAGAGACTAATCTACCATTTTTTATAAGACCAAGTGACATCAACACCAAGTCAAGTATTACAAGTAATAATTCCAAAATCTAAGCATGGGATGTCACCAAATAAAACATTGACATGCTCGAGCTCACTGATGGCATTAATTTTCCAAAACATGGCTTTTCACCGTAGGCAGTTCTAGACAGGAATTAATCTAATTACTTTGTTTCATAAGTACCACCTGCTAGTCAGCAACTACAGGTAAAAGTAACTCACCAACTTTTATGATCACTCTGTGCTCTGAATTATTGTCTGAGAAAAACAGACTGCCTAGCATCTCAGTCAATTTATTTCAAGGACAAAACAATCCAGGAGGCACCAGATTACTATTTTAGTGCTGATTCTCTAAATGCACTGAAGCTGCAGTGAGGTTTGCCAATTTGTCATTTGGTCCTCTGTGTTCCCTTAGAGGCAAAGTGCACTTATTCTATATGTAACTGCATCCTTAAGCTTGACTGAATGTGCTTATCATCAGACACGCTGAAAAGAATTTCAGCTTAACTGCTTTCATTAATACAAGCACCTATGCAGCTAGAATTTCAGATCAAGCATCTAAAACATTGGAAATCACCATTCTCTCCTTGGGCTTGCTACAAAAAGAAGCACATCATAAGGAAATGGATGGAAAGAAGAGGGATTAAAAAGAAATGGAAGATTAGTTACAAATATACCTTCCCAACACAGAAAGGCCTTTCTGTCCTCTGAAGTGTGTTGCCAGATTTAGAGTTTATCTGCAGTATGAGCTAGATTCTTAAAGTTATATTCAGAATATTAAAATTTTCTGATTTTTAGTTTTAAGGATACAGTACATTTTCTGTAAATCAGCAAGATAACAGAACAATGGAAGAAATGCTTTTCCAACAAACAATAATATTCATCAGTTATAAGAGATGTATTTCATTATATTATCTATATTGATGAGAGGAACTTACATACATAGGTAGGAGAACCGTGAAGGTGTACTCTGAATTTTGAATCTGGACTGCTGTTTACCTCTCTCACTTTATTACCAGGATCTTAAACTATGCCTCCTTACTGCAATTCTCCTCTCCTAATGTTTCCATACACTGGCAAGAGTGAAACGGACTAAACTCTATTGGAATACCATGGACTGTATTCTTCCCCAGTGCTATTAACTCTTTCCAAAGAGAAAAATATTTAATTACAGCACTGCAAGTGAAAGAATGGGAGAGAGAAGAGAATATACCCTCAGGAAAATATTCTGAAGTAATGAATGAGAAGGGAAATGTCACAGTGAGGAAACTTACCTCAAAAAAAAAGGCTGCATAATGCCAAAGACAGGGTACTCCTAAGAGGAGAAGTTCAAATGAAGAAAGTAGATCTAAAATGAGTGACTGACAAGCATGATGGGATGTGCAAGCACCAAGATTTGGCACTATTAATGCAAAAACGCTGAGCTCTGACTGCTATTATGCATTACATATAATTCCTGAAGAAGGAAAGCACAATCTCTGATAGTTAAAGGAGAATGTGCAAGGAAAGGGTGAAGGATATTTTGAAAAAAGGGTGGAGAGACATACAGTAAGAACGATATAGGATGATGATATGCTGAACAGCAGGTCTCAATAATCTACCAAGGTTTTTGAGCGTAGGAGAGGAAAAATTAGTATCTTAAAATCACCTGTATTTAAAAACAAAATGGCAGAGAAGGCATGCATGAATAAGATATGGAAAAATCCATCTCTAATCTCTCCACTGGCAAGCAGAAATATTCTAGCCTGAGGAATAATGATCTGGGCTTCATCATAATGAATTTCTGTCTAGAATGAGAAGGTTCTTTACCACTGTTACATGATGAATATATTCAATAACTGTTAAATCCAGTCAAAGGACGGGCATCCTTTCCACTTCTTCTCCATATTAATCATGTAATGTGTACTGTTCCCATTGTGAGTTGGGCTTCAGAAGGTGTTTGACTTCACCATAGGCATCCAGAGTGCAGTATGTGCAGCACACAGGACTAACACAAAGCATTTTCTCTCCTATGTTTCTTTATTTATGCAAGTGAAATGCGAACTACTGCACTCCATCATTCCTCTTAAAACTCCCTATCTCTGAGCTTCATCCCAATGACACTGAAAGCATTACAGAAACAATAATCCCCAACAAGAAGTGATCCCTTTCTGCATTACCTCATTACCACTCCTCGCTACCTGAAAACTTCAAGGGTTTCCAAAGTATTTGTAAGGCAGCAAATGGCAAGTCTCCAATGTGTTTAAGGAGGTGGGTTGGGTAAATGCAATACAAAAAGCTGTGTAATTTGCACCACAAACCCACTCCTAGGAAAAGTAACCCACCACACATATCTTCCCCCTCCAGGCACTCCAAGAAAAATGCATTTCTGGCTATCACTTGCTATTGACAAGAATGCACAAGACTTTTGATTTGCTTCTTTGCCCTTCTCTCCTACACCCCTACTTATTGCTACTTATTGCAAAGTAAAAGTTTTGGTTCCTGAATTTTGTAGACTTACTTCTCTGCAAGCAACAGGCACCGACTGTAGTGCCTCTGGTGATTACAGTCAGCCACTGGCTACTTATTGACATATGAGAGTAGAAGGCCTTGGCCTGCAGGTCCCAATTGCACCATCTTTGCTGTCAGCAGAGATCTTGTTTAGGAAGATCAAAGGAGGTCCTTTCCAACTTTTGATCAAAGGGGGAATGTAGCGAAATGCCCCTTGCTCTGGAATAACAGCAACTAATCACAGATCAGCACAGATTAGTAAAACATCAATAATTAAACAGTGTCACATAGCAAACTCTAGAAATGCAGGTGAAATGCAGGTGTGGGAGAGAGGACAAGATAGGATAAGGTCTTCCTATAGAGCTACTTGGAGCTACTGGGAGGCTCCTACTATTCTTTCCATCTAACAAAAGGTGACTGGGGGAGGGTGGATAGGTGGGAGGCATGCAGCTTCTGGGCAATGGGTGCAGCCAGGCAATGCCATGCAGAAGGCAGAGCTGCATGCCAGTACACTGCAGCAGCGGGAAGGCACTCTTGCTACCACATGTCTCACCCCCAGTCATCTGGGTTCTCCAAGTTTGCTGCTGTATCTTAATGAGAAATGAAGAAGCAGAGGTGGGGAAGAAAGAGGAGGCATTGGAGAAAACTCATGTTTTCTCCCCTCTACAGGCAATTATCTTCCAATTTCGAAAGCTGAAAGGTTATGCAAGAATCCAGTGTCAAAGGAGACCACAGTTCCCAATTTCTTTGTTTGAAGTCTGGCAAATGTTTATGGGTCTCACTTTGACATATGAGAGTGTCACTCTGAGGTAAGTGACGACTGTACTTCAGCTGTCTTCAAGAAATAGAGTGAATAAATAAAACTGAGCATCTGTAAACTATCACATGTTTCAATTCTCAGCTTTTTCACATGCTAAGGAAAAAGAATCAAACATTTAAAGTTGCCATGGGCTAGCTATGCTGTAACATGGTGGGGTTTGTATCCACAAGAACCCATATGAAGAGTGAATGATGTCGCAACATTTTAAATGAACCAAAAATACAAACCTGGAAGGAAAGAAAAACCATGGTTCTCAAGAGCTGGTGCTGCCACACAGTTACAGCATATGCCACGTAAAACACACAGCCTTACTGTGTTTTATTAACTGTTTTAATTACAACCTTTGTATTAATATAGAATTGTAATTAATGAAAACCACTGCCAACAGTGTCCCAGTGTCTGTGAAAGCCTCTGTTCTGCAGCAAGGTCCAAAAGTGAGGATCTCTACCTAGTATATGCTCATCTGTCAAATCTCTAGATCTAATACAAGACATCAACACCCCTGACATCTGTCTGTGGTGAAGCCTGAACCTTGTGCAATTAAAACCTGGCTCCTGCTCCAAGGCCCTGTGCCACAGCCAATCACACAACCAGGCCAGGAGGCCATGCATTACCACAGAAGAAAGATAACAGGTCTGCATTTGCACAGCACCTTATTCAGGAGTAAGCACGAGGGAAAGCTCCTCTGGATAAAGAAACCAGCAGGGGAAGTAAGACTGTAAAATGGGTGCTGCTGCTCACCAGAGTCCTCTCTGCCTTTTCTTCCAGCAAATGTCTACCTGAAACAGCAGTGATGGTGAGCTCCTCAGAAAAGCCTTACTTTAAAAGTGCTACTCAAGTGTTTGCAACATTAACTTAGCAGGTTGCCAACTTTTATTGTTTCTTTCATCTTAGCAGGATTCACACAGCTGATCTCTTGAAATCAATTAATCACTGCCCTAAATTCCACCCACCAATGAGCCCTTGCACACAGGTTTCTTAAGAGGAAAAAAAAAGAAACTTTTTAATTAAGTTTTTCCATCAAAAATCCAGTCCTGCTGATAATGGTCAGGAAGGTATGCAAAGTAATTACTCACACAATCTGTTTGTCACACTCTTGCCACTCTCTTCTGGGGCATCTAGGTTCTTCTTCCAATTCATTAGCACCCCTGCCCTTCCCACAGTGCCTCAGGAACAGCATGCGCCTGTTTTCCTTCTCTGGATACACTCCTGTATATTCACAGGTCAAAAATTTGGATGCCTTTTCCCTTGCCACAATTGAATAAGCATATCTACATTTGTTGCCTGATGGCAGGAGCCTGAGAGTAAAGGAGGAATCCAAGACACTCACCTCCCTGGTGAGCTTAATTAGAATGTCAGACAAAAACCAGGGGAAGAAAATTTTATTAAGAAGCTATTTTAAAAATTGCAGCCACCTGCTAGACAGTGAAACTCTTTAGCCTTTCCTCAAATAAGGAGGGACTGCTGGGCTTGGAGCAGCCTTTGCTCCTCATCTGCCAAAGATACAGCATCAGTCAGTGGTTACTGAAATTGTGACATTTTTTGACTTAATGGAAAAAAACCAAAGGAAATATGATTACCTGCACTACAGTGACTCATCTCCTTGACCCTTCAAGGGAGACAGAAATGATCAATAACAACTCTCCCACTTTATGATGACCATATAACTTTCAATATTTGCTACAGCAGATGACAGGCATCTCGGTTCATTATTTTTGTCAGAAAACACTGTACTGTGTGGTTTACTGTATAACCTGTGTTGTTCACCACTCTCAAAATGAAAGCAAGTTAAATCACCAAGGCAGTCTATTTGCAACTCTGCTGGTTTGACTTCACTGCTTGCAATAAGACCACTTTGCCATTAGGGAAATGATAAGCAGGATACTCAGACATCCCCCACTGCTCAGCACGAAGATTTTGCAGAATTTTACAGTAAGAAGTGACACCACTTCAAGCCCACTTGTGAAGTAAAACCCATGTCCCCGCCTCCCTGGGGAGGAGGGGCTTCCATGCAGGAACTCTACAGGCCTTTGGCCATCTCTGACTCACTTTATATGGAAAATATTGTAGCAAACACCACTAAGTTAAGCAGCAATGTAGGAACCCTCTCAAATAAATCCAGGGCATACTATCACTCTGGTTATCAACAGCTACACTGAAACAATCCTCCACTAACTGAAAATGGAAGTGCTCACCTGTCAGTCTGAACCTGCTTATCTTTCTTAATCCACAAGCATCCCAAAGGATCAGATTGGTGGCATTGCAGAGTTGCTCAAGCATGCTTTCATCATGCAGTGTAACTCACAGAGTAATGCTCTCACATAAGGACAATATTTCCTAATATTTGAATATTTCAAAAGAGAGATTGCAAAGTGCTTCTGGGCTCCTCAAACATGAGAGGAAACACGCAAGTTATAAGAAGGATGGGAGCCAATTGCTTTTTCCTCAGAACCTTTCTGCCCATTTCTGAAGAACCCCTACATCCTCCTTTGCTAGGCTTGCACAAAACGCCTGAGAGAAGACCAGAAATCCTACAAGCATATTTTTAGTTTTGAAGTTGGAAGAAAGCTTCTGGACAGAATATACCAACCCCCTGTTTTCCCTACCTGTTGCTTCTCCAAATTGTTCAGTTGATACTGCTCCTGCTGACAAATCCAGGCACTGTCTCCATAAACACATCTTAATACCCAGCAAATTGGCCAAAATCATGACAGCTGGTGCAGTGTTATACCTCAGAAGTGTAAAAGGAGGAAACAAGAGGCAACATAACCTACTACCACTCAGAGAGATACTCCATGTGTATAGAGACTGGAGTTTGCAGCTTCCTGCAATTAAACCTCTTCCTGTACACTATGCAGGTAGTTCTAGGGGAAAAAAAAAATAAGCAAGAGGTACTTCTCTCTTCTCAAAGCCAATTCAAGCAGAAAGCCTCCAGCCGGTACCCCTAAGAAACCCAGGCTATTAACTCAATTCTCTGCATTTAGATACTGACACCTGACAGTTTGGTCTTAGCTTTTACAAAATACTGTCTTTTATGCCCAACATCATAAAAACATGATGGAGTAGCAAGAGTTAATGTTGTCACCCTGCAGTCTCATCCTACTTATATTTTACATATTGAAAAAAATTTGAGTCTTTTACTCAAATCCGATTTTCAGGATTTCTATTTAAGGCAGCTGGAGCACAGTATTCCTTGTTTGTTCTGTCTAAACTTTCAGACTTCTTGGCATCAGATCAGAATCTGCAAATCTGAGGTCCCTAAGATGGCTATTAATGCATTATTAGGGCTGAGTTAATGACTCAGCATTCATCTACTGCATGTATTTCTCTAAACAAAGAAACAGATTAAATGCTGCTGGTACAAATACTATAGTTTTCTAGATAAAATACTCTGTAGATTATGGGTCTGTATGCATTGCTAGATCTGAAATTAGATTAATCCCTTTAGGGTAAAAATAAAGGAAGGATTAAAATCGTGTGACCTACTTTTTCCTTCTACACTTGAAAGCAGTATTTTTACAGTACCCTTATCTTCCTCTCCCTAAAATACACAGCAAATATTATAACCTTGAGAGTGTCAGTGCTGACTTTGCATCTTTCTAGAGTTACTTTCAGGAAAGCCTGGCTCACTGCTTGTTTTTACTTTATAGATGCTTTTTACTTTACAATTATTTTTACTTTATAGATGTTTCTACCCCATAGTACCTTTGTGACTACCCAAAGAGGTTTATTTCACAAACTCATAAATCCATCCATAGACAGACACATCAGGGCTATCTTTTGTTTAGTTTCTGCTATGGGATTTCTGCCCTTTCCATCTAATTTAAACTGTTTCCTAAATATTCATGTTTCTTTTTGACATGGCTCTACCTTGTTTGCTGTATGTCACTTCTTCATACATTGATAAGATTTTTCATATTGCCTTTCTTGGATGATTCAGCAGCAGTTATCCAAGATCCTAATAAATTTTTGCATTCCCACTTTAAGCAATTAAGGATATCTAAGTGTTCAGCAGTCTCATAAGCACAATTCTACCACAAGTTGTTGCTATTTAATGAACTGCTAATTAGAAGGTACTCTTTCCTCCTGTCTCTCTAATGGCCTTTATATAAAACTTCCTTTCCAGTAATTCCAAGCTGATGGTCAGGCACCTTGACACTGTGAGTGTGCATGTCAGCACACATGTTCACATGTATTTGTGTGAAGAGCAAAGATACATATAAACAAAAACTAATGTAAATCAAACACAGGAAATACTTCTATGCAGGTCTCTGACAAGACCAGTGCAAGATGAAACAAGATGATTGTTTATAGCTCTACATAGATCCAAAGAGCAAAGAAAATTGAACAAAAGCACTGATGGACATAGAACATTTTGGAGCTGCATCATCAGTACATAGTAAAGGAACCTTTATTCTGATCCCCACTACTTAAGTATTCCCCAGTTGTATCCTCCATTTCTAGAAATAAGGGAATAAACACAACAGCACCACTTGGGAGAGAGGGAGGGTGCATTACCATGAAGCTACCAGTCCATGTCAGGATCATCACTATTGTTCTGTTGCTGCCAGGTGACCATTCCTGCAAGCTCACACCTCAGCTGCTCATCTCTGCTCCTCCTGCACAGAGCAAAAGGGGGTCAGATGGAAAAGCTCTTCACTGTGCCTCCTTCTCTCCATTCAGTATACAGGAATACAAGATAAACACGTAAAAGTTATACTAAATAAAAGTGGGAATATTCAATCACCAGTGATGCTGATGTTTAAAGGCAGATGAAACTGAATTACTTTGTGTGTTAAGGTTCCCTTCCCCTTAAAAACAACACTTATATGTTCACTGGGGAAACATGGCAAGTCTTTCAAAGCACTCAAACAAGCTGTTGCACTATAGAAAAGCTTGTTTAGGGTATGAACTTTTTCTGACACATGCTGTGTAGTGGGCGTTGCATAAAAGCCAATAGAAAACCATGTGGCATCTCAGCTAACACCTGCACAGTTCTGGACAGGCTTCTGAACCATTTCCAGCTGCCTGAATCATTTTAGGACCAGGTCAGATGCATCCATTTTGCTTTTTTTATGTAGGCTTAAAAACCACTGCCCTTTCATTCAAGACCTTTCATTTGCCAACCTCAAAAATACTTAATTAGTATCTTCAGTGCATGAGGTGAACAGGAATAGGCAATTTAAAACATTAAGTGTAAATACAGATTTTTATCATTGCTGTTCAGCACAAAACCAAAATGCTCCTGTTGTCTCCTGATTCAAGGTATTTGATTCATTAGAAAGTATTCTACCTCTTGCACAGAGCAGCAGAAGCACAAGTGACAGCTCTGTGCAGCTATGCAGACTTTATACACATCCACTGCAATTGCTACAAAATTCAAGAATCTTTTCATAAGCAAAGATATTTCTCATCAAATGGTAAATCAAACACCAGCTCTACAAAAAAAACCTGAAATGAGGCCCTGAAAGGCAGCAACTTTGGATACAAGTAAAACCATAAAAATCATTAGGAGAGCAGAGGGTTAACTAAGGGATTTTCTGCCAGAGGAAACTATTCAGGCAAAAAAAATAGAGGGACTTAAGTGGTTTGAATATTTACATGAACACAACTAGTATCTGTATTCCAACTGTGGTGGGCTCGATTTTTTTAAAAATCTACATTTAAATTAATGAAACTTTAAAGTGAACCCACAGTGGCTTTACTGAAAAGCAGAGTATGCAGCCAAATGGGGAAAGGACCCAATCCATAAGACATGGGATGCAGCCTGGCACCATCACCTGGTTTTACCACCCTGCATTACTGTGCCCCAGTATTACAGTAATGCGGCGCAGCTGAAGACATCATCACCAAAACCACACCAACAGTTCAACTGCTTCTCAGGATTCTGGTCAGCTCTTTGGCTGTCCCACTGCCAGAAACATCTGCTCAGGTGTGATCTTGTGCAGACAGACAGCGTCTCTCAGAATTCTTCACAGTGCTGAGTGCCATGAAACTGCCGAGTTTATTACGCAAGTGAGGGAACTAACACCACATCCACCCAACTAAGGTTGATATGCACATTATGCTGCAGCTTATCAATCTACTCCCAGCAAATCTGACCACAGAAGAGTCTTTTGTGCCTAAGTACAAAAGGAAGGCTGGGGAGAAAGGTCCTTTCTCGATGGTTCACCTCCTATTTTTATTTGGAGACTTGTCACAGTTTTTTTGAGTATACAGAAAAGGCACAGAACAAACATTATAACAAAGCATGCAGAAAGCTCCTCCTTCACGTGTATTTTCTTTACAACAACAACAAAACCCAAAACACACACACATATAAAATCTGTAACAACAACAAAAAATGAAACATTAACTTGAACTGTTACCTCTTCTAGCCTTGAAGTTGTCTGTCTGCCCTGCCACACAAACAAAGTGGCAGGGCAGGACAGACTGGCAGAGTGAATTGGCACTGCAAATTGAATGTTGGCACTGCAGCTCCCTACCTGCATGCAGAAGCCCTGCATGTCCAGGAATGCCTTCCAGATCTCAGTTCTCCTCCTGAGTTCCTATTCTTCAGAGCCAGACCTTTCCACTTCCAACACTACTAGGCAAGAAAGAAATCAAAACACACTTGTTCCCATTTCTTTATGGAAGCCTGATACAAGCAATAGAAGAAACAAACCTGAATTGAGACACTGATGAAACACTGATGTAAGCAGCTTAGAAACAACCTAAGTATTTTTTTACTTAATCCTTTAGTGTTTTCCTAGTTAGCTTCAAAAACGAAAGGGAAAAAGAGGTTAAATTTAAAAGTTAAAAAGATATTTCATTTTAATTGCTCCCTCCTCTTTTTTCTTTTTGCTCCAACTCCCCCTTTCATTTGTACAACAAATCTCAGGAGTTCCTCAGGTACAGACTCCTCAAGTCTGATTTTTAATATTTTGAAATTTAATTATTCATCAAAATCATTAAGATTTGGGGTGTTTTTTTAATAAAAGAAAACCATGGTTTTTTGCTAGTTGGTTGGAATTCCTTTCTTTTTTAAAAACACGAAGTGACAAACCAAACAATTATCAGTTTAAACTGCTAAATGTTTGATTGTAGTTTACAACAGCTTTACAGTAAGAAAAACTTACAAGGCTTGTCAAGAAAGAAACCATACACTGATCTACCTGAAATCTGCTCAGCACAATGACATTTCTCTCATTTGAGAAGTCAAATCCCACTCTCCTCCCTTATCCTTTTTCCAGTCAGTCACAGCAATTTGTGTAAAAATTCAGAAATGTCAAATATCAAGAACCAAAACCAAATTTCAGCTAATCTCTCAGAGAGTCAGCATTTTTCCAGAGGGTGAGAGGAAAGGTTGCATCAAAGTACTGAAGCATAGGAGTGGTCACCCATGAAAACAGAAATCTGTCCAGCCCAAAACTGGTCCCTCTGACAATAGACAGGAGCAAATATCTGAGGAAGAGTGAAAAAGCCATAGCATCATAGCATATCACAACACTTTGGTTATTAAACTTACTTTATGTTTGACAAGAGTAGAAATAGAATATGATCAGAACTCATAAAAATTGTCCTTTTAGTAGCAGAGTAATTAAAAAAAAAATTAAACTATTTCCTGTAATGTAACAACTAAGAGGGAGCACAGTTCACAAACACCTAGCATAAAATCCTCAAATGAGAGAAAGGCACATGTGTTTCTTCGCTTAATGCAGTATCTATATATAGAAGGGAGTGGGAGTATTAAAATGTAGTAACACTTAAGAGATACTACATTAAAAAAATGCCTCCTTTCACCCCAAATAACACAGCTGACTCAGTGTCAGTTAAAATTGTGTCTGAACATTAACTGAGTTTTCACTAACGTAATGTTATTATAACATATTAGGTGGTAGAAAGAGGAGAAGGAAGGAAAATTTCCAGCTACTTGGATTAAAGAGCCTGGGTCAAGCAATAAAAGCTATACAGCTGGTACTGGATTGTTGAGAAAAGACTTGCTATCTTATACAATGTACAGCATGAAAATCTGCTTGGTACGTATAATTTCTCTACCTTTTCCCTATCAAAAATAAGCAAGCAGCTGTAAATGCTGATAGGTGTTATGTGAGAGTTTTTCTCTGAAAGCACTACTCTGGGATAAGCTATAAAGCATTCCTGAAATAATGTGATTCATGTCAAGTACCTCAAAGGGACCGTGTTTTAGTCTACAGCTAAAGCCTCCATGTACTGTGGGTAAAAACAAAGCATTGCACAGTGTCATGTCTTCTGCTGCTGAGGGTGGAATGGGAGGAAACCACTGTGACAGAGAAAAAAAAGAAAGCAAACTAGGGATTGGACTTGATCACCCTAAAGGTCCCTTTCAAGCCAAACTATTCAATGGCCTCATTACACAGGCCTCGAACTGTATCTCTCTAGCAGATTACTGTGTCTTGTTCGCCTGCTAAACCCCAGCACACTCTGCTTGGGCAGAAAAGAAGCTCATTAGATTTCCTAAGAGAGTTTCTAAAGCTGGAGGTGAAATGTTTTATTAACATATGCACAGAAATAGTATTGCTCATGTTTAATTACTTAATACTTCCATTTATAGTGACACTATTTTTTCACCATACAGGAGATACAACAGACAGCTGCCAGAACACATAATACATCCTATTCTTTGCAAACATGTATTTTTAAAAAATCTGTTACCCACCTGTCTGGCATTAGTATTCTGCAGAAACCTCTCAAAAGAATGAAAATAATGTCCAAGATTATTTTTTATAAGACATGGACGGTGCTCTTGGCTGCATTTCTTAATATTAGGAGATATGAAGTGACAGAAACATGCACAGTGAGACACCTCATCTCTAAGTGATGACCTTGCCAAATACCACATCAAGTATTACTGAGACACTGCAATAAAAGACAATTCAAGAGAGGAAAAAATGCAATTTCATTCATCATAGCCTTCTTTCTTACACTTGGTGGTTTTATTACTACCTTGTATGCATGAAAATGCATTTGTGATCATAAACATCCTCTGGTGCTCATCATTTAACTCTCCTCCACAGTAATAAAGAACATAACCATGCACATTTACTGAGGTGAGAACAATGTTGAGATGACCCTGGATTGAAAAAAAAACAACATGCTTTTTATGATTTTAAACATCATGATATCCTGACTCTTTTGCTGTGCTTGCCTGTTTGCACATGGAAAGTATTTTTCCGTTACATAAACTGTACCAGAGAGAGAAGAAATCTGTTTTGTTATTTTTATTTGATTTGCTAAAACTGAACATTAATTATTCAGTTTGTATAATTAACTCCCAACACAGACAATATTCTACATGCAGGAAGACTCTCCTTTGGGCAACCAAACTGAGTTGAGCAGTTCCACTTGAGCGAGTTACCAAATAATTCAAAAGCATCATTCAAATTCAGAAGTGCATATAGGAAGCATGCAAGATGTCAAAGCCTTCCCTCGCTGCGCTTACGCTGTGCATCACTGGGGATGCTCCATCACTGTACGTGCTCCCTTTCCATGAGCCCTCCTCTCATTCCTGCCATGGACAACTCTCCTTTGTTGCTCACTACAGCCCACAGCACTTTGTTCTCTCATCCTGTCATGCCCTTCCCCACCACCTCTCAAGGTGGGCAGAATGAATAAGCTCTGAGCATGTCACCAGACACAAGGGAGACATTCGAAAACTCTTTCCAATATAAAGAACATCACAAGGTTGGTGTCTGTTGCTCAGGTTATATGCAACTGTGGAGATAGGGTGGGCAAATTAAAGTCCATCAGGAGTGATGTACTTAGAGGCAATATTGATGTAGGCAGGCAAATTCTATTGGAATAGAGTGCATATATAATATATATGCAAGTGTGGGCATGTGGACAAACACGGAATGTCACCTTTGGGGATTTTTTCCTCCAAATTTTAGACTAATTCAAGTATTAAAAACCATTACACACATAAATACAATTAATTGGGAAAAAAACAGAGCTAGTCTATTTGCCCTTCAAAAGATTCCTGAGTCTAGCAAACTCCAGGAAAACATGAATGAAGCTTAGACCTATTCAAAAAAATATAGTGTTTGCACATATACATTCCAGAATGTGTGAGAAACAATGAAATTAAATAGCTGGACTGTCTGGCTCTGCTCTTCCCTCTACAAATCTTATTTAGAACCTCTCCAATGAATCATATCCATAAATGTCTCTGAGTCCAGGTATGCTTCATTCTTTCTGACTTTTAACAGCAATCTTTCTTCCCATGCCCTGAATTTAGAGCAGTAGAAGCTCACTTTACAATAGTGAGATGTGACAGTCATGAATTTGAAGTTTTCAGACCACCTCTAGTTGAGCTTCTACAAAGACTCTGCAAAAAGCAGGTATTTGAGAAATATTATCTCTTAATATGAAGATAAGCAAGCTGAAGTACAGATCAGGAATGTAACTTTTCCAAAGTTATTACATGAACCAGTAAGATGTCAGGTTTCCCCAGCTGCATTACCAAAATCTGACCTACTTGCAGTATGTAGAAATATTACCTTCAAGAGATGAAGGCAGATTTGATTTTATAAATAATTTTTGCAGAACTCCCCCATCCTCAGTTTAAATCACTGGCTGAAAATGCTTTTGTCTAACATGACATTTGCTTTTTTCTCTCATTTTGTGAACATATTTTAAGCCTCTATTGCTAATGATGTAAAGCAGAAACTAACTCTTCCAAAAAGCTGTAACAGTATAAAGGATTTTGAATACAGATGGCTGGAGAGAAGGGAAAGCACAGAGGATTGACGTAATTCACCACATGGATCAGATTCAAAATCAGCTCTAGGTCACAAGTGAAGGGAAATGCGAAAAATGGTATGGTGAGCACAGTCTAAATGTCACCAAGATGAAAGAATCAATGTGGCACTATGGGTCATCTCTTAGTGGACTAAAACAACAGCTTACATTACAGTTCAGCAAGATAAATCTAGAGAATGGGAGCATAGATGGTGTTTGCAGATAGGTTGCATGCACCAGGCAACAAAAAAATTTCTCCCTTCAAGAGTGCTATGTTTGCACACAAGTCCTCAAAATATACAAGTCAGGAAAATAGAAAAAACTCAACAAAAAAATCTTTAAAATACATTAACAAGGGAAAAAAAAAGTAAAGAAAAAGTAAAGTGTTTCATCCCAACACATCTTACAGACAGTGTTTATAAACTATGAAGAAAACAAAGAGTGACCTAAGGGATTTTTCCCTATACCCTCCTAATTTACATTTCTTCCAGAAAACACATACGTCACTAACCCCAGTGTTTGACTGAAGCTCTAGCTGAAATCAGAAACTTGCTGTTCTCCTTTATTTATTTCTCACCATCATCATCATCATTTTCTCTTTCTAATTGACCAGTGCCTTTCAAGGAAACTACCCAAGTCTAACTAGAACACTCCCTTAGCATCCAGCTTTAAATGAAATAATCATGAAACTGTTGCTAATTGAACTTTCACTAAACAGATTTCTTGGTTTTGTTCAAATGTTACAAGTGAAAATACTAACTACATTTGCTCTCAAAACTGGTCCTTGACAAGTCTTTTTAGGAAACCTTCTAGCAAGTACTTCCTTCCAACAAATGTTACCCTTCCAGGTGATCAATTTTTTCTCACCTAATTCTCATATTAATCTCCATCCTTTCCATTTCAAATGTTTTAATGAAGTCATTACTGCACTTTTCTCCATAGAAACTTATTTATACTCAAAGAAATCTCTAAGTAGTTTGGAAGACTAGTCCAAATACCACTTTTCACTTGGCTTTGTGTCTTTAATTAATCTTCCCTTCAAAAGTGAATCAAGAGCCTCACCTACAGTGAGTGAATACATGCAGTCATGTGGTGAATTCAGCCACCCTGTGTTTGAAGAAATAGCCAAAGAGGTTATTTTTGTGCCTGACAGACACTGCAACACACAGTGTATGCATAAAGACCAAGTGATGGAGAAGGCTGTGGAGCTTTTGGGGTGTAAAAATGGAGAAACAAGAAACATGCAATAACAGCAAATTATGGAACAAATCCCATGAAGAATATTATCTTTGCTCTTTAAGAAAATCAGGGAAACCCTCCTAATTTCCTGCTGTCTTACCTAATTACTCTTCTGTGGTTTTTCTTCTGTTAAAATCATAGAGTAGTTGACAAACTGCTAGTGTAGTTCCCTTGCTTGTGTCAGCAATGCATTCATTAAGCTTCATTTGAATGTAATGATTTCAACATCAATAGTGAGCAAACACAACACTCCTCCGTACCCTCAGCCAGAGTAGCAGCAGCATGGAAAAGCTCTTCCTTTAGCACCTGGATAAACAGCAAACTCATCTTTGATGTTTCTCTTTGAAGTCAAGGCAGAATTAGCTTTTTAGTAGCATTAGGAATGACTCATTCACTTTGGATGCCAACTAGGATACTCTGACATTTTCATTTTCTTAAATCTTTGTGCTGTCAGGGAAAACAGCTCTCCTGCTAATTCCTCCAGGAGCAGTGATTATTATCTTAAGGACTCTGCATCCATCTCTAAGTTAATGACCCTTAAAAAGGTTAAAATAATTCTCCCATATCCACGCATTAGAATTCATTCTAAGCTAATACCCAACAGATCAAATAGTCCATAGTCAGACCCCCAACAGTGTGAGACAAGGTCCCCAAGCACAGAGCTGATGGCATGTCCAAAATCTCTGTGCAGAAGCAGCCCACCTCTCAAACCAAAATGTAAAGGACACAATTGCACAGTAATTCTCAGCAGCAAAAGCCCTCTATTTCTGAGACCAGTTAATCTACCCTTGCTATTCTGATAGTGTTAAGGAGGGACTTAGGACCCTACAAATTGGATTTACATCTGTGGCCCCTTCTGCTCTCCCATAGTGCAGAAAAATGAATCTTTGGTGTGGGAGTTCAAAGATATGCTGACATTTCTTCAGGATTTACCATCACCATGCAGATATCCAGTCAACATTTGCACATAGCCAGTTAAAACAACACCAGTCATCAGCATCTCTGCAAGAAAACCGGTCACTGAAGAGGTGATCAGAACAATCTCCTCTGATCCAAACAGATATTTGTGCCCACATACGCAAACAGGGCCAGTAATGATGTTGGTGCACGCTTAATTAGTGGGTCATGGGAAAAGGCTGTTCTTTGCAGCAAATGGAAAGGGCTCCTATCCATCACTGAACCAGGACCAGATCGTTACCATAATTGTGTGTTCTACTCTGCCTGAAAGATTCCTTTAAAGACTGGCATTTCTTCAGCTGCACAAAGACCAAAACC
>QUSF01000004.1:29449330-29514589 GCA_003676055.1 Chloebia gouldiae | reverse complement strand
ATTCCTTTAAAGACTGGCATTTCTTCAGCTGCACAAAGACCAAAACCCCCTGCTGCTCTTTTCCTCCCACAGTAGCCAATAACAAACTGGATTACAGAAGGACAGTAATCCCAGGAAACAGAATCTTGCACATGAAGGACAAGATGGTGACTTATTTCATAAAGTACTTAGGAGCCACTGTGATAAAGTCTTCTTAGCAGAACAAAGTCATTTTCTCTCTATAGTGAAGACTATTACCCTTCATGCCTGAGATATTCTTCCTTCTCTGTGGGATTAATTTCAGTGTATTTTAAATTAAAACTCCTGTCTTTAAACACAGCTGGCACCTAGAAAAAATGAAACATGAGAGAAAAAGAATTTATGCATTTCACTAATTAAAAAAAAAGGAGAATGTTCCAAACCACATCTTTGCTCTTGATATTTTAACTTCTAACATTTAAATTTGTTTGGGAGAGGAGACATGAATGCTAATCATATTTTCTTTGGTTTTTCACTTCAAAAGAAAGATACAACAATACATCTTATTGGAATTAAGCAAGAACTTCTGATGGAAGCACTCACTAATCCACTTTCCATCTTTGACCAGCAGTCCTGGCTAATCAGAGAGGTCCCAGTTGACTGGAAGGTACCCAATGTAATACTCAAGTACAAAAAGAGCCAGGAAGAGGATCTGGGGAACTACAGGCCTGTCAGCCTGAGCTCAGTGCCAGAGAAGGTCATGGGGCAGATCATTCTGCATGCTCCCCACTGATCCTTGTGGGTTCCTTCCAGCTCTGAATATACTGTGACTCTGTGATTCAATGTGTAGGAAAGCATACAGGGGATCAGGCCCAGCCAGCATAGGTTTATGAAAAGCAAGTCATGCTTAATAAAACCTGAGGATATCTCTAATTAGAAATGTCACTCAAAAAAGAAACACAGCTTCAGGTATTACAGAAAAGTACAAGCAGAACTCTACAAACTTTACAATGACTGCAAAGAGTCATAGCGTTGCTAAGAATCCCCACTGGATAGAAGCATGAGAAAATAAACCATATTGGGCAGATTCCTGCATAATGCCTAAAAATAACCCAGAGAGAACACTGGAACCAGCATCCCCCCTGTGCAGAATAGTGATATTTATACCATTAAAGAATTTTGCTTTCATCCCCAAAGATGAAAAATTATTATCTTCATAAAATTACCATTTTCAGTAAACACTATATTTATTCTTGGCAGATCTGATAATCAAATTGCCCCTGGCATAGGACTGATTTCTGCAGACCCAGGCTTCAGTGCCTTGCTATCCACATATGCCTAAGGAACTGCTGCTGCTGTTACATCCCCTCAGACTGTGAGAACAACTGGTTCTGAAGTGAGAAGGGAGCCCAGTTTTTAGCTTTTGAGCTGCAAAAGTCTTAGAAGCGGGGGCTAAGTTGGCACATACTGCCAGTGTACTACCATGCTACTCTTTTTGGTACACATAGGTAAGGACTCCCACAGATGGTACAAGAGCAGCAGTGGACAGAGCACTAATTACAGACATTTTCCAGGGGACAAAAATATGTACTCTCATCTTCCAGACAGCTCTGAGCCAGCTCCAAAGCATACCTTTTAATAGTCAATACCTGAAAGGTTCCCAAATGTCAAGTGGAATGGTCAGATACCTGGGGCCCAATATCTAGGCAGCTCTAGAGGTCTTCCTTCCAGGATGAACAAGCACAAACATCTTTTGAAAGCTTGAATATACCCTAAACCACAGGGTTACAAGGACTTTCAATAAGGGAGAAGCCTCACATAATCATCTATGCTAAGGCAAAAGTTCACTACATTCATCCTCGCCCCTTTCACCATAGTAGGAAATACGGATGCAAATCTGGTTTAGGACAAACCAGTGGAGAACTTGGTGTAAAGAACAGAAAGATCAAAGGCTGTGGCCTGCACCAGCAGAAGATGCTTTTGGACAGGAACCTGCTACATCCCAGCAGACTCCTAATTAGCAGGTTATCCTCCAGTTACAGTATTTTTACAAAAGATCACAAGTTTACATCAATACAGTGATCAGGATATTTTGCTTCAGATCTTAAAATTTTGTGCAAAAATCAGTAAAAAGGAGCACATCTACATGAAAAATCTAATTTTCAATGAACTAGAATTTTGATCCTAAATCTTTCCCCTATCTCTAAGTTAAACCCTTGTAGAAACATTCCTGTTTTCTTAGGTATCTCAGACCTTTTGCCATTTAAGGCAGATTCAAAATTGTCACCAAATCTCAGTCTGGTCCAACATTTTCTAACTACCCTGGAAAAGGATTTTTGAAAATAAAGAATGTCGCTATTAGAGTGGGAGAACCAGCAATTTATCATATTAGCATTCCTAGCCATCATCAAATTATAAAAATAAAGATTTCCCTTGGAAATAACATTCAGAAGTTCAATATTTTGATCTCAATGGCATGCAACAGGGCTGCTCCCTTTCTACCATGTATATGGTTGAAAAATGTGGGCATACACAGGCAGTTAAGTGATCATTAGCACAATTAGCTATAAGCTTTCAAGCATGACTATGTTTTTCTTGTCTACTAATTTCTAAATGCAATTTTGCTTTAATTACTGATTGCACATTACATAGATGTGTTGAAGTCAACATTGGCTGTTCCCCTGATAACATACTGTGTCTGACAAAAGCCTTCATGGCTCATTTTTGTCATCATATTCACGTGTATGTAGCTGATTTCAGCTGATTTCTCTGTCTATTTTGGGTGTAAAAATTCTAAAGTTATAAATTCCCTAGCCAGATGTTGAGCTTTATGGCCCTGGGCTAATTCATCTAGTTGTCTCTGAGTTTCTTCAGACAACAACAGGTCAGGAATTAAAATATTTCAATTTTTTTTCATTAAAGGAAGCCAATCTAGTTAAACACAAACTGCTGTGGGAAAAGTAGAAAACAGAGAGGATGTAATTAATGAATACAAAATGAGTTGCACACATTTTCCCAACGCTTCCAACATCCCTTAACTAAAACTGAACACAGGTTTTTCAATCAAAGGCAAAGGTTGCTCAACAACCTTTGTATTTTTAGGGACAGAAAAACAGAAGAAACCTCCTGAGTCTATTAATAAAGTCCTGTGCTTTAACAACTGCCATTTTTAGGGAAGTTACAAATTCCATGGTCCTCCTACTCAGAAACTCCTGAGGAGCTCACTCCTTGGAAATGTCTTCTAGAATCTAGCCCGAAGTTTCTTACAGCTATCAATTTCCAGGTAGCCACCCTTGATACTAAACTAAAAGGTTCTTCTCTGTGTGTATTTCCCAGCTCTCAGCACATGGACATTTCAGTTCTTTGTCCCTTGCCTTTCCTTCAAGCCCTCTTCTGCATCAATTCCAACTTTAGTTATTTTTTTTGAAAGCATGAGGCTGTGGGTGCAGCAACTTCGTTGTACATTTTGAGTCCTTAACTAGAATGTTGTGTGATCCTACTCTCATCTGGTTTGTTACATCACATTGGATCTTCACGACTCCTTTTATGATTAATACCCTCCAATCTTCAAGAAATGCATTTGCTGCAGATGAAAGGAGAAATTAATGGTTTTGATTCAATATGCACTGGCTGAAACTTTGGACCAGTCAGTTCTATAGATTTATTGGGGTATTTTGTACTCACATCATCAAGGAAAGTACACATATACACAAAATAATTATTTATAAACTACTCATAATCCTTTAGTTAGTTATTTTTTTTCCCCGTGTTTATCTACTTGCAATTTTTGTTGTGTTTGGGCAGTAATGTACCCAAAGGAAAAAGAGTGCAGTTCTGCAGCCACAGCAGAGCAGAATGGAAACACTGGAACTGTAATGTCTGTGGAAGTCTTTCCGGGAATAGTCATGCAAAAAAAGCAGAACTTTGGATAAGAAGGGTAGAAAGGCTTCCTGGAACAAACAGATTTACTCCGTCAGGTTTTAAAAAAATTATCTAGAAATGTAGATTAATTTCCAGTGATCAATATTACTGTTGTATCTGTCTTCAAGCAGGAACCAATTATTTAGATCAATATCTAGTCAGGTTAACCAGCTTCTCTCCAGTTTCTGGAAGCACATTTCGTAAAGTGTCCAGGAAATACTATTTTTAAACTTCTTATTGTAATCTCCAGATCTCCCTATGTGTATCAGAATTTGGTCTGCTCTGAGAGGTCTCTCAATTAAATCCAAAATGTGTGCAATTTAAGTCCAAATGTATTTCTTTCACATTTGCTTCATTCAAATGCAAGATGTTCACAACGTGATAACCAAACTGAGGTAGCAAACCAGACCTAAATAATTACATAATCTTATTTTTATTAAATTTATCATTATTAATTATTTTAAATAGTGTTATTTAATTAATTTAAGGTTTTATTTAATCAAACAACAGAAAAGAGCCAAAGCCTGGAATGAAAATAAGGCATTGTAAATGTGAAATAACAAGAGTTAATATGTTGCAGACATCAAGGGAGCTTCTGCTACAATACTGCAGTTTTGGCAAAAAAAAAATACAGATTTGTCAGACATAAAATAAATCTGCCTACAACAGATGCTTCAAGACAGAGTCTGGTCAAGATGTACATACAATAAACTATCAACATGTTATTTGTCACTGCTGGAAACATCCTTTTCCAGCCCATACTAAGTTATTTACTTTCATAAAGATGATATAAGGTGATGCTTTTGCTTGTTGTTCTTGTTGTTGTGGGGCTTTTTGTTGGACTTTTCTTGGAGTTTTTTGTTTGTTTATTTCATTGGTTTTCTTTTGTTTGGTTTGCTTTTTGATTTTTTTTGTGGGTTTTGTGTTTGTTTTGTTTTTGTTTGAGGGGGGTCATTAAGGTTTCTGCTGCAGCTGGGCAGTGATGCAGTCTGGGAGAAGAGGAAAAAGTTTACAGTTTGTAGAGGATGCCTACTCAGGGTAGGCTTCTGGAGAACTGGTTATATTCAGTCTACTCTTACCCTATTATAAATGCAAGACTCAAAGTAGAGTAAGCTACCTACTACTTACCATGCAAAAAGTCCACAGAGAGAGGCAGGAATTGTGGTGTCATTAATGAGCTGTGAATACATGGCATAGCTTTCTTATTACTTGCCTGTTTAGCTGTATCATAGACAATATCTCGTGCCTAAAATATTATTTTAATAATTAGTACTATTTTAAACTGATTGCATACATAGTGTTTGAGTGAGGCACATTCCATCTTATCAAGTCTAGTACTGCTCACAGGCAGCACCATATGAATGTTAATTAATAAAAAGACAAAACAAAATTTTCAGAGGCCAAACCAACACTAAAGAATTAGACATGACAACCAGTTGTTTCTTTCACTGATTTAAAAGTAAAAAACAGAAAAACTCCAATAAAATTCATTGCTCCTCTTTTCTTAAGCAGCTTGTTTCTACAGAGTAATCTAAAACTGAGTTACATGAACTCTTCAGTATTCAAGTCATGAGAGGTTTGCACTTACACCCCAAGGATTCAGCCTGCAAGGTCTGTAGATGAAAGCTTCCTTGGAAGCTCAGTTCTATAATCCTGTTGCCACATGACCCTATTGCCTCCCATAGCCAAACCCCAACACAGCCAGACTTTTAAGGTAGAAATGCTTGAGACTTCTCAAGCATAAATTTCCCATGGCCAGGCAGAACTTAAGAGTTTAAAACCAGAAAATCCCGAGTTTACAGTTACTAAAAACTCAAAATGTAATTTTAAAATCAATTCAAGACAACTAGACAAGATGGAAAATAAATGAAAAAGTTAGTGCAAAATGTTTCCCCAAATCTTGCAGACTTTGAAGACTATTCCTTGCTTTTGTGCTCACAGCTGCAATGAACTCAGTAAGCAGCTCACAAATTCTCTGTAGTCAAACTGTCTTTCCAAACCAAACCAAACAAAACATTTGCCTTTTTTTTTTATTCACTCATACTCATTCTTAGCAATATGTCCTTCTCTTACACATCCTTCAGACAGTAAAAGCAGGACATGATTTGAATATACACTGCAGAGGAAAGGAGAGATGTGGGGCTTCATTCTTTCCTAGTCTAGTTTCTCACTGGAACTCTACCACAGAAAGGGATGCTTTCCCTGCACCTCTACCTTGTGGCCTCTGCACAAGCATGCACTGCTCTCACCTTTGAGAAGGTGCTAGGGAAGCACAAATAGTGGCTACAGTGTTTGAATACTCCTATAAACTGTTCCACAGCTTCAAAAAACAAGTTTTGATTATAGCAGCAGAAAAAAAAAAAACAAAACTACTGTTACTAAACAATACAAGAACATATTTCTCCAACTGAAAAGTAACGAAAAGGTTAGAAGTCACAAGAAAATCTATGATTCACAGCACACTGGAGAGCTCAGTCTGTCACCATATCAGCCCAAAAATAAGAAAACACTTCACAATCAGAAAGTAGTAAAATATCAGATAAAAAGGTCACCCCTAGAAAGCAACACACCTCTGCAGTTATTGGTAAAAGCAGAAAGAAGTTACAAACTAACAGATCTGCAGGTAATAGAGCTCACAGCAACATGATGAACAGTTGCACAGGAGCTACAAACCCACACCTGACACCTTCCACTGCATGACAACAGCAGGAGCTGCCAGGAGCTTGTTACCTCCCCATAATAGTTAGCTCATGCCCATAGTGGAAGGAAATTAATTCTGACTGAAAAATTGAAGTGTTCCCAAACAGATGTGTCATTCCACAGGAAATTATATCCTGCCCAAAGGCACAAGCCTATCCTAATTTCACAGTACAGCCCGGAAAGGTGCCCAGGCTGGCTGCAGGCATTGGGTAGGCAGGCAGGCAGAGTCCTTCAGGAGTCTGCCATACAGACACTATCATCTTCATCACTATGGCAAAACCAACAAAATATCTTTATATCTACTCTTACTCCTGTGAAAACAATCTTGTTAAACTTGAATGGCCATATTTATAAAATTTTAAGTGCCTAAAAAGGGGAGATGTCTCACATGGAGTTTTAAAAAGGGCTAGCAAAGACAAACACTAAGAAAAACAGATGCTCAACTATCTCATATGATTTAGAAGCATGTCCCTCAAGAGTTTCTTAGTAATCCTAAAACTTAAACCTGATAGGCAATCTTGCATATATTTTAGGCTCTTCTATGACTGGTTTTGCAAGGTCAGAACTACTTAAGATTTATCAGTGCTCATACTGCCTTATGAAGCATCCACACAGAATTGCACTGGTCTCAAATAAGCCTGCACCATTCCAGACTCTAAACTTGTATTCATGTGTCTGCTGTTGCCACTTCTGTGTCCAAGTGTTGTTTGTTTTTTGGTTTTTTTTTTCTTCTTTTTTGCTAAGCATTGAAGATCCTGAACAGAAGGCACTGGAATTCCTCCACCATACATCAGAAATGGTTCTTCCCTGTTGATCTGGGGGGTCACACAGCTATTGCAAAAAATACTATCGATTTTTGAAGAGATCCCAGAGAAGATGAAGGTGACACTGCAGATTGCAGCAACATGGATTGTCACTGGCAAAAACATATTCCAGTACTGACAGTGGTTCAGCTGACCATGGTGAGGCAAAAGAACTCACTTGTGACAACTTTTGCAAGAACTTTTCTTTGAGCACTGACAATGAGATGTCACTTCCAGATTCAGCCAAGTGGCATGGATGGGAAGTGCAGCAAATCCAGCAGTTAAGCTACACCCCCAGACATGTTTAGAACACAGAAGGTGCTGGGGAGACCACTCTTACTCTGTCCATCAACAGCAGCATCCACATGCCAAGCTATTCAAAAACACTTCCTTTCAGGGTGGCTTTGCTTTTATTCCATGGAAGGATTAAATAAGCAACACAGAGATAAAAAATTCATAGTGATGATTTTAACTTCATTAAGAAGTCTTAAGATAGCCTCATGAACTGGTGGGAAGAAATGATTACCTGAGAGATGTTATCCTCCAAAACAGTATTTGAAAAGGCTCGTTTATCAACAAGTTCTATGCAACATCACTTCTCCTCTTTGTCCTCTTTCTAGGTTTAATCTCCTGAGGATGGAATGATTTATTCTAATTTAGGGATTAATATACAAAATTAATTTTGTAAAATACATTTGCCTGTCATACCCAAGTGGTCAAATCAGCTCACCTCACTTCCAGCTCATGCCCTTTCTAGTCTTAAAATGTAAGAAATTACCCATCAACTAAAATTGCTGCAAAAATATGACAAATTTCAGAATGAGTCAATAAATAGCTTAGATCAGCACTATATTTGAAATTACTGTAGGTGGTAAAAACAGATAAAGTCTCAAGGCAAAGTTATTCTCTGCCTAATGAAATCAATTCTTTCAAGGACTTCTTTGCTCAGCTTTGCAGTATCAGAAACGTTATGTATTGTAGTATATTAAATTTCAATATTTCATTGAAACTGGTTCACATAACACCACTGTATTTTTAGGAATAAGCTCAATTTGAAATGCAGAGCCATTCTCACTGGTTAGGGCAGATCTAACTAGGAAATTATCTTCTCACTTTTCAGGCAACTCTATGCTACAAATTATTTGCTTATGTCTTGATACACTATCGTTCTATCACAAATTATTACTTTAAGGAGAAAAAAGCCTTCTAGAGTCCTAGTAGAAGAACAAGAAGCCTAGTAGAGTCTCCTTTTAGTAAGTCATGTTAAAAAAGAAAAACAATGCAGCTAAGGAAGTCTACAGGGTTGGGAGAGAGATAAAATGCTAAAAGGGAAAGAAAACTCACTGTAACTGACCAAATGTTTCCTCTCTGGTGCAAATGCAAAGAAGTATCTGACATTATTGACCAAAAACTACAAGCTATAGAGTGGCTGTGCAGTGCCCAAGAAGGAGCTGGAAGTGTGTTCAACTAAAAGCTCCCAAAATAGGCACCGATGCTTGAACCTGCAGATATTCTGGTGCAAGATCTGGGAACGAGAAAGAAATGCACAGGGAAGGAAATGGCTGAAAGCAATGCGCAAAATAGATGAAAATAAAAATTCAAAATTTGAGTATTTGCTCAAAACAAAATAGCACCACCACTGACATCCCCTTTCTGGATGGAAAAAGAACCAAAAAATAAAGTTTTGATAACTAATCCATTTTAGAGATACTACCTGCTTACTTTTCCAGAGAAGATAATTTGCTTTCATAGACCTTTGGCAAGTTAGATTCAATTAGTGATCAATTAATGCTTCCCTAATGCTCCCTACTCTGTGATGGATTTCTGCATATGATAGAACACATTCCTACAGCAGAGGTTTGCACAATACTTAAAATAAAAAAAAAGCAAATAAAAATAGGAAATAAAAAATTAGCGAATCCTGAAGATCAAAGGCCTGTTGTGCTATTGGTACCACTGCTCCTGTTAAAAATAATCTCCAAAACGAGGATTACTTTAATGTTCTGTGTCATCACAGTTGCTATGGCAAAACTAAAAAAAAAAACCTCCAAAATAAAACCAACAAACAAAAAAAACCCCAAACAACCCTCCCCAAAAAAATCTAGCTAGACAGTGAGCATCACTGTGCAATCCCCACTTTCTCTGTTTCACTTCAGCAAGCAGAGTATTAAAAACACTGTCCATTGATGTTAATGAATCACAGCTGTAATTGCATTAGCTGTTCATAACTAGTTAATGCAGTATGAAAGAATTCCAAGGACATTCACAATCAAATATAATCTGTAGGAGATGCAAAACAATGGAGGGTATTGGTAAAAAAGAGTAGTTCTCCTTCTCTAAATTTGTACTGGAACACTCTGTCGTGATGAGGCAAGCCCCATCAGGTACACTGAAAGCCAGAGCTTCCTCACTAACAGAAACCTTTCCCAGTTCCCCAGATCAAAGTATCAAAGGGCATGGAGTTCAAAACAGCAGTGAGAAATTACTCCTCCCCATCACCTCTGCCAGAGGAGAGGAGAAGAGGTGTAAATTTAGCAGAACATCAGAAAGGATGATATGAACTATGGTACCACATGAGAGGATGCTACACATCTCACTCCACCCCACAGAAAGTGGTGATTGCAGAATTACATTCTGAAATTGATGTGGCTCTGGAGAGTGAGAATTTCTCAATCCAGCTCATGCACCAGCCCTCCTTGAATGGCTCTCTGGTGTTCAGAGCATCCTTCAAACCAGAAGGATGATAAATGGGGATGTATATAACTAGATGGAAGAAAGGGATCGATAACACCAAAACAGGTTACCTCCCCACAGGTCAGCTGAAATACAGCTTACATTTTAAAAAAAGAAGATATCATTTCTAAGACCATAATGCACTGCTGCTTCTAGAAGTGAAAAATCTTTCCTACTTCAGCACCCCATTACAAGACATTTCAAACTGAAGCTGTGCACCACTCATCACATTCCCCCTCTGAGGGTTATACTCTATCTAACCATGTCATCTTGCTGTATCTTAAATACTACCATACATCTGCTATATTTTTCCAGTTATATTTGTCAAGCATTGCAGATTTTAGTATAATGAATATGGAAATGTGTAAAAATATAGCAAAATTTTTAAAACTGAGAAATTGAGCATTTTTCCAGTAAAAGTGCAAATTTAATTTTATATAGTATAACTTCTTAAAATTTAATATTATACATTTTTCCTCAGCTTAAGAAGAATTGGTTTCATATTGAGGCAAGGAACAAACTTTTAAAGATCCAACCTGTAAGGGAAATTCCTGAACTTTTAAAATATGTATTTTATTAATAAACCCACCTGTTCTTGGGTACAGTAGTACCCAAGAAAAATGCAAAAAAAAAAAAAAAGGCAAAACAAGCACTCAAAAGAGGCATAAATATCATTGCAATTTACCCTATTCTTGCCCCTCTCCATAAAAATGAATAATCTTCACAGAGATGGAATACAGTCACATCCAACAGGTTTTGTAATTATCAAGTGCCTCAGCTTCACTGTACAATTAATAACCTGCAAACACCATTCACTGCCTCGTACTCCTCCACTGCAAACATTACCCCATAACTAAGCAAGACAGAAGGAAACAATGTCCTAATAACATAATTTTATACAGTGCAGCCTTTAAAAAAGAAAAATTACTACAAAGAAAATTCAAAATGCCATCCCACACATTCAAAGATGGCAACTGACCAAGTGAGGCAGCTAGAGAAAAAGTATTTGAAATATAAAATGCCAACTGGCAAACTTACAGCATTCATAGTGCAAAATGGATTACAAATTAAATATATATATTATATATATATATATAAAATATACATCTGCTGTAGACATAGTTTTAGATCTTTCCAAACTTAACCAATGCAGTACCTTTTCCCTGTAATTTCTTGTGCTAATGATACAAAAATGCAAGTCCTCATTTCTTGTTCATTTTGAATTTTGTGTATGCCATTATTTATTAATCCCTCTATATTTCTATTATGAAGTATGTCTGTTAATGATCCTATGCTATATCAGGAATGATAGTGTATAAGAAAATTGAAGATATAAAAGCATACTTAGAAAAATAGCTCAAAACTTTATTGAAGTACATATCCATGTTACTGAAATGAGTGACCTGTATAAAGGAAGACAATTGTACAAAGCTATAAAGATACCCAGAAGCTCCCAGCATATAACAGGAATTTAGCTGAGGTTTCATTACCTGAAATAGAAGAGTGACTTAGACTGCATCAATCTAGAACTCAGTGCATTTAATGATTCCAGTATTTGACTGGCAGACTTTGAGGTATCTGCTAAGAACAGCACACCAAAATAATACAGGCTGGCCATAAAGACAACCTACAGTTAACCTTAGGATAGCCAGCCACATTGATGCCACCAGATTTTTAGCAGAGAGGAATTAACAGCCAGTGCCATGACTCTCATTCTGAAAACTGAGATGTCATTTCTGCATCTTTCACCCAAGCCATCATTCAGAGAAGATAACATGATTTGATCAAAACATGAAAAGAGAACCCATACTGTCTGCCAGCCTGACAGGATCTTCTGGTGCACCAAAGAGATGCTACCACAGAACACTTCAGCAAAGCCCAATTTGAAATATTTTTTAACCAGGTCACTCCTGTTAAAATATTTGAACTGCAAAAAGTACAGAGAAAGGATCTGAGGATCATAAGAAAAGTGAAGAGCACATTTTTACAAGCGATTACAAGCTTGACTTCTTTAGTCCTACAGACGAAAAGCCAAGAGAAGCCAAGATTGCTCTTGCAACATAATCACTGGGGAGGTGGAAAGCATGATTAAGTCAAAAGACAAAAAAAGCAGTGGAGTAAATGGCTGTAAACTTACCCATTAAGAAGCTTAGCCTGAAGATGTGAAGAGCATTTCTAAACAGGTTTAGATTCGAGATTGATTACTTTATGAAAGATAAGATGCAAAAACCAGGGACTGGAGTCAAAAGTCCTTATATTCTTACACTTTGCTATCTTAAGTAGTTCAGATTAGGCTTCCTTCTTTCTCTTCCCTGGGTGAAGAAATAGGCAAATGGGCATCCTCGGGGCTCCTGCCTCCTCTAGGCACACTCAGCTCACTGGGCAGCCTAGGCTCTCAAATATCTCAGCCACCACCCAAAGCCCAGTCTCTGACTTGTGCCTTCTTGTCCAGGTCCTGAGAAACCAGGAGGGCAGCCTGCACAGCCAAAACCACCCAGGGATCTGTCCAGGCTCTGGCAAAAATTCTTGATTTTTCAATAGCTAGAAAAATCTTCAACATCAGTGCAGCACACTATAGTCTGTAAAATGACCAGGAGAGCTTACACCTTGACACTTCGCTTCAGACTTCTTTCAGACTGAATGCCCCAAGGCATTTTAGAGATTGTATATATTTTCAAGTTTGTTTTGGAATTTTTTTCCCAAGAGCATAAGGAACAATTAAGAAATAAAAAACCCTGAAAATTCAGAGCACAGGATGAACTCTATATCACAAGGTCAGCCCCAAACTGTAGAATGATTTGCATACTACTTTCCTTTTCATGTGAAAGGACACAACTTGGATAATAAAACTTCATTAACTGTGTGGCTGTAAGCAGTTGGGAAATACTTGTCATTCCCCTGTATACAAGACCAAGTAGGTAGCAGCAGGTGCTGCAAGCAGAATGTTATTTCACTGTGATTATTTTTAATCTTCCAATAGAGAACAAAAGCCGCCCTCATTAAAAGATAAATAGGACTAGATGACTACTTGAGGTAAAAGAAGAAACAAAATTAGAGAAAATAGAGACCCATGAGTGTTTCTGTCAAAGCACCACCACTCTTCACAGTCTCTGCTTGTGTGTTGAACACTGCTTAAACAAACCAGGGTTAATATATATCACCTGACTGTCTTCACGGTTTTGCTCAAACCCAGAGGAGCTGGGATTGCTCTGTAACAGAACTAAATAATTCCTGACGCTTATTAGTAAGCAAGCTAATAAGCCCCTAAAGGAGAAACAGTTTCCAGTCATTATAGGAATCTTCACAGGTGGTATGGAAGAGCTAGCTGTGCCAGCAGCAATGCAAGGAAAATTACAGGAATAGCCTCTGTCTGCATTTAAAACTGCCTTAAGTAAAGTATTAAATTGTGGACTATCACATGTAGTAAAGGCAGTGACAGCAGCATAAGAAAGGTGGAAAGCAGCAAGACTGTTGCCCAGGATCTTAAGACTTTTGAGACCACACAAGTCTAGGATACACCCTGCCCAGGACCTGTAGTTTCTGCATTCAGCATGCTGGAATGATACTTGGTTGTGAGACACAACAGAAGGAAACACTATCATTAAAAAATCTCAGTGGAGTTCATTTGCAAATACAGTTGTATTTTTACCATCAAATTTCTGAACAGAAGAATACATAAATTACTAATTAATAGACAAAACCATCCCCAGTCCTTTACCCAAGGCCCAAACCAATGAACCACACTGGTGCTTTCTGCAGGAGCTGACACATTGCCTCTGACTCCCAGAGAACTGCTCAGGAATGTGTGCCAAGCAAGGGGTGCCTGAAGTGGCTGAAGAGCCATTGCATGGATGCTCTCTAATGAGAACAGTGTGACACTGTGCAACAGAGGAAGAACAGCTGTGACTCATTTCACAGTCTACTGAACATGAAATGAGTTCGTTTCCATCTGTGATAAACGGTGCTACCACTTGTGATCCATATTAGGCAGTGATGCTACCATATCTGCTAATAACATGGTAAAAATTAAAGATTAAGCAGCAGTGAGTTCTCCAGTTTCTGCTGTATGAGACAGTGACATAGTTTTGGCTGCCCTGGTCTCATTTCTAGACTCAGTGATCAGCCCTACAAAAACAACAGTGGGACAAATGTTGGTCTGTTGTTTGTCAAAATGCCCCATTCACATTGACACTAAAGGCTTGTCCCCTGCTCATTTTCAATCCCTATCTAGGACACAATGGGAGATGTGCATTTCCAATTAAGAGAAGTATTTTAGTAGTTACTCAGAGCATGCATCACTTTTCTAGCATCAGATCATGAGACCTAATAGCCAGACATCATTCAATCCCTCTTTCAAGAAACTGCAGCAAATCTTGCAGTTCCCAGCAGCCAAAATACATGAGTCCCAAGTACATTTCAAAGTCAAGCATTTTGACTGATTTTATGCTCATTTATTAAACCCTGACCAGGCTAAAAATGATACATCCTTACAAGTTCCCTTAGCCATGTTTCTACCACATCGACCTGGGGCAGCACCAGGCCCCACAGCAATGAACACCTCCCAAGCGAGTATTAGTGCCATAGACAGGGTTTTAATTTCTGGGTTTACAAATCTCCATGTGGTTGATTTTAGAGTAAAAATGGGATGGCATGCAAAATTTAATGAATACACACTGATTTCAACAAATATTTAATGAAGTGGCATTCAAATGAATCATAAATATAATAAAACTAAATATTTTGACAGTTGGATTCATTACTACTGTCACCCTTCTTATTCAATTATATCATTTTATGGCATGACAGTTAGAACAAGTTTCTGTGTTAGGACAAAAACAGATAACAGCTTTTCTTTCCAATTCTGAAGGGAAAAAGCTGAAATATTGCGATTTCCAGTACAGTGCAAATTTCAGTTTGTCTGCAACAATTGTGCCAGTAATATACTTGTTTTATTCACCTTGCAACAGAAAGCCATCAAAATTGAAGAAAGAAAAAAATTACTTTTTCCCCAGACCAGTACATTTCATGGGTTTCAGAAACATAACCTTCATATTTCCCTCCCTCTTTGATAAAATGCCAAAGATGTGACAGTTCCAGTATAGCTATAGGAGGTTTCCAAACAGTTGTACCACGATCTACCTCAAAGTGGTACCCACACACTGCTTCAAGAGTCTAACATCTCTTCCTGAGCTCAAGCCCAGCTAGGCACAGAGCCAGGAGCTGCTGCCACTGACAACAGTAGCATCTTTGCAAATCTAATTCAGGAAAGCAAATTTTTTAGTGTAGGACTGGAAGTCACAGACTTCTGAAGATTAAGTGCAGTACAAAAATGATTCCCAGAGCATCCTCAGGTGTATAACTGTCTTTCATCTGTCTGATACACACCCTTACTTTTCCTCACAATTTCATCCTGGTGCCTTTTTCAGCTAGGCATAAGGTTTCACACAACCAAATTCAAACACCTTGAAAATAACAAGTATTGTGCTTCACAAAATTCTATTAAAACGTAAACAAATATTAGACCAAGCATTCATTCTGCTTTTATATCACATTGCACTGGCTTCTTAGGAATCAGAAGAGCCAAATTTCATGGACTGTTGTTAAAAGTAATTTTAAAAGGAAAAACAAATTAACAAAATGCAAGGGTCAAATATTGTGGAAGATTTTAGGCATTTAGGAAAACCTTTGCTCTTTAAGTCAGAAAAAAAATTGCAGCCCAAACACTAAAATAGGGCTCTCTCCATGAACACTACACCCCAACCCTAATGCAGTTTCTTGACAGAGGGCCGGGACACAGCAGTGCTTGCAGAGGGGAAAAACAAAAGCCCAGAAGACCACTTTTTTGTGGGTTAGGCTAGACCCTAACAGACAGTGATGGAGTGATAAAGAACTTAATTTTTTAGCATTTTACTAAGAACATTTTTACTCTGAAACTTGTTAGCTACACAGGAGAAGTAAAAGCACCCCAAGCTTGGATAATTGGAATAAGGTAAAGCCCTGTGCTTGGGAAGGACTTCCTTCCCTCAGGGAAATCCTGCCACAGCCTTGCCTATTTCAGAAACCAAAAATTTTCTCTGGAGAAATTATTTTAGGAGCTACCAATGATTCATCCTTGGCAGAGGGATTTAACTTTAGTCAGCAAAGCTGAACTCCAGCTCAAAGAGAAAAAGCACCCTGGTCTCTCTGTCATTGCAGTAGCAGAACTTATTGTTAACAAGTCCCCTCCAGAGCGTCGTTGGATGCAAGGAACATTACAAATACAATTTACCAAGGACACACCAACGCTGGCAGTAAGAAGCTCATTAAGGGGAGTAGCTATCATCATGCGACAGGTAGTCCCACCTCCAGAATTTTCTGTGGCACAAAGCTCCTACCATTCAGCTTGTCTCCAAGGGCTTAATTACCTTCTGGAAATGAAGCATGGTCGTAAGGGGAAAACTTCTGGGAAAGATTCTGTTTCATGCAAGTCAGTTAAATCCTGGAGACTTTACATGTGCTAAAAGGCTTTAAAAGACCATATCATTCTTTCAGTGGGCTGTTTAGCAGCAGACATTTACTGTATAAAAATCACTATCTCATTTAGTCTTTTATTAGCTTTGTCACCATTCCAGAGAAATTAGATTAACTAATACCATCACAGTTGCTGTTTCAGAAAAGTACAATATATGCTCAAAATTAGCAAACAGCTCCTTCATATAACCAGGTCTATTCTGACTTTAGCAAAAATCATTAGAAGAGGTTTGAGGGTATGGTCATCATCTCATTTTTTCTTCAGCTAGAATTACATAAATATAGAAAAGATCCGTTGCTGAGAAGGACTAACAGCAGCAAAGACAGCATGTCAAAGATAATGACTTGCACAGCTAATCCCTATGTATCACACTGCATATTTACCCCTTGATGTAGTAAGATCTGTGTTTCTCTAAATAAGAATTCATCAACATTAATATCACTGGCAGAAATAGGACAGAGAAGGTAAATCTTGCAAATAGGATTTACAAATAATATCAGTATTTTTTTTCCTTCCAATATAGCTTCCAATCCAAAATCCATTTGTCACAATGCAATGAAACAGTAGTGCTGTCAGTCTGCAGGTGATGGTAAAAAAACCTACCACCTTCAACTAGAAGACACATGCCTGATGCAGCCCACTCATCACTGCAACTTCCTTCCTATTCTCAGATGTCTTGGGCATCAGTATCTCTACGGCATGACTTTCACAAAGCCCAAATTGGATTTTCAAACATATTTGGTGGGTGGACAATTAGCACCTGTCTAGAGAGGTGCTGAACTACAGCTTCCACATGCAAGTTGGCTCAGTGGCAGCTCACAATAAGCACACATTCAGGTCAGCACAGACTAACACACAACTCACTCTCATCCTCCCCAAAACTTTATGCTTCCCCGCATATTCCCCTTCTGTTCCGGGGAATAAATCAGAAGGTCTCATTTTCAGTTCCAGTTGAGGAAGAATGAATCTCAGGTCCTTGGGGGTGAAATCAAGACCTACACCTTTTTCCTCTTTCCAAGTCAGCTTTGGTTGGGTGTGAAAAGGCCTCTCTTCTCCTGTGGGATAGCAGAAAGAGGATGACATCCCACCCTTGCTGTACCCTGACGGACAAGGACAAGACAGCATGGGTTTCCTCAATATCCCTTTTCACAAAGAATCTGGAGCAGATCAAAAATATTCATGTACCAATGTGTCCAGTGGCCACCTGTGCTGTATCCATGGTTAATGCCATGCAGTAACCAGAGGGTACAGAAAAGGACATGAGGATGCTCATGTTGCCAAGGGCAGACGGGTTCCCATCACAGGTTCCCCATCCTTGTTCTACAGCTTCTCATATCAGCACCAGACTTCCATGTAAAGCACAAATCACAATCCATTTATTGTTCTTCCTAATGGAAATCACAGACTTGTTAGAACCACACCCATAAAGGAAAAGAAGCTGTTTGCAGAAGTTAAGGAGATGAGCTGGGAGACAGCTGAGCAAGTTGAAATGTATGCTAACGCTAGCATTTCAGCAGTCTACTAGAGGAATTGTACAGAGCACTGCTGCCTCAAGTAATTTGAAATAAGCTGGAAAAGTTTCAAATATAACATGAACATGAGACTATTATCAGAATAGCACAGATCTTGGAACTTGTGCCTCTCAGAAAACCTATCCTCCAGTCTCCTTTAATGTAATTATTGAATTCCTTAGACAAATAGACAATGATCAAATTTTCCAAGTTTTTTAGAAAACAAGAAGGGTATGTTTTCAAACAGCAAGAGAATCCACATCAAAGAGATTTGTGAACATATTTTGATATAATTAATCACGATTTTCTAAAACTCTATTTTAATTTCATTGTTTAATCGCTTTAATGCAAGGACTACCTATCTTGTGAAAATCCACTGAATGAGTTTTCTGTAAAATACCATACTTTTAATGTCAGAGAAAAGGTGGAGGGGTTCAACCCACTCGACATTCCACAGAAATTATATCACCAATTTACAGGCATCTACTCTTAGGATAAATGCCTACTCATCTCTTTGCCATACCATGAACCAACAAATAGAAATTAATCCAAATTATCTGAACCCCTCAGTACAAGCCCTGATGAACTCCAGAATTGCTCTGTCCACTCAAAGCACCAAAGGATCTGGCCCCAAATGCTTCCCTGCATGATAAGGAGTGAAAGCATACCTAAGTCACATTTTCCATTTCAGAATTTTAAAAAATTAATAGCTTATACTGCTTCATGTGGTCATCCAAGGCTCCCATCCCCCAAAAAAGGAAGAGAAAGGAGAGAATGATGGGGATTTTTTCTATAAATCATCACAGAACTGGTATATCCTGGCAAAATATCTTTCAGTATAAATTGATTTTAAACTGCAGTACTTTCAGAAGTAGACTACCCTGTATTATGTCCAAAAGCAAATATAAACATTGGGAAAAAACTCACAAGATTGATTAAGTTAGTTTTTTCCCCTCTTTTTTCTTCAACCTTTATGTTTTATTATAACTGTTTTATTTCTGTATTTGAGGGGACACAACCAAAAAAGACTTTAAAATATGAGCTCCCAATTGTATTACATTATGTTTTATGCTTTGATGAGGATGTAATTACTTCTTTCACTAACTTCACATCTAAATTACTGACAGCCCATTCTCAGCATACTAATTTATTGCTAATGATGACACAGTGGATAAGACCATTTCTAAATGCTACCTAAATATTCAGCAGAACAGCTTCATACAAAACATCGAGACTTTGTTACTGTATAATTTCTCCACCTTAAAAAAAACAAAAGCAACAATCATTGGTTTAAACTGAAAAAAAAAACCAACAAAATAAAAGAACAAACTCATTCCCACCCCAGGTTTCCTCCCACCCTTGCTGCATTTAGCACAGTAATTGACAGTAAACTGAAGCATTTGTGAAACTGTCCTTTATGACAGAAAAAGATAAAGCCATTATAAATTCTAAATAGAGCATTCTAGATACAAAAAAGTTAAACAGCTGCATAGAATTATTATCAGCATGCTTATTCTTACAAATCAATACTTATTTTAAACAAAAAACAGATGTAAAAGTAATATAGTTAATGAGTTTCTAGTAAGTGGGTACTTTAATCCACATCAGGACAGCTGAAAAAAAATACCTTTTGAAAGGTGAGAAAACTCAAGCTAATAAAACACATTGCAACCTGTGTTGCACTTGGTGGACATTGCAGAGAAGAACAAACACTTGCCACTTATTATCCTGCACTTACCACACATCTCTTCTACACTATGGCTAAATGGAAGGCACTCAGTTATTGTGCACTAGCTATTATTTAGGTTTTCCATTTCAAATTTGTTTAAAATGAAGTCACAGAAGTTCAGGCCTGTGCAAATATTTCACCCATTAGCTCCTGCTGATTTCTTCATCACTGTTTCCTGTAGGTAAAGGGAGCTCCAGTGAAGCAAAGGACCCATAAGGGATGGATTCAAGCTGAACAGTGAGGTGATCTTTCCAGAGTAAAAGAATAGTTTATAAGCAGAACAGAAAGACCCCAATCAACTGAAATTTTCTCCTAGTAGCTTCACTACTTACATAGTATTACATGAGCCTCACTTTCACAGAAAGAACAATAAAGACAGGTACAGAAAAACTGACAACTTGACACTGGTTGAGAGAAGTTGCTCACACATGAAGTCGTGGATCAGTGGTAAAATCCTGCCTGTTGCAAAGAAGGATGGGGAAAGCATATCCTTGCTCCAGCTGAGCTGTACAGTGGGTTACAGCTCAGTGACTGAGGCAGTGACACACACAGAGCCCTTGCTCCCTGTACTTCCAACAGATATCAAACACCTGCATCTGGAAAGGCTGCACAGCTCCTCCCACTCTCTAAGTACTAAATGGTGACATCCATTGCTCCATGGGAAGCATGGCAGGGAAGTGAAAAGCATAAATCCTGATCTACCTCCAGAAGGGCACCCATGGCAGCGTAACAGCAGCCACAAACACCATGTCTGAAACTTTTGAGCTAGCCAGAGGCAAAGCCTGTGCCACACTGAGTCTGATTCATGCAAAACTGAGAAATTTTGGGATCTTTCTTTTCCCCTACCTTGTGTTTATCTTCTCAATGTACTTGTGGCTTCATGAGGTGAGAGAAAGCTCGGAAGCCCCTGCTGTTGGTGCAGCTCAGCAGACAGATTTGGCTGTTGGGGACCAGCATGCACTCACCAGCCCAGTAAGAGCAAGCTCAACGAAAACAAAAAAAAAAAAAAAAAAAAAAAAAAAAAAAGCTTTTAAATGAGTCTGCACCAATACTTTTCAAAAAGAGCTTATTTCATGAAGCATTGAAAATCAATAGAACAGTACTCTTGCTGTAATTACTCACTGATAGTTCAGTACAGAAGTATGGCAATGGGAAGAGAGGCAGAAGGCCAAATTCATATCTGATGTAAGCAAAAAGACTGTTCAGAATACAACAAGAACTGTAATCTCTCCTTACATATCAGAATCTGACCCACAGAGCTCAAAGATCACTGTTGCTGATCACTCAGATGAGACCATGGCGAGACTCAGGCATTGACATTAATCAAAAAAGAACAAAGAAAAACCTGAAATGTACTACTCATTTACTTTATTATTTATTGACTCTTTTAAAGAATAGTTGCAGCCTTAGTAGAGTATTTTTGATTCATTCAAATGGTTTCTGAAGTTCTTGCATATCCTTCATTTTTTTGATGTAACTCATTTACAGCTGAGGAAAGCCTCCATTTAAAAGGCTACGACTTCTCTTCGTCAGAGTTAACAGCAATTCCCACCACCAACATGTGAGCTGTCAGTCAGACAGACATTCGCTATAAACATCTTCATTTCCTTTTATTTCTGCAGACACCTTTAAACAGCACCACTGCTCAATTCATAAGCCATATTAGTGCAACATCTCTCTAGACAGTCTCGCATAAAATTAAATGCCCATTTAGCAGCTTACAAACCTTACAGCAGTAGGTTTATTTTCACTCATTATTGTAACAGAGCAATCAAGAACAGACTATTACAGCATCATATAACATGGCCTCTCTATCAACCCACTGGCATAAAATTAAATAGCTATCTGAAAGATGAAGTAAAACCCTTATTTATATCTGACAGTTTTGTGATGCTACTAAGCAAACAATGGCTGCAGAAAGATTTCTAAAATCAGGACAGCTCAATTCACCAAGGGTTAACTTGTTCATGCACCAGGACCTAAGCCTTTCTCTTGCTTAAGGACTGTTTAATTATGTATACCAAGTGCAGCAGCTCCAGCAGGAAAGATTAAAACAGACTCTCTCAGCCTAATGTGAGCACATTTAACCAGAACACTGCAAGGCCACAGACCAGTGTCTCCTAGGTTCATGTGGGTATCACAAGAATCAGGGCAAAAAAATTCATTCCTCAATAAAATAAATGAACAAATAACTAAACAAATAAATTTGAAGGGTCTTAGGGACATAAGTAAGGTTTAGAAAACAGCTTTCATATAAAACTGGATTTTTTGTTCCTGACCATCTCATGAAGTGCTTAAAAAGTGATTGGATGCTTTTGAAGTACCAAAGAGGGTAAGCAGCATGTCCACCAAGTGATATTTTTCACTTGCATGGAAATTGTAAGGTCCTTTAACTTAAAACCGATTTTCATCAGTTTTAAGCTCTCAGAACCGACCATTTAGGATGCTTCATGGCACCTCTCATGTATTCCATCTGTTTGCTCTCAATCCATAATTATTAAGAATACTTCTTGAAACACTCAAAACAACCCACAAGTAATAGAGGATATCCTCATGTTACATATTTTTCTTTGTGCAATATAATCTGCATTAAGCACATTCTTTTGACCAAACCACCCAAACCACTGTCTACCTTGTCCATCCTGATCAGAACTGTTTTAACATTCAAAGTTTCAGAGCAGTTTGATGGTTAATATTTATGGAAACTGGAGAAAAGACTTTCTACACAACCATAAACCCCAAACCCATCACCTTTAGTTAAAACAAACAAACAAATTTAAAAGACAACACACCACTCCATGTCTAGAAGAATGCCCCAAAGCAGCTTACTCCTTGTAACAGATACAATAATATGCCATAACACGGAGTGGGGATGCACAGCAGTGGCAGGTGTGTGGCCAGTCTAGAGAAGGAAACTGCTGCTTCACCAGTCCCAGAGAGGACCAAGGCCTTGCAGAGCCTCTCAGGAGTTGAACAGAATTACCCTGGACTCAGAGTATGGGAGCAAACAACTTCTGGCTGACACTGCAAACCCTGGACGATGCTTGGAAACTAGCAATAGCATGGTACAGCTTTTCTCCTTTGTGCTGTTCTTTATCTGACTATTGCACAATTTTCTTTTACACATACTGTAGCAACACATTTGGACCAAGATGAAACAATCATGCATATGAATTTGCAGTTCTCTGCAGAAGACACTAAAATTATTTCTGGACTGCTTTCCTACCAGACAAAATCTGGTTAAAGAAATGAAATTTTCTATTAATTAGTGTAAAGCAAAAATAATTTATATGGTCATCAGACAATGAGAAAAAAAATATAGTAACAGAAGCATAATGTCCCTTTTACCATCTCACAGCAGAAAAGTCAAGGAACTCTCAACAAAGATCTAATTATTTGCACCCCTTCTACTGATCACATTAAATTGCAGAGAGAGGAAGCATCTACAATTTTATTTTTCAAGCCCTTCAGAAAAGTAAGATAGATTTCTCAAGCAACAGGATCTCTTGAAGTCTTTCATATCTCTTTTCTCAGATATACATGCCTTCAGGGAGCTCCTCCTGCCCCCTTTTTAAGCCCAAGAACTGATACAAAAATCAGGAGCTCAGGGGCAAACAGCAGATTCCCAGAAGCCCAGGGTATATGAATATGAAGTTCTCTGACAAGGTTTCAGAACATTCCAGAGCAGTTTTACTTTCTGTAATTTAAGGTGAAACTGCTACAACTAGAACACTAGGAGTAAGAGGAGGGTAATATACACTGGGCACTTGGAGCAACCTTCTTTAGACTCTGTTAGTTCTGTACTAAGAGCTACACTTTCCAAGCCCTGTTCACTGCAGATTTTGTATTAAAAATTAAAATAACAAAACTATAAAACACTTCATAGAGCCACTGTAAAAATTATGGTAATGGATCATGTGTGCTCATTTAGTGCAACTTTTTTAATAAAGCAAATTCTGAATTTAATTAAGCAAATCTGAAAAGCAAACCACTAGCAAAGCAGAGAAATACTTGCACAACCCTCTCCATAGAACATTTTAGTCTATGCATTCTAGTCTGTTTCTTATGAACCCCATCTTTAAATATTCAACAGCAATATGAAGCTGCCCAAGCTCTTCAGTTAAACACATTAATTTCAACTTGAAATGTTGAAATGAAGTTGAGGGAAACCAGTTGATGTAATTTTATGGATTTCAGTAGAGCTTTTGATTCAGTCTCTCACAAGATCCTTCTGGACAAAATGCCCAGCACCCAGCAGGATAAACACATCAGGTGATGGGTGAGCAACTGGCTCACAGGCCGGGTGCAAAGGGTTATAGGGAATGGGGTGACATCAAACTGGTGACTGGTCACTAGCGGGTTCCCCAGGGCTCCATTTTAGGGTCATTTCTCTTCAGCATCTTCATAAAGAGGACTTGAAGGCATACTGAATAAGTTTCCCAATTATACTAAACTGGGAGGCTGTTGACTGCTTCAAAAAGAGGGATGTCCTAAAGAGAGGCCGGGACAGAGTTCAAGAAACCTTTGGAAAATGCTCTCAAGTGCACAGTAGCATTCTCAGGGTTGTCCTGTGCAGAGAGAGCAGTTGGACTTTAATAATCCTTGTGGGTCTCTTCCAACTCAGGATGATCTATGATTTTATGGAGATCCCAGCAGGGTAGGTTGCTGGTGTCTACATTCATGGGAAGCAAAAAATCAGAGTCCAAAGTTATCATAATTACAACTGGGCTTCATTTGTGGCTCTTGATAGACTGGAAACAATGTTACTGGACTGCACCAGCCCCTCACAGCTGGGTGCTCAATCTCACATCTGCCTGTATGGCAGAGTACATTGCCATCAGTGAACGTTATCACCGCGTGCTGCTCGCTGATCCCCAGCTAGCAAATATTTAGAGAGCTCTGGGAAACCCAGTTTTCCATCAAACAGAAAACCTGCCAGGCTTAGCCAGCACTGAGTGCTCTGTAAATAGGGGCATACCTTACTCAAGATATAGACATGCTAACTGCTGCAGTCCAAAGAGTAGCAGTATCATTTATTCTGAGTAAGGCACACTTCTGAGCACTGTATTAAATGCCAGAAACTTTAATTTATATATGATATGAAAGTATCCAGCTGGGCTGTCAAAAATACAGTTTTGTATTGTTTCCTAAGAACATAACTATATTACTTGCACTATAAACCCATTTCTACACTTGCTTCATATTTTTGTGCTCAGATCTGTTTCTGAATTCAATAGATCAGCTCTGTAAAGTAATTATACGTTTCTGTTCATGCTCATTCCTATTCAAACCTAAACATTCCCTTCTAAGGACCTGGCTCTCACAATGCTGATTCTTGTGGTGATTCAGTAAAAACAAATGGTAAGACTAGTATTACATAAAAACAGTTCCCAAGAGTTAATAACGCACAACAACTCACATTTACTCTAAGGAAAGGGCTAAGAAAACAAAAAGAAAACAAATGAAATCACTTCCTGAAGATGTTTAAGCTGATCAGTGGTAGAAGTGGCAACAACAGAAATTTAAGCCTGTTGCCTCTTTCTGTTGGAATCCTGGATGCTGAGAATTTTACACTTTCTGCGCTGAAAGGCACAGACTCACAAGAGAGCACTTCATTTGACCTGAGATTGTGGATAGGGCTTCCAAAATTGATTAATAGCACTGAGATTATGAGTGTGCAGTTGGTTAGAAGTGTGTAATATCACAAAGTGGAAAACTTTGAGTTTGGGGTTTTAGAATACAGAAATAAATATGAAGCAAGGTGGAGGTTTTAGGATGAAGGCAAGTTTTCTTCTTCACCTTCTTCCTTCTTCTAATTGGACAGAAAAGTCCGCATTGCGACAATTACTGGGTTAAAAGAGAAAATAATCTAAGTATCATTTCTTAATTAGATAGTTTAGTCTTAAAAGACCTTGTAATGATGCATAGTTAACCATTTTTGTGCCTTACCTATTATAAAAGACTGCACAACTCACGGCTGTGAGGCTGCAACATTAATAAAAAATAATAAACACCTGAGTCTGAACATGAAATACCATCTCAAGTAACTTTAATCCCAAACTCAGCAAAAGTAGAAGAAACAAAAAGAAAACCCATATCTTCCTTCAGCATTCAAGTGACCATAATAAGCACTAATGGAAGCTCTCTCTTAATGCTGCTTTCCACAGCCAACATAAACCAAACCAACTTGAAAGCCTCAAGTTAAAGGACAAGAGTAAGTCCAAAGTAAAGTGCATGTGTATAGCAGTTGTCACTTCTCTCATTGACAATATGAAGTCCAAATGTCAGCTCATCACACCAAGGGCACCTCCAAGACACAAGCAAGCCCTGCTGCAGTTTCCTGACTTAGCTCTCAGGGTGATGAACAGTAGTCCAGTTAAAAGCATTTGAGAGGATAATAAGCAGAGGCTGATCAGTTCCCAAGAAAAGTTCAGCATTTCTAGACAAGCACAGCAAAGACAAATTCAGATGTAGGTCAGCAGGTCTTGTAACATCATAGACACTTTCCTCAACATTTCATCACTGAAGTGTGACTACCAGGCCATGTTTAAAGCCTTGATTTAAAATCTGGGATTACTACATCCTTTTCTGAACATGAGTGGTCCTAAGACATTATGAGGAGAGATGAAGACTGTGCCTGCACAAATATTTTGCAGTTCAGGGTAATGTTATCATTGCAAAAGCATTCAATTTCCTGGACAAGAAAAAGAAAACCAGGAAATTTTATCCAAAAGTTTGGAATTCAAATATTAAAGATGGCTAATATAGCAAAATGTTTACATGTGTTTACATTTTCAGCCAATTGTGGTATGTAACTCAGTTATGGTAGGCAGGCAAATTGCCAGATTCAGTCTTATGCCCATCCTTTCAATTCTTCCATCAGTTTGGATAGGACTAAACCAAATATCATCTGTTCAGATCTTCATCAGGAACAACTCATCAGTGGAATTTTCACCAGTATTGAGGGGAAGCACTTTGCACTTTCTATTTCCTTTAACATACCTCTTGGGTTTGCATCCAATTTTGAAAAATAATAACAATGTTCAAAACCAATGGATATCTCACATTGTAGTTAATAAACACAAATAAATACAGAAATGTTGTTATGTTATGCATAGACATGCATAAGTCTAGTCTATCATAATGATATATACATGTCAGAGTACTGAATTAGATCAAAGGAAAAGGCAATGTAACACAAAGATAGTCAGGTTTAACCTTTAAGATTGCACATCTCTAAAAACACATTATTGATAAATCCACTAACAACTGAAAGACATAAACATTTCCAAATAGACTAAGTAGTGTTAACTTTGCAGCAGTCAAAAGCATCTAAACTTGAATCTTGCTTACACAAATTTCACAGGGAAATTAGCCCACATCTGAAGCATAAGTAATAAGTAAATCTTGTAACTTACTAAGCATGGCTACCCCATCCTCAGTAGATTATGCAGAAGTCAGCAGACAGCAGAAGTGTATCTTCAGCCTTACAAGAAAATCATCAGTTATTTCTCTCTGAGTAGATGACAGCTTCACAACAGACATCCTTCACCAAAGAAGTCACCCGTAAGGTCTGACCTTACGGTAGAGCCCAGCACTTGACACAGTGCCAATGAAGCCAACTCCTACATCTGACAGGGAGCTTCAAATGTTCATGGTCACCTTACTGATAGCCTTTGAGGGAGCAGCCCAACCCCACACTATCCTCTTGAGCAACACATGCTCCTGGCAAACCTGCTACTGCCCACAATACTCCAAACAATAACCGCTGTGTTTAAGTCACAAAAATCCTAAACCAGTATGCAGCTGAGGAAGTTAAAACACATAGGTAAGACATGTCTTGCACCACTACCTAGTCTGTAATACATCACTTTTCTCTTTGTAAAAGTAACTAAGATGCCTCTTCAGAAGAGTTTACTGACAATTAATAAAGCCACTGCCAATGCCCATTGCACTTCTGTGGTGCTGATGATAGGGTTTAGATTCTTTGGTGCAATGCAAATGTAAAAACAGAAAAAGTGTTTCATGGAATTTCATGTATAGAAAATTCATACTTTGAGACAATTGCATTCTTCTTTTCATATTTTAGACATACAATTTTTATTATGTATAAAGGAACTTTCAAGAAGGGTCTATGAATTATCTAGGGGAAAAAAAATCCAGAAAATTGATTTTTAAATGCCAATCCTTTTGATATTGACACTCTTGTTTTGTGTTAACTTCTTTGTCTTAGATGAATTTATCCAATTTTCAAATTGATTATACAAAACAACAAAAAGGGAGCATAATATTTAGGTTGGGACTAATCCTAAAATAAATTCTCAATGCTTGGATTTCTAACTAGCCCCATTTATATTGTGAAAACAAGTTCCCCTTCTTTTAGCATTCGGAATACTTTGAAAAATAAAACTATTTTCTTTGGAATCATTTACTCAGAGTTGAAAGAAAACTGGTGGGTGCACTTTTGGTAAATAGAGTAGACAGCAACATATTCCATAGGTCTGTACACAGAGAGCGACAGACCTCCACTTACACATGCACCTACATTGGATCAAAGTAAATGAGAATGGGGACATTTCTGACTTAATACCAACTGAACTCTACAAGAGTTAGAGCCATCCAGACATCATCATTCCTAAGCAGTATACATGCCTTCCACAGCTTTACTGTTCTGAAGATCACAGTGAGTATGATCCCCACCTCCATGCTGTTTAAAACCAGCAAGCAGGGAAGTTATTAGAGTCCTTATCAAGGGTATCTGCATTTTGGATAAACACTCTGGCAGTAGCACCACACTAATGTAATCCAAGGCACTCAGCAATCATTCAGGTCCCAAAAAACATACGCATGCCACCCATTAAGGGTCAAACAACAAGGAAACAGGTATAAAGAAAGTGGATGTTTACAGCAGAGGTTAACATGAACATCAGATGTTGTACTGAGCCACAACCCTGAAATTTTTTCAGACTCTGTGTTCATACCGTATTTCCACTATAAGAGCTTTAATTATCATAAGTTAATCACATCCCTGAGGCATTACAATGCAACAGGCAATGGCGGATGCCTCTAATCCCTCTGGGGTGTAATTATTTCATAACCACTACATTTCAGGGTTACCTGATTGCCATTATGGAAAATTTTATACTCTCTCCTTTCTCAACCCAAGACTTAAAATTAAATACATCTCTGACCTACTTTACACAATCCTGATTCTTTCCCTTAAAATGAAGTACAGGACTTTGCCTTTTCTTCAGACAGCAGACAAAGACTAATCTTCTCCCTCCATCTTCTTCCCTCACCACCTCCCTCCACTCTTCAAGGCACATCCAGCACAGTATAAACTATTTGGAAGAATTATTTTTGAAGATGGCAGACTGCATTTGAACAAACAATTTGTTCATTGTTTGATGTAGGAAGGATTATGACTCTCAGCTCCACAATGAGAATTCTATAAAAGACTTGTTGCTGTAAGAAACCAGAGTCAAATACATGCAGACATATTTTTTGCTACACCTTATTACCTTTCCCGGGGAAAGGATTTTTGACATCGTGATTGGTTCCTCTCATGTTGCTTTCATCAATATAAACCAGGATGTGAATCCACAAGAACATTTTTTTATTAAGCTCTCTTTCTTTGTCCATTTTCAAACTCAAAATACTAAAAGAAATATTACCAAAAGACACATAAGCAAAAGAAATTTTAAAAATTCTGCTTGCAGAATACACATTTCTATTTTTAGAGATTGCCAATGGCAGATGAAAATGCCATCTTCCCCACTGTGAAAGACCAGGCTGAAAGCACAAGGAGCTTTAGAGAATACAGGATAAATCAATCCTCCTTTCCTCACCCAGACCCTGGTAGAGTATCCTAGAAAGTCCCCAGATTATACCCAGACCTCTGAACAGGAGCAATGAGGCCAAAGTCAAGACTTTTAAACCAATATAATGCCATTTCTAGGTCTCTTCAGTACCCATCTATGCAACTCTGGAAGAAACTACTAGCCAAAGAACTGCAATGACACAGTGACACAAGTAATAACTGAGTAGAGCAAAAAATGGCAAGTGCTCAGCCCTTGGTGGGGCTGAGATTATGCAGTGTTGAGACATGAGCAGAAGAGAATGAACTAGACTGCATTAGATCTGATGATGGAAATCTTGGAATATGCTAAAAATGCTCTTTTACTTAAACTTTAAAGATCTCAAGACCTGTTCATATTTCATGCTTTCCTCTCCCCTCTTAACAGGTTTGAGGTCGTTATGCATTTGTTTGGTTGAAGAGCAAAGAATAAGTAACAAAAGCAAAGGGTGAAATAAAAGGGAGGAAAGTACATTTCAAACGGAGTCTACTTGCTCAGCAAGAAACCAGGCAAGAACACTGTTGCTCCTTGGCAGAAGCAATAAAATAATCAATACAACTGTAAAATGTCATTAGATGTCACATACCTCAGCCAACCCCTACAGTATCCACCATTTGATCTTGCATCCTGACATCTCTCCCTCTGACTATTAAAAAATGCTTTCCCTTGCACCATTTTTTATTCTGTGTATTTTACTTGTGTTAGGCAGCTCAATTATTATACACACTGTCTTTATTTGCATTTGTCAATTTTAAAGCATTGATTTAAACTTCGAGGTGATCTTAAGCATTCAGGACCTTAAGTGTTCTGATTTTCAAATACAACACTCAAGATTCACCTTTCTAAACTTAATTAGATCTCCAAATCATCACTTCTTTACAATACCTGAATATCTAAAGAAAAACTTAAGGGCTGAGTTTTTCAGAGTCCTGTTTTAAAATTCTGGCTACAGGATAAATCTTCATCTCTTTTTCTCTACTGCTGGTTTAAGGTGACACCCAAAGAGTTTAGCATAAGCTCTGCAGTTCAATTGCAAAGATCTCTTCTTTAAGGATCACTGAGGCAAGATGAGAGGCAAACCATTGCTGGGAAGGTAATTTGCCTGTGACAATTCTTCTGAGATAAATTCAGACTCATTAGATCAGAGTAAATAAAAAAATTGCCTGCAGCTCATTGTTTTCTCTAAGATATTGTTAAGAAATCTCCTACAGATACACAATAATAGGATTTTAGACAAATTAGGGCAACAAATTGGAGACAAAGATGTCATTATTTTAAAAATAATGATTGTATGCAATGTGGACTGTAAAACAGGAATCTTCAGTAAAGTCTGTTAAAGTTGAAAATCCATTACTCTCTCAAAAGTCCTTCCATTTTCTGTTCTCAGGTGATTTCTTGAAGCATTTCTGTAAGTATTAAAACGAAATACCGATCTTGACAATGGAATCATTTTCTCAAAGAATAATCACCAAAACAGGGAAGTGCTTGAGTTCACTAGCTTGCAAGTCTGTAACCAAGTAATGTTTATACTGTTCCATCACCAAAGTGATGAAAACACACCAAAGTGGGTGTGGTTTAGCTACTTAAACACATTCCAAGAAAACAGCAGGATTGATAGCCATCTAAATAATGAAAACTGAAGGTCTTATCTTTCAAATGACTACACAGAATTATAAACACTCTAGAAGCCTGAAAATAACACATTATCAGGTCTGATTTAGTTATTTTCCTTTTTTTATTTTCCTTTCCTTTTTCTCAAATGAAGCAAAAATGAAGACAGATAGTCAGAGATCATACTGGTAAAAATAAGCAATTCAACACATTTATATATACAGCTTTCAATATCCCTATAATTGCTTGGATCTGACATTGAGGGCAAGTAAGAAAAAAACATATTTCCATTTCATTAAGCAAGTGCTAATCAGAATGTCTTGATTTGGTGGGGTTGCCATTGTGTAAATCAGAGGCAGTGTAACACCAACACTACACACCTGAGTTACCACATGAATCACTGGATCTGTCAGTCACAGAGGAGAGTGATGGAGTGGTAGGAAATTGAAATTAATAATCTATTGTAAAATACAACCACACATGAAGGCAACCCTCAAAAGAAGAAAAACTTGCATATGTTTAATCAGAGGACTTTAAACTCAAACACTGCCACAGCAGCAACTTCCTCCAATATTTTAATACTAAGAAGAAGAAGAGAAACAGAAAGCAGGAGTTGGAATATGGCATTTTCTCCCCTTTCTGTTTGTACACCTCAAGACAGTTCAGGCCCAGTCCAAACATTTATTAGCTTCTTCTAGGGCACAAGTTTTCAATTGGAATTATAAAATATATAATTTCAAATACATATATATATATATAATTTCATACTATTTGCTACTGAAGAGCAAGGACTCAGCAGAACATTTAAGAATATTCAAGACCTAGTGGAGTTACCACACCTGCTGGTTGCTAAGCACTAGGGACAATGAAGAGGAGATAGCTGGTAGAGGGCAGCTCCTCAAGCCAAAAAGCTGGTTCAGAAATACAGTCAATCCCAATAAGGCACAACTGTTTGCTCTACTGGCTTTAAACTGCAGTTCCACAAACCATAGTTATTCAAAACACAAAGATAATTAAATTTTCAGATTTATGTTAACACTACACAGCAGACAGATGGTCAAATTAGCTATGTTTTAAATTTGTGTAGTAGAGAGAATACAATCTATTTTTAAAATCAGGATTTCAGTTAGTCTTTAATTTGATTTCTACTTCTACAGGAATACAACACTTTGTTTTGCTTTAAAAATTATATCTACATGATAAACCATATGTGCATCTCAAGTAACAAAAAACATTATGATCCATCAGAAGGCAAATGCTACTCTCATTTTACAAGGCATTTGTAATTAAAGTTATTATAATGTGTCTCCCCTTGGGATGGGGCTCCTTCTCCCCAGTTTGGAATAAGGACTGAGTTTAAGTCAGGGGCCATTAGGGTAAGTGCTCCGCAGACCCAGGCAGAAAGGACATTCCCCTTATAAAGAAGGCAGAAAATATGCCAGAGGGGATGCAGTAATGCTAACAGACTTCTGAAGAGTTGTTTTCAGTTTTGTCTTTTTTGTCTTGTGGGTTTTCTTAATCCTTTAGAATTCAAGGCTTTCAGCCTAAGTAAGATAAGGCAAAAAGAATTATCAGATGAAAAAGAATGAAGGGAAGTGGTTGCACACGAGAAGCTGTAGAAGCAGAAAAATATTTGCAGTATCAAGTGAGTAGCTTAGTTTTGACAGAGCAAGCCAACAGGTTAAAGGTTAGACTTAGCTTGCTGATAGACAGAAAGATACAAATACAGTGATCAATGTCTTCAATTTATTAATAAAGATTTATTCTGGCAATTAAAACAATGAAGGAGCTGTATCAGTAGATAGAGCTTCTCCTGCAGTGCTGACCCTGGGCTCCTCCCAGGTGCCTGCCTCCAGGGCCAATGGAAACCAGATCTGGCACTGGGGGCAAGCTTCAGTTAGGGTGGGGTATTCACCTAGTCACTTAGCTGATTCTTCAAAACTTACAGCAATGTTATTATTACCTTAGGTTTATAAGATTATACCACAAAAGTACAGAAATGCTTTCATACAATATGATTATGACTTTATTTTAATTCCAGGATGGTGACTCTAGAGGAGCATCTTCATTTCATTTTTGATATTTTTATAGTGTCTTGGTTTTCCTTGGCATCAGAGCAGGAATAAATGCCAAAGCCTTCTCAAAAACAAAACATGAGTTATCTTCTGGCAAACCATACTAGCAAGAAGTCGTGACTGAGAGAGGATGGGAATGATACAGGAAAAGCAGTACTTTTAATAGTTTTCATTGAACGGACTGAGGCAGAGTGAAGTCAACTGAACTGAAGTAAGAAAAACAGAATCCCAGATCTGTGAAATTTCTCTCTGCTACCAACATCACAGGATATTTCTCCCTCTCTTTTCATATATGATAAATCCTATACATATATTCATAGCCTGTACTTACGCAAACCTCTATGCATATGAAATGCATGTTATGCACATATATATGCACACACTTTTATGTTTTACATGCAAAATATGATTATTGCCCATATGTATACAGCACTTACTATTAGAGAACATTTTCTATACTGCTTATATTTAACAGTTCAATGGTTACTACTCTTAAATTTCTTTTTCCTGGTTAACTGTCTCCCATATTAATATTCAGAAATTGCATATAGAGGATTTAGGCTTATATAACTGAAAAAAAATCTCCCAGTCTTCTGCTGCAAAATTATGGAAAGAATTTATACTACTGCTGGACACATCTAGAAGGATTCAATAATCAAAATCATTTTATTATATGAAGCAAATTAGAATGATGTCATTGAATGACACAGCAGCTGCCAACCCCCTCTCACAAGATGAGACAGAATAGTCAAGAGGTAGCAGGAGGTGCTGCAGCATTTATTTTCGCAAGTCACTTCTGCCCATTTTCAGATGTGCACCTAGAGAACCAGGCTGTCCAGGATGGAGGACAAGAGGGCCTTTCACCTGCAGAACTGGCTGCCATGGTCAGAAAACCTCCTCAGAAATCACATCCTGCCCCTCTGGTTACACAGCCAAGTGCAGCACTGCCCTTCTCATCAAATTTTCTCTCCCTGGCATTCAACCCTAGCTTCCTAAACTGTAATTCCCAGCCCATGTTTTGTTAGATCATCTGGCTTTACTGACAAGTGCTTGGCTCCCTCAACTCTGATTCCTCCTCAGTCTTCTGCAGGCTGCTGTTGGATTTCCTCTTGCTGAACAACCTAGCTCCCACAGCGCGGGATGTATGGCTCCTGATCATCTTGGCAGCCTGTGCTTTCAGGCATGAAGCATTCCACTGAACCAGCTTTACCTTCCTTGTGGTGGCAGAATTCAAGTTTTATTATTCATATTGCCCTAACTAAAAAACACACAAGAATATCCCAGTTCCTACCATAGCCAAGATGGTCTCAATAAAAACAGACTTTGACTTTTCACTTGTTCTTTTCATTTCCAGCTGCCACTCAAGAATAAATTAGTTCAGCAAACATCAAACATCAAAACACACATACACAACCATGCATTTCTTCATTAAAAAGAAAAAATTTCAGTCAAAATCCAGTGACTCTTTTCATTTGTAGTCGCACAAGTCCCAGTCAAAAGCTTGCTGAAGGCAAGAGGAGTATATCAAATGACTCACAGTTTTCAGGTAGAGCCATAAACAATCCTAAAGACAGCTCAATATGAATTAACATTTTTGCAAAGACAAGTTCAATTAGTAGATGGGAGAAGTCCAAAGTAGATGTGGTATGCCTCACAAGCTGTGCTGGTAACACGCTGGGTAAGATCAAATCCCTTGCTCAGTACAGTATTAAGGCATCGCTCAGATTTTAATGTCAGCTACTGACTGAATAGTTATATTTTAATGACAGCAAAGGTATCAGTTCCAGCATCTGAGAGAAACTCCAGTCTGAGTTACTGCACTCTAATCCAGCTGACTCTTGCTACAGCATCTTCACACAGAGAATACTTCTTCAGCTTTTAATACTAAGCAGCTTTTAGCTCTAAGCTCTATACTTACTCAAGCAAGAGTGGCTGAATTTCACTAGTCTATGAAATTATTATCTACAGTAAAGTCTCTAGAAACATTACAGTATTTATCTCATTGTAATTTGAACCCATGATTTAGAAAGAAGTCCCATTCTATAGAGATGCATCCAATTCAGCAAAATTAGCTTTGATTTTTTTAACATTAGTACCACTAATATACTTTTCTCTGAAATTAGAGTGGGTGGAAGCATGATACTATTTTTCTCCGAAACTAAACTACATACTGGAAGACTGGCCACTTTACTTAGTTCAGCACTCCCAAAATCATTACCAAAAAAAAAAGGGTGAGGATACAAAGAATAAGCTGGAACTCCACATGCCCAATTTCATCTGTAGCTTCATATTGCAAATTTGATGTCAAAAATATAAGTTCTATCAGCCATAACAAAGTACCCAAATGTGGTTTTTGCATAAACAACTCAAATATTAAATAAAAACATAGTAACTTAAAAATGCAGGCGACAGAACAGAGATAGCAGAGTGACTAAGAAGAAAAAGCACAAGTGGTATGGAAGGCAGAGGACAGTTTATTTACCTGATCAAAATATCAAACCTTCCACCCCATCTCCAATATTAAAAAGCCATTCTCTGTCTCCAGCATCACCATGATGTCAAATTCCTCAACTGCCCTTCAGCAGATTCACTACTCAGAGACTGCCACACAAGCTTTTTGCATTTATTTCTACAAAGCTTTGCTCTCAAAGGCTCTGTTCACAGTCAGATTATCAGCACTACCAATGCTGTCAGTATTACTGATACTTCAGCTGTCTTGCCTACAGATAAATAGTACCAGCTTTTCCTTCCCAAGGACTTGAAACATTTTTACTGCAGTACAGGCACAGAGCAAACTTCTGTAAAAGCTGAAAGACCTGTGAGCTTTAAAATGGGTCCCCAGCTTCCCCACATACCACCCAGGAACCAAATCAGGCACAGATGGACACTGAGGTCAGCCACAAACATGCAGACTACATAGCCTCTTAGATCCTCCTATTCTTATGCCACAATTGTTTATAAAGATCCTCTTGCACAGACAAAGCTGGAGGAGGCAGAGACAGCAGAGACAAAATGTGTGTGTCCTAAGCTGACATTCCCTACACCATCTCAAAGCAGGAAAAGCCACTGACCTCAGTTTTCCTTTACCTGTACATAAGGTTTCAAGACAATAACTTTGAAGGTGCAGCTGGGAACACCGGCACAGGCTCTAATTGGGCTTCAAACACATTTCCTTCAGCTGCCTGTCCTGGGAGAGCCCTTGTTGCAGCAATGGAGTAACCATTATGTTTAAGTAATAGATTTGATGCTAGCAAGTATTTCTCCTTTAAGAATGAGCAATTTAATCAGACCATCATCTATTCTGTGCATTCCCAAATGAAGCAAATCCAACAAATTATTATCTTCTCTCTGTTTTAAAGACAAGAGAGGGAAAACCTGACAATGAAAAGGTTACAAAAAGCTATTAAAGTAAGAGATAACTGACTGTGTCATCAAATTCTTTATACATTGGACATAGACCTTGGACAATAGTACCACAAAAGCATTACCCATTTGAGATTTCCAATGCGTCTAAGAACCCTTGATTTACCAATTTAAGAAGTTGGAGACACATTTTAGAATCCACAACAACAAAACCTCCCAAAGTCAGATGCATAAATTGAGGCCACTGTATCCCAAATGATTAAACCAGAGTTATCTAATATTCATACTTTCCCTAGAGTATCTCTTTGTTTTTGAGTGCTGTCTTGAGACTCCTTGGCAGAGAGGAAGACTACGGAGCACAGCTGAGCAGCTCTCTTGCCTGAACTGCTCTCAAGACAGCACTTCGATAACAGGAAGAGACAGGACTCAGGAGAACATATAAATATCTTATAAGGTGCTGGAACACTCAGTAATTAATTTTTCAGCAAGGAGAAGCTTTTATTTCAGCAATGTGTAAAAAATAAATTTCTATTTCCATACTCACAGCCTGACTACTCATGCTCTGACCCAAAGTAATAGCAGAAACAGAAGAGTCACAATTAAGAAACATGTATAAAAGAGGCCAAGAGCCCCTGCTTTTACTTAACCTCATTTCCACAGCAATACATGAGAGCTGTATTCCCACTACAGAATTCTGTGGAAATTTATTTCTTTCTGTGTGAACATAAGAGAAAAAGAGCACTTTGGCTTTAATTAGGACATAAAGAGGGGGGTGAAAGTTCCTGAAAGCTTTACCTGCTTCAGCACAGAAATGCTTTTATTGTTCTGAAGTTTGAGGTAGGTTAAACAAAGCACAAAAGCATTAGTCACTCCAAATGGAAATGTCCAACTCTGACAGGAACAATACATTAAAAGTTACAGTAAGCCAGAGTCAACACAAAATCTGATGGGAAGAAACATATTCCTCCACCTCTCCCTCTCCTTTCCCTCCTGACCATTGATTTTGCCTGAGACTCCACCTACACAATTTTAACCCTTCTCTTATGGTTTTATTGCTCTTCCAGTGTGCAAGACCATTTGCCCTGTTCCAAGCTCTTTTCTGTGGTCTCAAATAAACAGTTAGTATAACCTAAATTAGCACCATGACCTGCTGTGTCTGGCAAGGTCCAGAGAATAGCTTCGGACATGAGCCTAAATGCTTTGCTACACATTTCCACTTTAAGCCAAGAAACCACAGAGAAGAAAATCTGTTTGTTGTGATGATTCTGGAAAAATTTCCAAGATAAAGAAGTCATTTAACTGGAATATGAATTCAAAGCACATTGAGGTTCCCCAGTCTCTTGATCTTACTGGAAATAAGAAAGAAATTAAGCCCCTATACCTCTCCTCTTTCATTTCACAAAAAGATATTCATTAATAAGGAAAAAAATCCATCATGATAGGAAGGAAAAATGTCAAGAGAAGTCTGGAGTCGAGCTATGTACCTCATGCCACAGGATTGGATTGAAATACCTGCCATCACTGAGAAGGCAAAAGAATCTAAATAAATTGATATCTAAATGTTGGGTGGGAGCATTACAATGCTTAACCTAGTCTTGGCCTCCATTTCTGGATTTGATAAAAAGACAACCAGAAACCAAATAAAAATCACTACTGGTATCCTATTCACAAGTTTTCACATGCAGCTTTTTTTTTTTTTAATTCACATCCCCAAACAAATGTACCTTGCAGCATTTAGTTCACGTGTGAATTATAGAGCCATTTTATAGTAATTCAACTATTTTTTCAGCTGCTTGCAAACTTACTGGGCTAACAACAAACAACAATTCTTACTAAACATTTCAGATGTTTCCTTCAAAGGTCTCACTCTTAGGAATCCAGGAAGATAATACTGATTTCCATTAGGTAAACATTTTGTCAGCAGTAATTCAAGTTTTGTACACTAAGCATTCCACAGATGTAAAAAGACATTTCTTGGATCAAATTTCGGCACTCACAATGAATGTTTACAATCTAAGGCAGTAACGTTCCAAGGAAGAAACCAAAGCTAAAAACTCCAAACTTAGTAAATGCATATAGACACAGAAAATTATGTCGCTGGATTGCCAAAGACAAAATATCATAAAACAGATAAAACATTCAGTGCTCCAGGTAAAAGCAGCCACATTGCCTGTTATCTTCTTGCTTGTAACAGTTACCAACTGGCAGTGGAACAATCCTTTTCCACCAATCCCAAGTCCCTGTGTTAGGCACTGTGACCATAGTCACCCATACTATTCAGTTGATGGAGTTTCATTTTGTTATTTTGGGGGTTTTTGTGTGGTTTTGTTTTGGTTTGTTTTTTTTAACATCAGAGATGGCTTAGTGAAGCTTTGGCTTCCTGGATGTCAACAACACAAACAACAAGGGGTTGTGCACTTCACACTCTCCTGCATTAACCTAGGGTTGGGGTTTGACCTTTCAAAGAGCTTTACTTAAATCTAGCTGAAGTGAAATTTCAAGGTAACTTTAGATATGGCTATGATTTTTATCCAAACTGTTGAGCACAAGGGAGACAAACAGAACATCTAAGGAGCCTCTTCAGAAGTAAACCCTGGTGAGGCGTCTCAGGGGCCAAATTGATTCCTTTGTGATGAGGGCGCTTTCTTCCCTTCCAAATCACTAATTTCACATAGAATCAAACTGTCAGGTCCTGTGAATACAGAAGCCAAAACCATCAGAGGCAGGACAGACAGACTGGTATTTTCTGGACAGCTCAATTCATAGTACTTCAGAATCTCCAGGGTAATTTATTTTGCAAGGGGTACGTGTCTGCTACAAAATCAACTAGAAATAATTGATTTCCAATAGACCCAGCAAGTCATGGCAAAATATCATTGTTTTCTTACTCTTTGGATCACATCTGGCTGTGACGTGTAAGGGCAGAAGCTAAAACCATCACCTCCTCTCTCACTTCAGTCTCTGTTTATTAACCAGTTTCCCATCCCAAGGATTTTACTTGCCCTATTCAAAATACTCTTGAAGTGGCATAGCTGCCACAGAGAAAATTGCTCAACTGCCATAATAAATATGAAAAAAATTAAGACACTCTGGAGAAAATAACTAAAGTGATTAAGCCAGTGTTTCAATTCCTGCACAGTTTTGTAATTCATTTAGAAAGAAACATCTGAGCTGCTTGTCCTTGAATGCCCCAGGAAGCTTTCTGCAACTTGACATATTTACACAGTTTCTCTGGTCACTGACTCTATTGCTTAGCACTTCATCTGAATGCATCAGAATCAAGGGTGTGGAGCAGTGTCCACCATGGGGTGTATGTCCCAGTATATGATCATGCCTCCCTTTCATCATTCTCCCTCAGCCTGGCACACAAACTCAGTGCTATTGAGACAACAGTGGAACAAAGGGCACTCAGCTTTCAGTTAATTTTCACCACATTAAAATAGCTGCACTGTGAGAATGGTCAGATTATCAAATTAAACAATTATGGGAGGAAAAAAAGGCAGGAAGCTGTAAAATGGAGTAGGAGCATGTAGTTTCTGTGTGCCTTTGAACATCAGAGGAGACTCAGGGCCTCATTCTACAGCCAAATGTTTCTCAAATAATTCCAGTTTATTCAATTAAAGACAATTAACCTCATCTACACTCTACACTAATGCTTGCATGCAGCCCACATGGACTCAAATATGTCTAAGACTGCTGAAAAACTGCTTTAAGAACTGGGATTATTTAGTCTGGAGAAGAGAAGGCTTGGAGGGGAACCTCATTGCTCACTACAGCAACCTGAAAGGAGCAGCTTAGCCATGTGGGAGTCAGTCTCTTCTGCCAAGTCTCAAGCAACAGTACAAGAGGAAATGGCCTCAAGTTGTGTCAGAGGGGGGTCAGATTAGATATCTGAAAAACGTTTTTCACTGAAAGAGTGGTTAGGCATTGGAATAAGTTGCCCAGGGAGGTGGTACAGTCACTGTCTCTGAAAGTGTTCAAGAAGGGGCTGGATAGGGCACTTGGGAATGCTGTTGAGAGGTGATTATGGTGGTGTTGACAGCTGGACTAGATGATCTTGAAGATCTCTTCCAACCTTGACGATTCTGTAAATACCTCTTGCAATTCTAAGTCAGCAAATACTGCTTTTTTGAAAGCAATATTGAGTCTTAACTCTTTCTCCTAAAGGGTCCACCCTTCCATTTTTTTATCCTATCTGCCTACTTTTGGTGCATTATCCTTCAATCCGCTATTTTTCCCTTCAAGTGTTATCAGTTGCAAATGTGTGCAACACAGAAAAACTACAGTTTAGCAAAGGCTAAACCAGAGTACAGGCCATCCCACAAAAATTTAGTCTGTCACAATTTTATGCAGGTTTGGGTCAATGGTAGCCTATCCTCCCTAAGACATCTCTTGAGTGGGAAGAGAGCACCATTGATGCCAAATACACTGTGAATGACTTAAACACCATTTTCATTGTTGAAAGTGGAGGTTTCATTCTTCCAAGCAGAAAACTTATAACTCAGCATGTTTGAAGTGCTTTCCAGTAAAAAATACTTTAAAAAATCATAACCAAAGTAGATCACCTTTCCTGCTAAGAGGATCAAGATAAAAAGTACTTGGGCTCCCTGTTTCCAAACAGATGGTTTCATGTTATTAAAAAATATGGGTTTGATCACTGTTTTTCCACACATAACTTTCCAGATACAACCCAATGGCTGGACTATCTTTGACATACAAGCAGACAACAGTCGTGCCATTATTGTAGCTCTGCTTTTCTACACATAGAAAAAATATAATAAACAGCACTCCAGTTAATTTTACTATTAAGAGCCCAGGGGGGACAGAGAAAGTGACAAGAACCCAGTGTGCCCAAGGTTTTGTGACATTTTGCCCAAGTTACCTAACGAGCTAATTCATATGTAGCTACAAGTAATCTTTAACAAAATTGGGTGGATTTACTGATGGAGAAAGGCATCTAATTATAGCACCAGTGAATGAAATATTCCCTTTATTTGGGGCATCACACCAAAACAGCTCCTGCTACCAGTCATACCAACAAGCAGAGGAGAATTGTGCCTGCAAATAGAGGTAGCCACTCTCCACAGCCCTCCAGCTTTGGTCTCTTTGCTAAAACTTCCAACTAATGCAAGACATAAGGAAAGAACGTGGAATGGTAAGAGGACCAACAGAAAATTCTTAATATGCAATGGCCACCACAGCTATTTTCATCAAAAACTGACATAGTAGAGAACAGAAGTGACACCTCCGGCACTGAAATCTGAGAAGACTGGTACACAAAATCATTTCCATCTAGAGCTTAAAAACATAACAACAGAAACATTTACTTGACTTCTATCTCACAGAACCATATTTTCACAAAACTGAAATGTGAATGAAATTGCACTTGATGTGCTTTCTCTCTCAAACAAGAAATAGATCTGATTAATTCATTAATGTGTTCCTTGATTAAGTTCTCTTCCTACCTATTCCGCTTACTTTACTCCCAATTAAACTACTAAAATATCTTGTAATTTCTTCTTGTATATGTCACAAGTATGTTTCACTTTACCTTCAAAGGCCCTTAATTATTGGTCCAAAGTATAATTTCCAAACACTTTAATGCAAGGCAATATTAATGAGCTCCATTAATACTTAAGGAAAGTACAGAGAGGTGACATGTAATTTAAATTAACACTTTTGCCCTCCCTCAGCACCTGAAAAAAATTTGTAGCCTTTGAACTAAAATATTGAATATACTCAAGAATTAGAATGCAATTCTTTGTTAAGCAGATCTGTGCACTTCAGTGTCTGGTTAACTGGTTACTTTCCACTTTCTTTATTTCAGTTAACTTTGGAGAGACAAAAGTAAGATACAATACAACAGCAGCAGTGATCAAGCAAAAAGAATAGAAGTAATTGCTGCCCCTCGAATGTGGAAAAACAGCTTCTCATGAAAAAAGAGAAACATGCTTCAAAATGTCTTAGGATGTAAAACATGAGTTTTTTAATGGAACCCTATTTGCATATTTTCATGGTCCCACACATGTAATTCTATATATTGAACAGAATCTTCCCACTCAAACTTATTGCAGAGCATTTTGAAATAAGTTCATAATCCTTTGAAGTGATATTTTATTAATCAGGATAGAATAAGGGTTTAGTTGAAGTTCTATTACAAAACAAATAAACAGTTTCATGCACATTTCATCTAATTCCATCCAAACAATTTTGTCTTAATATTAAGGTTCAAGATTGCATCTGAAATGGCCAGAAGCTGCCTCCTGGAATAAGTCAGGCTGGCAGCTCCATTCTGCTTCACCATTTCATTTTGGTTTGTTTCTAGTAAACAAAACAAGCCCATGGCTAAAATAAAGTTTAGGCAGAGAGAAAATGCTCATATTCATCATTTTGCCCAAAACAACATGCAAAAGTAAATCATCAAATAGTGCAAATACTTGAAGACCATCACTTAAAATGCTGACAACAAATACAAAGCAAATAGCATGAGAAAAATGCTAGGAGAATAAAAGAGAACCATTTCCAAAAATGCAAGGCACTAAGTGCTACAGCTAGAATAGCATAATCTTACCCTCTAGCTGAACCTTCTCTTTTTATCTCTGTAGTCTATATTTGCACTAGTTGCTTTGCTAAAAATATACTTTGAAGTTGTCATAGCTATTGGTCCTGGCTCATCTTTTTTCTGCCTCTGAGAACAGTTAAAGTAATAGATCACTGTAATTAGACTTTTATGGGTGCAAGAGACAGTTTGTTTCAGTCACAAACAGGAACAGAGAAATTATGAGACAGAGAGGGAAGAAAATTAAAGAAGTTTAAATAAGGCAGCTGTTAGGGAAATATGAAGAGAAAAAAAAAAGTTATATGCTTATCACCAAAACCTCTAACTACAAAGATGTATACAATACACAAGAGCTCAGGAGAGCTTCACACTTGGACTAAGGCCATGTGTGAAATGCAAACCAATGAATACATGCATGCATTACTTGAATAGAAAAACTTAAGGCACATTAGATATATCAGAAAAGGCATCATACATACATCTACATATAACATTTTAACATATCTCCTTTATTGTGCATATTAGGCTATACCATATAGCCAGGATAAAACAAGGGATATTTGTTCTTTCTCATGACTTTTAAGTATGTAAAGACATGTCTGCATATATGTGCCTGCATTTATATACCTGAAAACACAAACACAAAAATAGTTATTTGAGGCTTTACCTACATACACATTACACGTATTACCTATCTGTAACTTTGCACACTGCCTACTAGTCCAAATCTCTAATCTCAAGTAAATCTTAACTATTACTGCAAGGAAACAACAAACCACAAAGTATCCAAGAGTCCTTCTTCCAGGTGAATGACCTCCATCTGACTCTAAAAAAATGTTTCTGCCGCGGGTATGACAGTCTTATTTGTATCTATGCAACAATGCAAGTCAGCTTCTGAAGTCCTCCAGGAACCAGCTGCTTGCAATTTTACACTAATGCCTTCGATCATTAATCATTCATATCGTCTAACTGATGCAGAAATCAAACCCACAGACCCCAGCTTTACCACAAGGCTTCCTGGACAGCTGGAGGCAAGGTCAGTAGCAATGGCTTTGTTCAAGGACAATGACACATGTAGACTTCAGCAGTACAATTTGTTTCCTATTGCATGAATAAAGGGTGTTTGAAGGTATTTAATATATAAACACACACATATTTAGGAGGTATTTTAGATATTATTACTTACTCAATGTAATCTGAAGAAGGTATACATAAAGCTAGAGAGACTTCTTGGCTCACTGTGTCTCCTTCTCCACTTTTGCAAAATACCATGTCATACATACCTCTTCAAAAACGTGCCTACAGCTATGGTATGTGAAGACATATGGCTCCCTGGGCCTCACTACTCTCTACAATGACTTCTCCAGAATTTCACTTTTCGAAGAATTAAGAACCACCCTCTAACTCCAAAATTGCTGATATCCATCAAAAATTTATCAAAATTTGTGTGCACATGAGTAGTAGCTTTTGCTCAGCTAAACACTTGTTTCTAGTCCATGCTGTGCAACCAGGACATGTTTTCTGAAGACAGAAGATGACAAAAAGAGAAGACTATACCATGACCTAGAACAGGTTATTATCACTGGCCTTTTACATAATACTGCTGACACCTATGCCTGCCCTGGAAATACTTCTCCAAGACACTCTGGGATTTGTGATTTTCATTGCCATTGCTCATAACTGGACTATGACTTCCTATGACTTACCACTATACTCTGGACTCTCTGCTGCTCCTACCTGACAGTTTGTTGAATGCAGCCATTCCCACCTCTGTCCTCCACTGTACAGCCTCTCTCCCTGTAAAACTAGATTTAATGCCCCTACTGTGATTACTATTCCCAGGATTTTACTGTATGAGGTATGGAAAGGAGAATTAGTGAATGCTACCCCTGTTATAGGAAATGCCAAGAACGAATCCCCTAAATAAAAATCAGCCAGCTCTGTCATAATTACAGCCACAATTTAACCAGGCATTTCTCCCTCTCTATGCAACACCCTATGCAGTCAAAGTTGTTGACACAATAAATCAGCTGAATAGAGAAACTAGCAAGGTTTCAAGAAATGGCCAGCTTCTGTTTACAAGCAAGGCACATGAGTATTTGCAGTGATAAATTACCTGAAACCTCCTTGTCAATGTGCAATACAGCAGTGCAGAGTTAAAGGTCCTCCACTGCCTAACCTGTGTGTCAACATATTTTGGTAACAAGACTAGGTTTAAATTTATTTTCCAGCAGTAACAATGCTAGTTTGGAGATTATTTATCCAAAATTGTGCCTATTTCAGTTCCTGAAGCCTCAATACATACTTTCAAATTCAGTCCTAGCTTAATTTTGGCTCACTGCTTTTAGTCTGGAAACACAGTGGGGAAAAAAAAAGAAAAAGAAATCAGGAAATGTTAAGAGTAAGATGACTTAAAATGCCATAAATCTCTAATGACAGTAAAAAAAATCCTTGGGTAAAATTTGAAGTCTGTAGGTCTGCAGTGTTATCAACTCACGCCTTATCATCATCAATTTACAGTTTTATGTTAAAGAACCAGCTACAAAACAGAAGCAACTGTGTGAAAAAATCAGATTTCATGTATAGAAATAAGGTTCAGAAAGCCTTTACATGTAGCAGAATCCTGAAATATAACTCAAGAGACTCAAATAAAAAGAATGCCAAAATTCAACAGTTAAAATACATTTTAAGCTCTGCTATCTCTCATAAAAAAAGCATGAAACCTCAAAGGGGTTAGGAAGCCCCAAAAAATGATGCAGACTGCTTTCTTTTGATAAAAAAATAAGTTGCATGCATGAAATCCATCTCACTTTAAAACACCTCAGTTTTTGCTTTCTTTACAAAAAGTCATCATTTGGACTATACCTTTATGAGGCTCATCTATCTGCTTTTGGTTGCTTGGACAGTGTTCTGTTGAGATGGTTTTTCATAGCACAACTTAATAGCAATCAAATTGCAGTCTCTGCAGTTTTCTGAGTAGCTCAAAATAGTATGTTTTTTAATGTGAACAGTTAATTTAACAACAGTCTCTTCCCCCATCCTTCTGCTTCCTGGTCCATACATTTTTTGGATGCATAACCCTGTCTTTACAACTGCTTGTTCACTCATTTCCTGCCTAATCGGCCAGGTCTGACAGCAACACTCCTGCTACTTGACATGGCTGGAACACTGGAATTTGCCTGGAGAAAATCTGCAAATGTAAAGCTGCTTTCTTTTGGTTGGGTTTTTTTTTTCCCCTTAATTCAGATCTCAATCAGCATTTAAAAAGACATGAAGGCTGCCAAGTACTGAAGGTAGCAAACAACTCAGATTTTTCTGAAAGCATCTTGTGGCAGCTGCAAGTTTGTGTTACATTCATGAGAGCAGTAATTGCCTTTGGAAATTATATTTTCCTGCTTGTTCAAAAGATTTACCATGACTAACCATTAAAATTCAAAATTTAACTCAGTAAGTGCCAACATTAGCAAGCAGATATAGAGGATATGTTTGGCAAAAAAATAAGCAGAAATGGAAATCTACCATCAAATAATGCAGATCATTTCTCTGACAGTATATTTTTATATCCTTCAGAACATACATGCTCCAGTGGTTCTAAAACTCTCTAAACAGCAGAGTTTGCAAACTCTTCCCTGTCATAGGAGATCTCTCTCAGAAACAAGTACACCTTGCTATCCAATTTAAATTTTAATTTCTGTGTTTTCCATCCTTCTTGTTATATTCCCCAGGTACTCCTCCTTATTGGTATTTTCAGTTCTTATTTAGTCAAGCTCTAAATATTGTGGTTTTTTCTCACAGTGACATGAAAAATTTCCACCATCCTTTATGTAAGAAATTTGATTTGCCAAATTATTTTGATAATAGGTCACTTAATAGGTCTGGTGTCAGAAGGTGTCCATGAACCATTTGTCTTTCAATACTGTCTGCAGAAGAGGAATTTTCAGACGTGGATTATTGTAACAATGAGCGAAAGGGCCTGTGAGACACAGTCACCAGCATTTGCAAGAAAGATTAATCAAAGGTGGATGGATTTCAAGGGAATGTGACCAGCATTTAAAATAAATTTATATCTTTGTTACTATTTGCTAGTAGAGGTTCTTCTCCTCTCCTGGCTTTTATTGTGGTTTTTTCCTTCCATGCTGCAGTACCCACACAATGCTTGAAGACTGAAGTGAGGATGGGGATGTCGCTCCCTGCTCCCATGAAAAGCAGGGTAGAGTATTTCAATCTTTTTAAGCACTGTGTATCTCTCTTCCAGTAGTAATCCCATCAAAAAATACATCAGCATCTTCTCCAGATGTGGCCAGATTTATTGTACTCACAGAGTGCTTAAATGGCAATGCAGTACCTGCAGCACCCTTACACCTCCATTGGGTTCCACTGTGCCACACAGATAAATAAAAGCCCACCCTTCCTGCAGCACCACCTGCAGCCCTGTGGGAGCCCAGGGCTCAGCACTGAGATGTACAGAGAGACGAGAGGACACACAATTCCACAAGAGTGGAATGCAGCTTGCTTAATTATAAATGTATATCCTATGACATAAGTACCTGACAGCTAGGTACCCATGATTGCCACTGGAGAACTGGTCAATACAGCTCATGGAGTTTAGGCTACAGTTCATCTTAACCAGGGTAGGGTGAGGCAAATCATACCCTAAACACTGATTACTGTAACAAATGCATCTGCACTACTCAATTCACACACAGGTGTCATCCAAAACAGTGGAGCAACATTGAATATCTTGGATTAAAAAAATAACATCCCTTACAAATTGATAAATATCAACCCCTGAAAGGTTAACAATAAAGGTAAAAGAAAAGAAGACTTGTCTCATTGAGACCATCTGCTGTAGCAATCAAAGCAGTTAGAATTCATTTCCTTGCAGGAGTCCATAGAGAATATCGTAAAGTAATTGGAGCCAAAATAAATTAGTTTATTTTGTTCTGCATGGCCAAAACCCATCCCACTTAGTTTTACCTACCTAAAGAAAGAGCCTGTTCCAGGCTTTTCTCCATAAACAAAACAGAGAGAAGTTGCTCCAAAGGGACACTCAATACCACCTAAGATCTGGTTTGCCCTCTAAATGTGTCTACCTTTCATTAGCAACTAAAAGAAAACCAGGCTACAACAAAGCTGTTGGCTCATGAACTTCAAAAAGACCCCAGAGACTCTCAGTAAACAAAGTATTAAAGAAAGTATTAACAATTTGAGGTTCTACTTGCAGGGCTTTCTATCCCCAAAACCCTCAAACATGACAGTTATGATAAGCAACAAAACAGTTCACGCTCAGAGCAGGATTTGCTGTGGTTCCCATGTTAAAGACCACCCTTATTTATTCTTCTTAAGGGGGATCAACAATTGCACCTTGGGATCCCTGCTGTGACAAGCAAACCTTTCCTTCTACTGTGACACAGTACCAACCCTGAACTGTAGGGTATTCTGGCAGATTGTGTTCAATATTTCAGGGAGTCCAGTGCAGTGTTTTTCTCATTCATTACTGGCAATCAAGCCATTTGAAAGCAAATGAGAGATGAAGAGCTAAACATTCATTTGGAGAGAGGAGAGATAATCAAAAGAATAATAGTCTTGTCTCAGATTTTGCATATGATTTTTCAACACTAAGGAACATAAAATTGATGTGTAATACATATAATTAATATCAAACTATTATCAAAATATCAAATAACACCAACTACTAATATTAGAACCAATACCTAAAATAACATAAACATTTAGAAAGTCAATCACCAATGAAAATTTACTCTGAAAAATAGGTAATATCCACGTTTTTTATTCACAAAGCAACAGAAACACTCAGCAAAAAAAAAAAAAAACACCTGACAGATATGTTAGCTTAAAGTTGACAATACAGAATACACCATTACTGCACAAAGCATGGGGCATGCTATTCTAAAAGACAACTATGTATTTTGACAGGTGTATTATGAAAGGCTGGTATTACTGACATGAGAGGAAAACCAGTAATGAGAGATGAATCAAATAGTATGAGTAGATTCCCCATTAATACCACAGAACTCACAACCTCTATTCTACGCAACAATAAGAAAATATTGAAAGGCAAAGAAATTGAGAAATCCTAAAGTAGAAATGTTGTGAGATGAATAGAAAGTGAGGCAAACAAATAAAATCATGTTTTCAAGAGCAAGTAAGTCAGTGGATACTCTACAGAGTCACAGATTGAATGCCCTAATTCTAGATCATGCAACCAGACATTTCCTTCACACCCTGTATCTACTTCAGCCTACTGGGGTGTTGGACTTCCCAGCAAACAGGTTGGAAAAAAATAATCTGACTAACCAACTACTGCTACTTCCAAATTAGCAGCCAAAGTGTGTTCATAACACATTCAAAACAAACAAGCCCACACATTACCCAGAAATTTTTCCCATGTTAACAATTCCAGATTCCAAACCAAATACACAACAACTAAACCAAAATTATGGATATCAAAAAGTAACACTTTAAACAACTCATGCTCCATACAAAACCTAAATTATTTTCTCAGCATATGAAAGTCATCAAGATTGCAGTTGAGCAAGCAGAAAACATAACCATGTACCTTCAACATATTTCAGTAATTTTACCCAGGATCATACTGCACAAGGCAACTTGATCTGAGCTAGCACTGTAGCTCTTAACAGAATGGTAGCTTATTTAAGCTATGGAAGAAATTTCTGTCAGAACCATAGTGCACTTCTGCATACTGCATAAGAAGTATTTTGCAGGCTAAATAAAATGTATTTACATTATTTCATTAAACTTCAATTAAACTTCAAAAATACTAAAGATGAAGGATACACCTACCCCAAAATAAAAAAAAAAATGCCTTTGCAAGTGGGTCAATAGATAGCTTTCCTTCATCTTTTATGCCACCTCCAAAGTACTTCAGAATAAGACATTTTATCATGGTGAAAGAATGCTCTTTAACATCATACATTGCTGTTGTTTCCCCTTTGTCTAATTCATTTTTCCCTAGAACTTTCCCTAGCTCTTTTTTTTTTAATTTAAGCAAGGCATGGAAAGTAAGAAAAATGACCTATAAAGAATCAAACTGCTAATTACACAACAAGAAACAAAGTATGAATATAGGACAAAAAGTACCAAAAGACTGCTGTATGGAGGCTGCTTTGTGCTTAGTATGATAAAACTTGGAAGATAGCTACATTTATTTTAGCCAGCTGAGGCAAACTTGAACAATTACCTAAAGACATATGACAGAAAGTTAAAAATTTCAAGTTATTAGCTTGTCATCAAATATTTCATACTAACAAGCTCAAGTGCTTCCACTGAACAGAATTCAGCTTCCAAGCTCTCAAATAGTATAGTTTGATATACTTACTTTCCTGAAAACTCCTTCAGCTATGCATCCAAGCAGTCAAATATAACTCTGACTTCAAAAGAGGCATGGGATTCTTTCATGAGTCAACCACGTAGAAAAGGGATTTTTGCCACAGGTTCAAATCCTTACCTTTCTGTAGACTATCATGTTTGGAGAACTCTCCTCTGGATCAGCAGTTTCTGCACTACTCGGATCAGTGGGTGTTTGGGCCATGTTTGCCTCTTGTCGCTCAGACTGCAAGGACAGGAGCAAAAATCAGTATCACTCCAGGCTGCAATGGAGCATGGTAAGGACATGCAACTGCCTCTCAGGCAGACATACAAGGATGTCTGTCTTCACCCCATGCAGGATTTTATCACACTGTGTCAGAACTGACTGGTTTATGGGATAACACCTCAAGAAAAAGGACCACCAAGTCACACGCAGCTGTGGTTTGGGTCATCACATACACACATTTCTCCCACAGTTCTGAAGTTTTATTATAAGCCCTTATTGAATAGAAGAATATCCAATTAATACTTCATACACTTCCCTTCCTCACTATATAGCACAAACAGCCTTGACTGTTCTAGAAGCTTTGAGGTACCTACAAAGAAAAAGCCAAGGCACCTAGCTGTGAGGCAGAGTGAAACCCCACTGTAACAGGTGGGTGCAGGAGACTGTCAGGCACACTGACAGTTCTCACCTGCAGACGCTCCAAGCCCCTTCCAGCTCTCCACAACCCCAGAGCAACAGCCAAGAACCAGGGAGGCATAGCTGCTTGCTCACAGTGAACAGCTTCCCTCACCTCTTCTCCTGACACAGCCAGGAAGAGGCAATAGAATACAGGCAGACAACCACACATACTATTCCTTATCTTCTAGAAGCACAGAACTGGAACTGCTGCCTCATCTCCTCCAGGTCATACCAGCCTTGAGGCAACAGCATTATTTAAAAAAAAAAAAAAGAAAAAAGGGGGGCCTGGTGCAGAGTCAAATGCTATATTTTAAGTTTTTCTTCCACCAGCACATTTGACAAGTAACATTTAAATTAGAGGCTGCTGTGGAGCTGTGTGGTGACCTTTCCTAACCTAAAAAGTAACATTGCCTTGTACAGACATTGGCATTAAAACTGTCTGACAAGTTCAATTTCTTTAACATTGAACGTACTGAAATATCCCATCTCAACGTATTTCATTAAAAACTGAGAACAAAAAAAACAAAATCTATGTTCACATAAGCATAACTTATGATTAGTTTCTAAGACACAGTTCACCATTAAACTGTCTCCCTTATTTAAGGAAAAAGATGCTTTCCTATTTCTTCCTTTACCCCCTTTCACATTGCCACAGGCAGAAACGTGCGCCAGCATATAATATACATACATAGAATACAGTTATATGTTTAATACATTCCTGAGCCATTCTAGCTGTCAGTTATCAGGGACAAGTGAAGAGCCTAGAATTTGACAAGCTCCGACTATATCCCAGCTCTGTCCTTTCTCAGCAGTGAAAAGGCTACTGTGGTAACATGGCATCCATCACTAGAGTCAGAAGCAGCTGACATACCCCCTTTAAGGAAACCTAAAAGAAACCAAGCTTAAATAATCTACATCAATCCAGAGTCATTCATCTTTTTCTTCTATAAGGTATGCATGCACACACACAAGTGGGCACAAACGCATATGTACATGCATACACCAATTTGTAAATTCAGTAATACAGTTCAAGGTTGAGCTAAACAATATATATAGATCACCCTTTAAAGGCATGTTTAGACCAATTTTATATTTACACTATTATATACACTACAGATACTATTTTATATTTAAAGAACATAAATTTATTTTAACCCCTATTAAACCTCATGTCTTCCTAGAAGCCCAAACACTACACTGTTGTGCCAGGTTGTGAGCTAAACAGGAAATGAATTAAATTCTCTGAGCAAAATTATTAGATGCAGACACAATTAAACAGCACAAATAATGAAGGGTAAAGCAATTTCAAATTATAGGACTTGAAATTATTTACACAAATGTGCATTTTCACAATACTTCTTGGTCATGATTTCAAGGCAGTAAAGAATTAGGCTCTAGGTTATCATCACTAAGTTGAATGGAGCAGGAACTGGGTTGAGATTTTATGTAACTTTCTTAGGGCAATTACAAAGCAGAGTTGAAAGCATATGTCAAGTCACACAAGTTTCAGCTTCACCTGCAGTATATAAAGACCACATTCACCACTTACATTATGTGAGATTTTATATGCATGCTTTAAAAGACAACAATTACAACTAAACTTCAATTTAGAAATGCTCTTAAAAGAACAAAATTACAATTTCTAACCAAAAAGCCCTCTGCAGTATTGCTTAGCTGTGTTTCACTCATTGCATTATTCACTTTGAACATCCACATTTACAAATTCTGTTGTTCTTGTTATACTGTCAGCTCACTTGATCTTTTCTGGTACTTCCATACTTTCCCCCATAGCACTTCTTGAAGCTTTTCATCTACTCCAGTACAAGACGATAACATCATGTACAATATGCAGTAGTAGCTGGCCTGCTGTTCACAGTGACATTGAGGGAGCCATTAACTTTGCAGATCTACATAAGCCTAACATGTAGATCTACATAAGGTAATCAATACAAGTGAACCAGTCTGTGGCTGGAAGGCAGAAATTTGCAAAAGTGATTCCCACAAGTGCCCAGCATCTGCAGCTGGATTTCAGTCAGGAAAAGCAGGAGCAGGGCCCCCTTTGCAAGAGTGACAGCAGGATGAACATCTCAGAGAACAAGGCTGGGGACCAGGCAGGACTGAGGTGCAGTGTGAAGCAGAAACAAGTGTGGACATTCCCTCCACACAGCCCAGGCACTGCTGCTGTTGCTGTGATGAGCCTTAGCATACCAAGCTAGGGCCCCTGAGGAACTGTGAGGACTCTGACCATTGTCCAAGTTTTTTTTTTCCTTTCCTTTATACCCTTTTTAAAAGCACAAAAATCTTTCTCACTCATATTCTACAACAAAAACTACAGATAAAATAAGACAGTGATATGACATAGGCATGTTCTTAGATCTTCAAGGTGAAAGTACAGCAATGCTGGGTCCCATGGATTCTACTACACCTGTGCTTTTTAACATATGGGAGTTGAATGGAGCTCAGCACCCAGTGATGCAGGATAGCTTCTCAGAACCACAGAAAGGTTGGTGTTGGAAGAGACCACTGGAGGTCATCTGGTCCAACCTTCCTGCTCACATAGGAAGCACATCACTTAGGACTGAGTACAGACAGCTTTTGAGGCACATATTACTCAGGATTGAGTACAGACAGCTTTTAAGTATCTGTAGTGAGAAAGACTTTGCACCCTCTATGGGCAACTGTTCCCGTGTGCGCTCACCCGCACAGTAAAGAAGTTCTTCCTCATGTTCCAGAAACTGATGCTTCCAATGCATCAGTTTCTGCCCATTGCCTCTTGTCCTATTGCTTTGGCACCCCAGAGAAGAGCCTGGCTCCATCCTCTTGGTACCCTCCCTTCAGACACTTAAATACATTGATGAGGTCCTCTCTCAGTTGTCTCTTCTTGAGGCTGAACAGGCCCAGTTCTCTCAGCCTTTCCTCACAAAAGAGATGCTCCAGTCCCCTCCATCTTCACAGCCCTTTGCTGGACTTGCTCCAGGAGCTCCATGTCTCTCTTGTACTGAGGAGTCTATAACTGGACACAGCACTCCAGATTTGGCCTCACCGGGGCTGAGTAGAGGGGCAGGATCCCCTCCCTCGACCTGCTGGCAGTGCTCTTCCTAATGCAGCTCAGGATCCCATTGTCCTACTTGGTTGGTCACAAGGGCACTGCTGGCTCATGGACGACTTGTCCATCACAGTGTCCATATCCTTCTCCAGAGGATTTGTTTGCCTGCTGCAAACACAATGAGACTGTCCACGGTCAAAGTACCGCTTTTTTTAACCTACCACTATGTTAACATGCTGCATTTGCAACCTTTAATTAATGTAATTGTATGTAAAAGTCTACATCTGATATGCACAGTCCTCTCCCAGGAAAAAAACAAAAAAAACCCTACACTATTTTCTCCTCTCTGTCAGCCCAGTCTACCCCAGATGCAAGCAGGAAGTCAACCCCAAAACACTACACAGACTGAAAACAGAGTTTGTCCTCTGAATCTTTCTCTAAGCACGTGTTTGTGATGGATCAGCCAGAAGTGAATCCAGCTTAGCCTTACAGAGAAATTTCAGCTACACTTAGCTAAGAAAAGTGAAAACAAAGATTTATGTAGTTTGTTTTGTTTTTGTTTTGTTGTTTTTTTTTTCTTTTTAATAAGCCTCTAGCTTAATTAAGACAGCCTCCAGCTAAGAACCTCACCAATTACTATCTGAAGAGTGCTGTCAGCTCCTCCCTCCTCTGGGCAGCTTGCTGCATTATCAGGGCTAACTCATCCCAGCCCGAAGCCACACACCAGCAATCTAAATCCAAATGGATGTCTTAAAAAAAAAAAAAAAAATCTCTAAATTCCAACTTTCATGTTTAAAGCTGCTGTTTTCCCACAGCTGTTTTTCTGACAATAGCCATGCTTGCAGCAATCTGCGCGCCTTAGCACCAAAAGTGATAAAAATTGAAAACCATTTGTGCTACCCATTCTCTCATTCTGCCACACACAAGGACAAATCAGCAGTCTTTAACTTCTTGTTTATGGATAAGATGGCCTATTAAGCCTTTGAAAAATATTACCAAAAATATGCTAAAAAGAGAGGGTACATTCTCCTCTCACTGATTTTTTCCTTTTTATGTTTTATTTTTTATTATAGAACACTTCTGCTCTTCCCCTAAGAAACATAAGCACACTGGATTATACAGGCAGCTGCTGACAAAATGCACTGAATCACAGTAAGAGTCCTCTCTCTCTCGCTCTTATCTGATCAGGCTCCTCACTCTCCCAAAAACCAGAAGCTGCAAAGAGATAAGACTCCCATGTGTCATGAAAGGATGAGTGAACTTTAAGGTGGAATAACCAATTGAAAATATGCTCTGAAAATCGAGAAAATAATTTTTTTCCAGTTTACCTTTTTAGTTTTTCATACAGAACTGTAATTAGAAAATGTCAAAACTACCTTTACATTTTAATCCATAAATACTGTCAACATTTAATCTTTGTGTATGTGTAAATTCAATGAAAGCATTTGAACAGTAAATTAAGAGATTCTCCTTGATTGCTGTCAGAAAAGACCATTGGAAACAAGACTGCTGTAAGAAACCTCTTACCGACAGAAAATCCCATGTGTTTCATAGGAATCAGGAGATCTAGAAGTCCTCATGGACTTCTAGATTATGTCCTCATGGACATAATAGAGAAAGAAAGAAGTACATTATCCTGCAAAACTATTTATTGAAAATATCACCTGGATTTAACAAACCAAGACAAGGTCACATTTCAACTTCTATTCTGCATTGCAATAAATAAATTGTAAACTTAATATGCAAAATTTGCAGTGCAAAACATTTCTAGCATATGTGAGATAAGATAGTTTTTTAAAATAGGGGAAAATTGGATCACAGAAAACAGAATCAGCTAAATGAATTCCCATGGAGATATATATCAGGACTGCTCAGCTGAAATATAATTTTGGGTGACAATATGTGAAAATTACCTTAATGCTATGTAATTAATATATTTCAGGGGCAGCTTGTAATTGACACATAGTGTTAATATCAAACCATGAGAGATTTAGTGCTTTAATACACAATCATAGAGTAAATTACAATTTCATGTCATTAATACCAGGTCATTTTTTTCTAATTATGGAAATACAGGCAGACTACATAACCTTTCACATGCCTGAGAAATAATATAGCCATATGCCTTGCTGAACTCAGAATTACCTAACAGGAAAAATCTCTACCTGATCTGCTAGAATATTTAGATCAAACAGGTCATTATTAAGATGACAGGAAGAGACAGAAGGAAAAAATCACTTACACTGAAATCAATTAATCCTCATTAATATTAAGTTGATATTTCACATCTATTACATAAGTCTCTCTAAAATTGCACTGGGAAGAAATGGTTGTGTTCAAGTTCTTTTTCTGGTTAATTATTACTTCATTAAACCAGGACTTGAGCATGCCATGAAAGTTGTGTATACTGGAAGGCAACACACAGGCTATCATTAAGCTGATCCTCTTGACCAAGGTGAATACACTAGCCAGTGGATCCCCAGCCCCTACCTGGTATATCCTCTGCTTTTCAGTGCTGTAGCTCAGTCCAAGCACTGCACAGTTCACCTCTACTCCTCCTTCAGAAGTAAACCCACATAATTAGTGAAATACCTTTCCAAAGAGGAACGGATAAAATACCCATCTGAATGGACCAAAGCCAGGAAGACTGGAGCTTACATCAAAATTCCACCATCTTCACCAGCTCCTTTCTGGGAAACACTGGAGCTACCACATGGCACATCACCACCAAGTGCAGCAGGTCGAGACTCTGTAAGTGTGTCCCACCCTGAGCCTGATGAGGAGGACACAAGGCCTACACACAGGGAGCCACGCCACAGACAACAATGACAGCAAAGGTCTGGCTCCACCCTGGACACCATGGCACTGCTCCCCTGCAGTGGAGGGGCAGAGAGGGAAATCTGCTTTCAGTCAGTGAAGTATAGCTCCCAAAGCACCTAAAAATCCTTCAATCCTTTGTTTTGGACATCAAATAGTAACTGAAGTTACTCTGAAAATAGTTTCCTAGTAGAAGATCATCCCATACCTTCTGCCCCTCCTTGCAAGTGGTGAGCATTGCAGTACTATCAACAATACTCAGTCTGTTGCCTTTTTTAAAGAACAAAGTATAAACAGTTCCAGCAGCTGCACTTAATGTTCATTTTTTTTGCCAAACAAATTCCTCTTTGTTTGTGGGAAAGCAGTTTAGTTCACACTGGGAGAATTCAAGGGCTCTAAAGGACCCCATTCCTCCCTCTTTCTAAAGCACAAACTGACAGGGAGCTCCATGCTGAAGCACAGGAGCTCAACACTTTTCTCACTCTTTAACTGGCAGGATAAAGGATGGGAATACATCTAGGCCAGGGAACAAGCCAAGATTTTTTTGCCTCACTCTGACAGAGCAGGAAGAGAGAACCCAGTTCCAAGACACTCCCTTTTTCTTCTTTTCAGGGAAACTGGGATCTTGATGAAGACTGGGATTTCCCATTTCTACTACTCTTACAGACATTTTCTAAAGGTGCAGGGCCCTTCCATAACTAAGTGCTTCTCCTATGGAAAACTTGCCTCAAAACATGCTACAGGTATGTCTACATTTCCACACAGTACTAGGGCAGGGAGCAAGTTCTGGGCTTCTGATCACCCACAGTGCTTAATTGCTAGTTTGCTCCCAGGTTCCCTTTTGTAGAGCTCCAAACCTAAGCAAACACAAATTTGGTAACACAGTTCTCCACCATCAGCACTTGCTCTCAAGAGTCAGCATGGATCATCTTACACAAGGTAGGGGTTCCTACCTCATCCATGTCTGCTTCAGTCTCCCAATAGGTTCTGCAACATCATGCAGCTTCCCAATGGGACCCAAGTCCTACAATGCGTTATGGTGGGCTGCAGGACAATCTCACTTTTTTTTTTTTTTTAAACATTATGCTTGAAACTAAAACCATCCACAACAATCACTGTATCTTCAGGCCACAGAGGTACCAGCTAAGGGCCAGAGGTCTGAGACCCCTCTGGCCAAGAATATGCAGTATAAACACAGCCATCTTTTAGACCAAACTAGCTCTCACACATGAGTCAATCCAAGTTACTTTGCTTCCTGCAGATACACACAAGTTTAAACTCAGCCCCTAAGTAATCTAATGTGTAGATGCCTGTAAGTACTTATCACCAATCACTTGCTGTTCCTAATCATGTGCATCAGTTAATTAAAAAAAATATTAATGGTTTAGTGGTCTAAGCAGAATATTGTTAACCAGGGATCACCAGGGCCTCCAAAAGGAGGTCCTCCGTGGTCTTGAACAATTGTCTCTCCGAGACACCTGTGGTAGTGCTCACGCTGTCACTAACAGACAACACTCAGGATGGACAGTTCCAGTTGTTCCATTTGTGTGAGTCACTGGTGATCTGCCTCAGTCACCGGGTAGGTAATCAGACTGCTTCTTGATAAGCCATAGAAGTGGATTACTTTCCTCTCCTTTCCCCAGCTTGCCATACACTCCATTTTGATTTTATATATTTCTAAATCTGCACATATTCTTAGCTATTCTAGAATGCTAAAAATACTGTCTGGATCTGGATGTTGCATCCAGGAAACATAGGGGTGGAAGTTAATATAAAGCTTTTTTGGCATTTAACTTTGACTAGGTCCTGACTTCCCAAGATAACCAGAAGGAAAAATTGAATGGAGATGGATGGTAGTGAATATTGACATACAAATTGTTGGTTAACTAGGCAATTTTTTCCCTTTATGAAATCAATTGTTAAAATGGGCACTTGCATACTAAATTTACTTTTAATGGACCAGAATTATGCTATACCAGGAAGAAACTGCTTCCAATACATCCACTCCTCTTCCAAAGAATTCAGGGAAAAAAAAATGCAGCATTCATCGGTAATCAATTTCCCTTCCAATAAAATAATACTGCTGTGAGCACAAGGCCTCTTGGAAAGGCTCTGAGCCAAAATGCTGTTACCAAGGATAACTACAAAGAATGTGATAGCAGTATATGCTGAATATTTTACTAAAACAAGTGTCAGTGCTATATAAATTTGGAAATGCAAAGCGATAGCTATAGCTCATCTTTGAACTTCATGTGTATTGATGATCCCAAATTACAGCAGTAATTATTCAGCACTATCAGCCTGCAAGGAGCAGCAGTTACAAAGCTGAAGCTGTATTTTGTTGTTCTGCAACAATGCCAAATTATTGGCCAGAATCATTCCCTGTGGAAAATGGCCAACTGTACTGATAATAAAGAGCTTAAGGGTAGACTTCTAATCCATTCTCCAATATAAACCTTCCACTGGATCAGTTAAGGTGTGCTAAGAGCATCCTGTTCTTTGAAGCTGGTCCATCAAATACACCATCTCTGAAAGCACCTTGCCTTTATGTACCATAGGAAATACTAATTGCAAGTACATAAGCTACTTCTGGGGCATGGGCTGTTCTTTGTATTTTACATTGTATCCAGTAAGCTGAAAACAACAGAAGAAAATTGGTTCAAATATAAAACTGAATGAGAAGATGCACACACTAATGCATGCTTTAATACAGACTGATAAGAAAATACTAAAATGAAAAAAAAAAAACCACCAAAAAAACTAAACAAACAAAACATAGGCCTCAGTACTTGTTAGACTCCAAATTCAGATTTACTCCACCTAAACTCCCTGTTCCCAACGGAGGTTGCTGAAGTTCCCTTCAAGCAATCTTATGCAAGTTCAGAGAGGCAATCCAGCCCTGCATTGATCAGCAATTGCCTAATCTCATTTTAAATGCCCAAAGTGCTGAGAGTTTTTGCTGGTTTTCATTCTCAACATGATGGAAAATTGCAAGTACCCTTGCAATCAAATAAAATAGGAAATTTACTACCCAAAAGCACAGGTGTCCTTGAAGATGTGGCATCATGAAATACCCTTAGTGCAAATGAACACAACTGGTTGTATCCCACCTACTTCAAGGACATGATGCAATATACTATGCTTTCAGTGCCCTGCTGTTTATCACAACAGCACACAGCCTTTTCAGATGCAAATTACACACAAATCACTTCAGTAATTGCAATGTAAGAAGCACTTAAGCCACTCCTGAATTAGCTAGCTCAAGCCTCAATACCACATATTCACACAGTTCAGCAAAGCTTACAAATCCCAGTGACGTGGTTCATTTAACCTGAACTTCACAATGCCATATCTGGACTGCTACAAATACCAATATACACTATAAATACTAATATACTTGACTACTGCAACTCTTATAGTATAATATTCCTACTAAAGACAGTGAGTTTAATTGAACTAATACATGTCTCTGCCAGATTGCTCTTACACTGGTGAACGCAATCTAAAACTAGTTGCTCATCCGTGACACAAGCAAATAGTATTTTCTTTTACAAAATGATAAATTAATCACAGTGAAATTAAGTGACTTCCCACATTCACAGAACAAATGACAGAACAATCAATTGGACATCTAAACCCTGACTTTCAAACCATTACTTAACATTTGCTCAACACACATCCTCATAGCATGGTAGGCCTGTAGCGTGACAATCTTTAACTACACAGTGAACCTTTCACTGCTGATGCCAGTGCCAGTGCCTAAGAGCATGCCTAAGAGCACAACGAAAAAGATGAAATATTGTCCTTTACCATCAGGATAATGTTTATAGTGTGTAAGTGAAGATTCCTGCAAAAGTGCAGCACTAATTCCTGCTCACTGCCTCATGGTGCCCACCACCCCTGTGCAGGCAAAGGGCAGTACCTGTGCTGCTGAGTCTAGGAACACACAGCTATTTCCAGCATGACAATGCAGAGCTCCTGGGATGTCAGAGTGTCAGAACCTTATTGCTCACTGAAATTTTAATCTTCTCTTTCCTTCTTTCCACATCCTTTGCCACCCGCTGCAGAGATGTTAAAAAATAGTATGAGATCTGATGCAACATAAGTGGGTAGCAGCAGTCTCTCTTGACTCCACAATCTTCCTAGAGCTTGACAACCAACAAGAAAAACACTCTTTCTCCTCTCCATAGATAGAGCACAACAACAGAAATTAGCTCATTCCTCAGTCACCACAATATGCTGGAAACACTAACTAAAATAATGAAAATGCCTTTTCATGGTAAAACTTATACAGAGTAAGTAAATGCTGTGGATATTCTAACTACATCCAGTACAAACTTTAAATGTCACTATTGAGGGTAAGTTGCAATCAGACCATTTAGAATTCTCCATGATACAGCTATTGTTATCTTTTCAAAGATATAAAGATACACCAAATTTTTAAAGTACTCTAGCCACCTCTAAACACCCATAAATCCACCACCACCAAAATGCAAGCATTACTCTCACATTCACCAGACAGAAAGTTAAAAGAATGGAAAGTTAAAGAATGGAGACATAAATTGCAGGGAAAAAAGAGCTTTAGAGATGTAGGAACATAATAATTCAGTTCAGAATACGAAGACTTGCAACTATATTTAAGTGCTCAAAGATGCAAAGAGGAAATTTTGTAGCCTCAGGAAGTCAGATGTGTAACTCCACAAGAACAAAGTGACTGACCAGATGCTTCTGAAAAAACCACCATCACCACCTACAGTTTCTGAAATGTTCTTGGCCAGCACAGCTATGCTCAGTTTGTCTCATGCAGACTAGACTGCAAATGAACAGGGTTAAATGTACTATTACACCTTCAGGAATAGCACAGGGCCACCATGCTGCTTGGTAACTTCACAAGGCAGAATGGTATCTTGCACCACACTGGGGACAGCAGTTCAAATTCTGACATGAAGAAACACCCTTTTAAATCGTTAACATCATTTTCTTATTTTACCCAAGTTTTCTTTCTAATTACAATGCCATGGTGTGAATTGACATAAATAATAATGCAACCATGAAGATGTTGAAGAGTGTCAGGCAGAAACAGGAACACTTCAGTTCTGACAATTAAGTGCAATATTTGTTACCTGAAATAGCCCAGGGCTGCTCAGTGAAGGGGACCTGTTTGTTCTTACAATATCTCCTCTAGAGAGCTAAGGTGTGCTTCCAGAAACTGAAGCTCCAGGTAATAAGCACAAACAACAAACTAACCCATCATAAGGTCAAAACTGTACTCTTGTAACATTGGGCATGGGAAGAGCAGTTTGCCCTTGTTCTGCTGCTACTGTACAACTGGAGCGTTTGATTTAGATATCAAAGGTATACCCAGCCAAAGCCCCTGCATTAATTACCCCTTGTTCTTGAAAAGCTGAAGACTCATATCATTATTAAGGAAAGAAAAAAATCATCACCCCACAACACCCTTGTATTTCTGTTAGGAAGCCTGAGCCATGGCACTGCAAGATCCCAAAGTTTCACCACAGACTAACATAGTATCCCAACGCACCATGTTAAAACAACACACTGCAGCTATTTTCTCCTCCTGCTACTCCACACATATTAGCTTCTTCTCTTCCCTGCCATCTGTTAGTTTGCTGCAGTCTGCTGGGACAGGACTGCCCTCTTCTTTTCTCCCCTTCCTGCCTGCTGGAATGGACGACGACAACAAAGCCTAGCATTCCCTGTCCCTACATTCAGCTTTCCTCAGTTGCCTCAGAATGCAGTTACTGCCACAAACACAAAGTGCTCTGCTCACCTCTGTCATACCAGTGTGCTCACCAGAACTACATGCTAGACACTGAAACACCTTGTAAGTGGTTGGCAAGGAGGTAACGGCTGCTTTAAGAGGACACACCTTCTCATCTTATCCGTGGGCATCATTGATTAAAACAGGTATCTGTACTACCTGCACCACAGGAACTGTCAGAGAGAAACCAAGGTAAGCAGCGTTGACAATTACTCTACACAGCAACCTGCTGCAACTTTTCTTAGAAGGGAAGGGTAAGCAAGGAAAAAAAAAAACAAACCTGAAAAATCAGGTGAACAGCAATCTTCTATTGCCATAAACCTCAGTATAAGATGTGTAGCAAATCACTGTTTTTCCCTCTAATACAGTTCAGAATGGAAAAAAGAAGGGCTATTTAATCCATCACACTTGTAGCCAGTTAGGAAGGAAATTGGAATGGCTGTCATCAATTTTTCTATCAGTCAGGTCATTAGAAAAAGGAACAGCTCATCTAAAAATAAAGTCAATATTGGCTGAGTCTAAACAGCTTCTTTAGCATTTCGAACACACGTTCAAGCAATGAACATTATTATTCTGTGCTTGTAACAATATGCCCCCAAGCCAATAACTGCTCTTCAACATCTGACCTCTTTTTAAAGCAGATTTACAAGGAAGTATAGTGAAAGTGCTCCAAATCAGCTGGTGAGAAAGTATTACAGATCATAACCCAAGAGTAAACAATTCCTAGATCTTCTGGTCTGCAAGATTAGAGTAATTCTGGCATTACAAAAAAAAAAAAAAAAAAAGGAAACATGATATCAAATATACTTCTACTCAAAAAATAAAAATAAATCCCACACTAATATCTTACAAGCTATTAGTCCTTCCTCCAGAAACAAAGAGGAAAAGTATCTTTCTTTGGGGTGGGAAACCACTAATATCTGCGGCAACACACCAACACAAAGGTGAGTTTTACAGTATGAATTTATTGATCAAAGACAGATTTTCCTATTTTCCAATCCCTATACACTGGCAGTCAGCAAATAAAATTCAATCAAAAGCAAATTATGCATATCTTTGATTTCAGGGAAGCATCATGTAGCACCCAGGCTACGACTGGGATGCAGTTCTGCCAAGTCCCTTACAGGTCAGCTGAAGGAAGCCCCGACTTACCTAGGCCGCCCCAGCGAGGGCAGCGCCGGTGCAGACGGGACGCCAAGCTCAGAGCTACAGGCGTAGTCAGCTCCTCGGAGCAGCAGCCTCGGCTGCTATTACGTCGGCAGCGTACAAGCGGCAGCGTGCCGTTATTTATACAAAAATCAGCATCTTCCTCAGGAAAAAACAAACAAACAAAAAAAAAAAACACTTGAAGCTTCTTACTGGCCCTGCAACACACTCCTATACTTATGCCATCACATCTAGTGACTAAGAAGATGCTTTCAGTGTCACAGGAGATTAAGATTCTGGGAGGAGAGTGCCTGGCAGCTTTACTCTCACACACCAATCTGTCTTCACGCAAACGCACTTTGTCGGCGGATGGAAGTGTATTATTGCAATACGCTACCGAAGCGAAACAATTTCCAAGTTTTCCCACAGGGCACCAGCTCCCCCTTCAAGCTGTACCCCAGCGCCTGCTCCCCCTCGTCCTTCCCCGAAAAGAAGGTTTTGTGCTGCGGTTTCTGGGCAGCACAACTTGTCCCGTGTCCCCTCCGAGCTCCGGTTCCGGGCGCGCTGCCCTCCTACCTGCCGGGACACCGCGTCCCCTGAGCCGCGCCCCGCGGGGCGTGCGCGCCCCCGCAGCGGCCGGACAGCGCCCACGCCCCTCCTGCGCCGGGACCCCAGGCCGGGTCCCCTTCCCCCGGACCCCGCGGGAGGACGAACCGCAGCCGCGGTGCTCTCGGGGGTCCGCACGGCCGGGGCACGGCCCGGGCTCCCCCCGGCCGGGCACCGCGGACACAGACACGCACGCAGAACACACGCCTGGCACCTGCCCACTACTACCGACCGAGAGCGAACTCCCACCGCGGGGCTCGGGGACCCCGCTGCCAGGGCACAGCCGAGTGACAGCCACTCGCCACACAGATGCGGATAAGCAGGAAAAAGACGGTGAGAGAGCAGCCCACTTCCATTACCTTAGCAATCGCGTCGCCGCCGTCCCTTGACGCCCCTTCGCCTCTCCTCAGAGACGGGGAAGCGCCCGCAGCATGGCGTGAGCCTGCGGGCGGGGCCGGCGGCCAGCCCGGGGCTCCTCTGCGCGCCTCTTCCAAAA
>QUSF01000004.1:29372378-29440895 GCA_003676055.1 Chloebia gouldiae | reverse complement strand
CATTCATTCATTCATTCATTCATTCATTCATTCATTCATTCATTCATTCATTCATTCATTCATTTTCTATTGCCATGATACACTTGCTCTCCTCAGATGTTACCCTGTTCATTTGCCCTCCCACCCTCACTCCCCATCATCAAGGGTTGGCTCTGACCCTCCATATCTGGATAAAAACATGGTCGCCCATTCCCAACACTCCTATACATCATGTCAGGACTTTGGACAGACCTTTGGACAGGAGGGTGGCACAGCACCATCCTTTGCTTTTTTTTCATCAGACACCTTAATAGATGTGGGAAAGTTCAGATAAAAAGAGATCCCCTGAACGCTTCTGTTGTTTGCTGTTTGCTGTGTGAAATTCTCAGTTTTTCAACCAACTGTCATATTCTCATACTTGCCACAACTGCGGCACCCATGTCCTGTAAGTTATTTCTTTCATAAACTTAGGATGGAATGATGCATTTCTCTGAAAAGAAATGGAAAGATGTGCATCATGCTTGCAGAAAAATTGCTAATTCTGCTGCTGATCGGGCAAGAAAATAGCATGTGTCTCAATTCTGGCACTAGAAAAGCTTACACATTGATTTTCTTTAAAGTCCAGAAATTGTAACAACATTCCTAAACACAGATTTGGATCTAGGTTTTCAGAATTCATATTCTGAATTCAGAATACACAGTTTATATATGAACTATGGCTCATAAATACAGAGTAAATAAATGCAATAAATACATCTTACAGAATTACAGTTCATAAACACAAAATTCATAGTTCCTATTCCTTCCCCCGCCCCCCACCAAACTACTGTGTTCTGTCTGCAGTTCACATTTATCCTCCAAATTTGTGAGAGTTTGTTCCCTCAGGGAGTTGCTGTTGCTCCCTCTGGGAGCTTCCTTCGGGACAAAGTTGCCCATAAATATTGTGCTAGAACAAATGCTGTATCTGTGAGTGTTTGTGCATCACTTTGTCGGGAATTATGGGCAGACAGTGCTGCAGCAGAACTGCATTTCACAGCAGAACTGATGCTCTGGTGGGCTCTGGCTTCTCTGATGCTGTAAATAAGGCTCTCTGAAATGTCCATGCTCCTGCCCTGGGGCAGTTGGGGAAATTTGTCGCCCCTTAGTGCTGTGCACAACACATGAATTGTCCTGTACAGCACATGGAGCAGACAAACCTGAACAAGATCTGCGTGGCCTGAGGATCCATGCTTAGGAATGTCTTGCAGCAGCAGCAATGAGCTTTTATTGTATTCCACATCCTGCTCTTAGAGCTCTGCTCTTATGCTCAACTCCATTTCTTGCCTCAAGAAATGGAGTTGTCAGAATGTCAGCAGCAGTTAGAAGAAGTGCACCAACAGTGACATTGTAATCTGGGATTGGGGAATTGAGAGGACCTAAGAAAGTGACCAGATCCAGGAAAAGCTAAGGACTTACAGCTGAGCCACACCAGACTCCACCACCCATCTTAGAACCAGTGTCAACAGAGACCTCAGGTGTTAGCAATTGGAGATTATTTAATGAGAGATGCCACAGCACCTGTATGCCATCTAGGAAATTTCTCCAAGTTAGTTTGCTGTGCAGCAGGAGCTCAAAAACATGAAAGCACTGAGAGAGTATGAAATTTGCTAAACCCTCAAGTTTATCATTCATTTCTACTCTGCAATGCAGGATCTAAAGATACTGTGATAAGGCAACTTAGAAACATGAGAGACCACATGGGCCATGAAGACATGATAAGCGTCAATGTTTCAGGGTTCAGAAGGTCAGGGTGACCCTGAGATTGTAAAGAGTCTTTGAGGTTGTGAAAGTCCTTGCTTCCCTTAGCCTGCCACAGCCAAAGAAGGAGCCTAGAATGCGTCCAACTGGGCTTTCAAGGTTATTTGTTTCTTCTTATCTATAACATTCTTTCTCTGACCTGCCAAGCTCTGCCTAACAAGTCCACCATAGTATTCTCAAGTTTACTTTGCATAGCTGCCTTTTCTGCCTCAAGCTGGGGTCCAACACCCAGGTCCTATGACAAATCTGGCAACTCAGTCTGTGAAGATTTTGATGCTCTGAATAAAAATAATACTGCATAGGCAAGACCGGAACACAGATAAAGTGAAAGCCTTTCTCCTTCCAGAGCATAAACTAAACCCTTACAGCATATACTCCTTTTAATGATAGAAACAAAGTAATATATTCTGTATTCATCTCAAGATGATAAAGTGCTAGAGATGAAGATCTTCCCCTGTAGAGCAACAGTCAGCCTCTGTAGAAAGGTTAGGAGAATCATAGACGGCATCTGCCAAGCTGATCCTCATCTCATGTCAGCAGAGAGTTGCTCACTAAAGCACTCCATAAAAATAAGAAATCAATAATTAGCAAAACCCCAAACCTCCTTTATGTTGTCACAACTAAGTGGAATTGGTATCTGAAGCCTCTCTAATTCATGGCTTCCTGTGAACAGCAAAAGAAGGGAAAATTTTTAAGTAGTCCTCAAATAACCCAACACACTGTTTAATAATTTCCAGGGTTTTCAAAGAGGATGGATCATGATACTATCTTGCTGGTCACCACATCAGCTGTGGTCATGCAGTTACTTAAACACCTCAAGGAAAGCGACTGGAGCTTTGTTAGTGATTGCTGGGCTTGAACTCCACAAACGTTGTGAAGATAGGTTACCTATGGTATAGATAAAAGTATCCCCTTCTCTCTTATTTTTTCATTAGTTGTCCTCCCTGTTGTTTCAGCAACCTTTCCTGCTACTGCATTCAGGAAGCTTGCACAAGACACCCAGCAAATTCCCCTCTATTATTTGGCATCCTGCAGACCATACACACTGTAACTCCTCTTCTCAGTAAAATACACAGACTTTACCTCCTCCATCTATTTTCATAGGGAAATCTTGCCATTCTCCAAATTGTTCTTATTACCTGTTTTGAAGGCATTCCATGTTTCATGGATATATTTTGATGGGTAACCAGATCTGATGACTGCATCCTGGAAGAAGACAAGGTATTTTTCCAGTGGCAGCTGTATTCTTCACCCTCCCAGGGGCAGTGGCTGTGTTTTCTGCTAGTTAATATTTAAAAAAAAATCTTTCAGAATGTGATTTTCTTTCTGGTTCCCAATCTGGTTCCCAGCCCCAGAGGGAGTTTTCTCTACCAGATATAGGGAGAAGCCTGGGAGCAGCTAAGATGGGGCCACAAGAAAAAGGCACTTCAGAGCCAGGAGAAGGAGTACCACATCCCCTCCTTGCTGTGCTGCAGCTCCTCCAGAGATGCCACAGCTCTGGGACATTGGCCAAAATTGCACTTACCTTGCAGAGACTGGCAAACTCCACACATTGACTGACCTAATGGAGAACATCAGCAGCTCCACCTGCCAAAAAGCAACGTGAAAGTTTTTGGCTGTTGGTATAAGCCCTCTGCTTCTGGAACCGAATCTCTGTAGCCTGAATACCACAAATCAGCATGAGACTTCTTGTGTCTAAAGAGAAGGGGGTTAAATCTAATGTCAGAAACACACTTTCATCCTCCCCATTAAGCATTCTGAGGACAAATAAATGCAACTACTCCAGAAAAGCTGCAATTAACTATTTCTGAAACTATTCCCCTTTTTTATATATCAACAGGAAAATAAGTTTTCTCTCCTTGATATGGTAAGTTGTAATGTCACAGAAAAGCATATCTTAGAATAAAACTTCAGTGTCTCATACTGTGCTAGATTTGTGAAGAAATAAATTTTCAAAAGAACTTCTTCGTGCTTTTCTTTCATAATGGGTGGGATTATTTCTTTACTACTTCAAATAGCTGGGAAGAAGAAAACCTTCTCCCTCTTATCCCCTCAGGGCCCCTGAATCCCATCCAAAAATAGTAAATATAAAACCATTATAAATAAAGATCCATTTTCTAACATGCTTTATTACTTATAGGGGGACAGACCAGTTATCTTTTCCTTTAATTTATTTGGGGATTGATTAAACGTAGCATGTATCAGACATTGTCTCTGTCTTTCTTACCACTCTTCTATAGAAGCTAAAAACTGGAATACATATGTATTCTGTTCTGATCATTCTTGGACAACATACCAAAAAATAGGTTCTCAGGGAGAGCAGTAGAACCTGAAAGTTCAGAGAGTAATTTCCTAGTGTTCCAGTTCTTACCAGAGCTTGCAAAACCTGTCTCACCATACACCCATCCAGAAGGCAAGCTGAGAACCTGCCATCAGCCTTACTCTTGCTCTAATTCAATGCTGATTTGATATTTTGCAAAATGTTGAACTGAAAGAAACTGAAATTGCTTTTCTGCTTGCTGAAGAAGATGTATCAGAAGTGCATTGTCATAGTAAACTATGGATGAGAAATGGCTGTATTCTTATCTCACAGAATCATTCATCCAGAATATATCTCCATCTTCTTTAAGTGCAAGAATGTACGTTAAAGCAGAGAAAGAAGAAAATCATAGGCAACCAGGAGTATTATAAGATGCTCTAATTAAAAAAGGAGCATCTTAATCCAGTTCTGGTCCAAGGAGAGAACAGACTTATTGGCCCAAATGAAATCCAGCAGCAACTGCATTTCCACTGTGGCATTCAGCTGAAGCAGCATGGGGTAGGAAATATACGCTGGGGAAGGAAATACAAGCTGATGACTGTCCTGATACATACCACCTTGCCCAAATGAAAGGCTCACTAACCCCAACAACAAATAATAGAAGTTAGTTTACTCAAAATGCATGCATCAGAGAAGTGCACTCTTGCACACTTGAGGACTGTGTGTTTGTTTGATTTTCATTCAAGAAAGGACGACACAAGTACAGACAATTGTTATGGCTGATAACTACTAATTTTGATTTGTGCAAAGATGTGAATCTCCATGCTCCAGTGAAAAGTCTTTGCCCTCAGCTTTTGCTACTGGTCAGAGCTGCAGGGTCTCATTGTGCCCACAGTGCCTTTGCCCTGTGAAACTGGGCCCTTCCCAGGCACAGCAGGTACACCTAATGCCACACCTCTCCAAACCCAGTCCCTGCAATACAGATACATGTAGGTACACTGGCTACTCCCTTGTCCTATTTGAGGCCTGCAAAAATCATGATGCAAGCACTCATAAATACTTGACAATAGTCTCAAAAACTGCTCTAACAGGCACAATATTGAACAACAATATTGAAGATAACATCTCTCCAAAACTGTAACTGTAGAGAAAAAGGTAGATAAGTGTCTCTGAACAAAATCCCCATAGCCTAGTGATAAAGTTTTGCATGGGGGATGTGCTGAGCAACTGTTTAAATGCCCAACTTTTGCAAGGTGAGCTTGGTGCCAAACAGTACTGTGTGGAACACTGGGGACACCAGTGATTTTGGCCATCTCTGTTAAAAGCAGAACTGATAATTTAAACAGTCTTGTATTTTCTTTTAACTTAGTTTTAATAGCTAAAGCCCTTCTGAAAATAATTAATGTTTATATATCCACTCTTGAGAGCAAATGAATCAGTTCCTCAGAAAGACCATTAAGTTTTTTGCCTCTGTACATTGTAACCAATTATGAATCCAAGATTCACGGCTATTAGCTTCACCTAGAAATTCAGAAGTTGCCAATATATTAATTGAAATTTAATAAAGAACAAAAGATGGACAAATTAATTCAGATGGAATAAGAAATGAATTTTGATGAAGTACTAAAAATAGCACAATTAGAAGTAGGAATGTATAAGTCTTTCTCCTCTTTAAGTAGTTTTCACCTCATTCAGACTGACTAGGTATATCCATTTTATTCCACAGAAAAGTCCCCATGATTCCTAAGTACAGATGGATTGAGCTTTTAACTGTACACTGCACAATTTATATGTCATAGACATCATAAAGCGTAGCAGTTCTTGCTCTGTGTTTGGGGATTCTGTGGTCTCCAGGAATCCAAGCTACTAATAGTAACAATTGAAGAACTGAATCACAGAAAAACAGGAAAAAATTCAATAGATGTTGAAGTATCTATCTCAAATAAGAGATGGAAATATGCAAGGAAGAGTGTGCATAGAGCTGCCTTTCATTTTTTTCTTAAACTGAAGTCACAATGCACAATGTGTGATGTCATAAAAAGCCATAATTCTAGTATTTCTTTCTCTGTTGAGATTTCTTGATAACATATCACAATACCAACACTGCAGGCCAGATGCTCTGTTTCTGTATTCTACCTTTGCAATGAATTGATCTATGCTTGCTCACAGTTTAGAATCACACTTCATGTTTTCATTACATTCAAATATAATTAATATGCTCTCAGGGGTTTTTAAGGGGTATAACTGACTGATCAGAGTTTATTGAAGAGGGTTGTGTTTGCTTTCCAAAGTGTCACCTTTACTTTAATGAACAGAGGCTGTACAAGCTGCAGGACATGGGTGCAAGGGACTCATAATGACTCAGTTTCCTTACCTCTTCCTCTCCAGGTTTCTTTCTGTGTTTCCCCATATCTTTTGGATGCAAATCATGAATAAGGTCAAATGATGGCTATAGAATAAGTATAGCCATTACAAAAATCCACCTGTCTTACAATGCTGGAGATCCCTAGGTCAGCTGGACTAGTAGTGACACAAAATGGGACCAATATAGGGATATAGTAAGCTTTTACACTGCAATAAGCAGCCAAACTCCTTTTGCTCAAAAACTGGGCCAGAAAGTGAGAGCTGGAGGCTTGGAGAGAGAAAGAAAGTGGGAGAGAGATTAAACAGCCTCTGGTATCCAATGCCTACAGATGACAGTTTCAAAAATATTTCTGGGGATATACTTGGCAGGCAGTAGTCTGCAATTTCCTTCTAGATACATATAAACAGCAAAAGCACACAAACAGCTTCTTTTTATCAGAGATATAATTATCTTAATTTTCATGCATGTACAAAGATAATTTATAAACTAGCTAAGGCATAGCTCCCATCACTGGCCCCTTCCTCCTCCCTCCACCCTAGGACAACCTCCCAGAAAGCAGCTGGTATTCATGAAGTGGAAAGTCAAGACTTAAGACCAAGCCTCTTGGCATGACAAACTGGAGTGGTTCATGATGCCCCTGTTCTTTCACAGCACCTGCCATCCCAAAGTTTCAGACAAGGTCCTGGAGTCCTGAGAGATTAAGGGCATGAGTTTCCAATGCTTTTAAAAATATGTGAGTGCCTCTGTGCTCCAGGACTGATCCTATGAAAATCCTGCAGTCACAGATGCAAAAAAAAAACCCCAAAAAAACCCAAAAACAACAACAACAAAAAAAAAAACCCAACTGACAATTTCCTACATTGTGCAGTCAATTTATCTCTAGATTTGATATCTAGTTCCCCAGGAGAAATATACTGTTTCTTTGCCTGAAAATTTTATAGGCATCCAAAAGAAAAAGAGAAAAACAATTGAGGGGTCTGAGACAGAATAGATGCAACCAACTTCTGATGGCTCCCATGCCAGCTATGCAGGAGAAATGCACAGCCACCTCTTCCCTCTGATCTGTGCTGGACACTCAGCTCAGGGAGCTGAGGAAAGAAGAGGGGGGCAGGGGCTAAGGGGAGAGAAGACACAGCAGCAAGGGAAGGGGAGTGAGGTGCACAGTCCTTTGGGAAGACATCCTGGCCTGGGGGGAGGTAGCGAAACAGAGGAAAAGGATAAAGGAAGAGGTTCATTGGTATGGCCATACTGCAGTGGCTCCTGGCTAGCTGAGGAAGCTTTGCATCAATGTATGGCAAATCATCTCTGTTGTCTGAGATGCTGCTGCTGGTTCTGTCAGCAGCTTTTCTGAGGATAAAGAACAAAGTCAGGAGAAGGGGGGAAGCAAGGATGCAGGTGGCCTTCTGCCACCTTCTAACATCAAATGGCTGCAAGACTCCAGCCTGGGAAGCCTTTGATGTGTGATTGAGCTCAAGAGCTACTGAAGTGGGGTAAACCTTTTTCATTTAAAAGAAAAAAAAATTATCATCAAACTAGTCTCACCACTGCAAATGCAAAGCCATATTCCATGAGTGGAAATCAAGACCTACTGAATCCAGCAAAAGAATACTCAGAAGAATACCTGAGCTGTATGAAACAGGCAGGAAGAGAAACAGCAATATTCTTAATTTTCTCCCAGTTCCAAGGATTTACCATATGTCACAATCCTTGCCAATCATTTGAAATGTAGGCAGCTCTGGATCACCTCAAGAGCAGTGTGCATAAAATAAGGAGGCTCATAAAACTAAGAGTCAACTCCACTGCCCTTCTTAAACTCTTCATACCACTCACGTGGTATGAAGTAGTGCATGGATTTCATGTAGGATTGATAAGTGTGCCCTACCAGTTTGAATGTTGATCTAACTTTTTTCTTTGATCTGACATACTACTGCCACACATACTACTGCCCCATGTAGCTGTAAACAGGCTAAATTCAACCAGAAGTTTAATCACATACTGTCACACAGTGAACCCTCAGATGTATGTACAAAAAGTGCTATTGCAATTAAAGGCTGAGATAGTAACTCAGAAAGCAGACTGATAAGCAATATGTCCACTGAATTAACTAACCTCCTAGCTACATGAATGAACAGTAATTATAGGTATCATGAAACAGAGTCACAGAGTGTAACTGCACTATAATTATATTTGCTGTATGAAAGGGTGACCCAGGTATTACACTGATAAATGAGATGAAAAGCAGAAGAAAAATCCCAGCTCAAGATCTAAGCAGGTGGAACAAAGCCACAACGATACCTATTCAGCAGCTTTTACTGCTTTACCATCTCCCTGCCAGAGGAATATTCCATATATCTCTGGAGGGACAGTGCTGGTACATGTGTCAGTATGGGGATTACATGTACACTCCTCTGCCTTAGTATCATCCCTGGAATCACTACCCTGAGCTATTAGCAGTGACAGACAAACTCCATAATGGGTAAACTGTCAGCGACACAAATTCATTTTTTTTCCCTGCAGTATATTTGGTTCTATCAAGTTCAATGTTAAATGCACATTTACTGGGCTAATGTCAAGGCATTCTGCCCCTCCTCGTCATTTCTGCCTAAATATAAAGAACTGGAAGGAGCAAAAGACAATGTTTTTTTTTGTTGGGTTCATGATTCTTGGGGTTTATAGATTGCTTTTGCATTACCAAAACTTTGCTGTTTATCTCTGACCTTTTCAGTACCTGGCCAGCTCACAAGAGGCATGAGAAACACCTCAATACACACTAAAAAAAAAAAAAAGAGAGAGAGAAATGGGAGAAAAGAAAGCATGGGAAAGTAGTCTCCAAAGAATAGAGACAGGATAGAAGAGGAAATGAAGGGAATATGGTCAAGTAGATCCCAATAAGACTTACAGATGCCCCCTCCAAATCCCATACATTTCCAGTCACAGGCATGGCATACTTTTTCTTTTATTCCTAAACCTAAAAGAAGCTGTTTGAACTTGTGTAACACTGCCATCCAGTGCTGCTGTTGTGCCCCAGGCTGCAACCCCACCTCTGCAACCTGAGCTAGCCCATCTGAGAGCAAGGCCACAATCTTAGCAGGGCCCAGTTATCACAATCCTTGGGGCAATCTTCCAAGCTGTATTCCCTTATCTGTGGAAGTCCTGGCTCTAACCTACTGGATGAAGAGAGAATTGGAGGGCACAGCTATCTTCAGTCACTGGGATCTCTGAAGCACTGTAAATCACATCATCTCAAAAGGTGAACACATCCACACATTTTCACTGCTGTTCCTAAATTCCTCAGCATATACAAAAGACAGTCTATGTCCTTCTGTTGCTTCAAGGCAGAGCTTTTGGTTTTGCAATGCTAGTTCAGAACTCTGTGCAAGTGTCTCCCAGGCCAGCACACTCCCTTTAGCAGTGAAACAGATTTCTTCTGGATTTATCAGCTTTTATCACAGATGTCTGGAACTTTTTCACTACTAACTAAATTGGTACATGTGCTACAAAATAGCAAAATTACAAAAATAGCTTTCTCCAACTTAACAGCAGCAGAATGGACTGCAATGACTCACAAACATAGATCTGTTGGCTTTTAAACATGCTTCAGCAAGAAGGGTGCAGCTGAATTTGATAAAATACAGATACTTTCTGTGCTAACTTGCACAGTCAGGAGAAACTCTACCTTTCAAATCAGGTGAATTTGAAAGGAAATCTTTGATGTAACACGCAGAATAATGCCCTGTAAAAACAAACTAATATTTCTTCTCTACTTTACTGTAGCTATATTTAGTTAATATTGATAATTTGAAAAATTAATGTAAGGATTATTAGTGAGGATGGTATTTTTATTCTTAATCTGCAGAGATACATCATTATTAATTAAAGCAGATACTATATCTGAAGCCAAATAGATAGCACACAGTATTTTCCATTTCTTTATACTTCAGATTTTTCAATAAAATGTCTTGAATATGCAGACTTATAACAATGTTTATTAAAAAAAAATCTAACTACTGATTGATGTAGATGGGAAGATATAGTAAATATTATATTAACTTCAGAAAGCAAACCCCAAATTTTGGGTTTGTTACTGTGCTGCTTCTGGGCATTAATTTTGGCTTAATTAAACTCCAGTATTCTTTCAGGTAAAAGTTTTTAATTAAAAGCTTTCAGCACATTCAGTTTTCCATCTTTCCTCAGCCACCAGGCTTTTCCTGATCTACTTACATTCCTTCTGATAATCTTCAGCCATTACTTCCCACTTCTGGTAAATACAGGGTAGCTCTTCTAGAGTTTGATAGCAAAGGAGTACAGCACTGAGCATCACCTGTGATGTTTCCTGCACCAGCCTAATTTAGGATACATAAATTATGATCTTTGTGCTTCACCAACCCAGCCACTTTCAGATGAGGATAACATACGCCAGAATAAAAATGCCATTCTGGAAATTATAAGCAATCCATTAGAAAAAACCATAATTATCATTATTCTTAGTATGCCAGAGGGATACTGTCCCAGTTCTCTTAGTTTCCAACTTGGAAGAGGCACTTGGGCACAGTGACCTCTGACACTTCGTAACTACAAGAAAAGCAACATGGAAGAACAGCAGATCCTGGATACTAATGTGAATGGTACCAAGCCCAGGAATGACAAGGTGAAAATCCTCACTCACAGAGAGCTCATCTTTGAGGACTGAAATGGAAACCATGCACTAGTTTGTGTCAAAGAGGGTTGCTGATCCCTGCTAGTATCATTCTATTACTGCACTGCTGTCAGTGTGGGCAGTGAAACCTGCTGGATTGGTTCCCACCATTGCTGGCTTCCTTAACTCTGCTAGGAAATGTGATAGAAAAATATTTTGTCTTCAATGTGAAGGTGGGCCCTTCTGTTCTAAGGTTTCAAACATCACTACCTAGGCAGGACCTGATTAACAGAAGCAGTGCCACTCCAAATATCTGGGATGTGAAACAGTTCAGCTGGACAAGTGGTAGGAAGTACCAAAGCCTGACCTTAGGAAAAGGTCAAGTCGGTATTTTCCCAGGGCAACACAGATCCATAGAGGGAGATCCTCGAGGCTCACAGCAGCTAGAGGGTGCTGCTCCAGTGACTTTCCAGGCAGAGGGACACCAAGACCAAACAAGCTACCTCCCTGACCTCCCTGGCTGCTCATCTTGCTCTGCCCATCTTTGTATCTTTGCCAGATAAAGCAGCAAAATAAGTTATTCCTCTATGACAGCAAAGCTAAACCTTGTACAAATCACTGACGTTAAGCCAGCCCTGCTAATGGATATCTCTTATGGGAACTAACAGATATTTCATCTGCTTTAGTCCTAATTTCATAAAATTTTATTAAAATCTCAATTTTTAACCTCAGCCAATTGGTGGTCCTCCAAATGCATCATAAAAATGAGTTTTTCACTGGCACTTTTTTTTTTTTGCCATCCTCCAAGGACCATTGATTGCTTTTCCCACCACTGCACTGTTCCCAATATAGCACTATATTCCACAGTTACCTCCTGCAGGAATCTAATACTCCATCTTTACATTAGCCTTTAAAGTCTTTTGGTGCCAGAAATGCTCCCAGTTCAGGAATGTAATTACATCGAAAGACACAGGAATAAAGGAAAGCAACTAACTTACTGTGAAGTTGAATCAAATTGCAGCAGATTTACTTATCTTAACTACTTGTAGTGCTTATCTTGACCCAGAGTCATGGAGGGTCATGATGGGAAGTCCTGTTCATTTCCATCAGTCAGTGCTCTGACTGATGGAAAAGGCAGGAAAGGAATGCTATCCACAGCGCATATTGGAGAACTTTGTCACACGCATTTCTAGATTAAACAGTCTCCAGCTTTCAAACAAGAAGCCTGACAGACAGAAGAGCACTGAGGGGAATTATAGTCTTCACTTTGCTCAGACAATTAATATTATAAAACAGGCTGCCTCTCCACTGCCTCCCATCCTGCATATTATGCAGTCTAAGTCTACAGAGATTTTTTCCTTCATTCAAAATGCAGGTCCTCAGAGTCCCTTCTTCAGCTTTTGCCTGACGTTGGCACTGGCTGTATCCCCATGACACCTAACATCCCATCAGTAAAGCTCTCTGGTTACTTTAATTTCTGCTTCTGGGCCTGCCTAAACATACTCAAATCCTGACAGCACTGAAAAACTCAATATTTCAGTTCTATAGGGATTTATAGATAAGACATTCTCCTTTTAGCAGCAATATCTGCTAACTGGGATTCAATGGGAATGTCAACCCACAGCTAGCAGAGAGCTCTAAGAAGGAGGTGGTGGGATGGTATAAACTACCACTGCTACAATAAGGAAGATGGAGAAAGAAAGAGGGGCAAAGAATTTCTAAAGAGCTGGTTGTAGTGTGTTTCTGTCACTCCTGAATGTACCAGCAAATCCTGGTAAGGATTTTTTTGCATGAGGATTTCACTTAACCAGTGAATATGATGGGTAATAGCCGGGCCAGATGCACAGGTAATCAATGCCTGGCATGAGCAGCATGAATGAAGGGAAGCGCCCATCATTCAAAATTATACATGTGGCTCCTGCTCCTTTCTTGGCATTTGTTGCTGACCATCTTAGAGAGTCTCTGACTGCATGGTAGCTTTTGTAGCTCTAATTAGGCACCTAAATATCCACTTAGCCAGGCTTTTCATTTCACTGGGCATAAGGGCACCTAAGAGCTAAGCACTGCAGCACTAAAATTGAGTTTTCTGCATCACTCAGCCTCTACTTTGCAAGTGAACTTTGCCTGGGAATCCCACTTTTCCTCTTGGGTAATAAACAGCTTGCAAAGCAGCAAATTAGCTCTCTGGATTTAATTATGTGTATACAGTAGTAATGGAAGTAATTGCACTGTCTCAGTCACATTGCACAGTGTACTTACTTGAAACCAAGCTGAAGACCCACTGGAAGCTAGAGGAAGACAGACCAGACACGAGGACACAAGACAAGCAATGAGGCTACAGGATTTTCATCTCACCTGCTGTGGTAATTAACAGCCACAACTCTCACCCTACAGATCACAATTCTTGCTGCCACTCCCTTCTCATGAAGGGATGCTATCAGATGGTTATGCCTCTGGAAGACATCGTCTTGTATGAAAGCAAAAGACCTGCAGGAGGAAGTGTATCTCCTTACTGTATACTCACTAAGAGCCTCAAATTACCTGGCTGGTACCTGCAGCTGTCTCTAGAACTGGGGCATGCACTGAGTATTTGTGGTCTAAGCTGAAACATTCAAAGGCTCCTGTCTGCTCTGCTAATCCTGTGCTACTGTGCAAAGGGAAACTCAAATATGCAGGGAAATATTACTCCTCATCCACCAAGTTCTTGCAGGACACAACCCTCTTCCTGCACCTAGCTTGGCAACATAATACTCAGCAATACAGGGCTCCAGACATTTATTCACTCAACAAATTTTTTTAAGTTGACCTGATCGAGGGAAGCAAACCAGAAGTTTTTCCCACGGGCATTGTGTGGTGTTAGGAAGTACTGGACATGGTCTGTATGTGTGACTAGCAAAGGCTCAGAAAGGGAAGCTTGGATTACTCTGAATTTGTGGGGAAACATCTCTATTTGTTTCTTGGTACAAGCACTTGCTGAGGAAGAACACTCTCCATCGCAGTTTTGCCTGGTTTCCTGTCAAATCCTGCTGGTCCTCTGTGGTCTCTCCCAGAACAGTCAGTACTGCCACCCTGTTTCAAAATAGTCACTCACCTCCCACATCCTTCTCCTTTTGGGAGGCCTGAAGGTGTTTTCATCTTCTTTGACACCATGCCAGGTTTTAATTCCTTCATCCCTTCAGTAGTCTTGAAGGTCTCCAGACTCAGCCTGTGTCCTCCAAGCTCACCTTCCTCCTGCCTGTAATTTTATAGTTAGTAACTCAGAAAATAGCAAGTAATGGAAATTTGGCATTTATCTTGTCATTTGCCTTCATCAGAAACAGTCATGTTTAAAAATCCAAAACAGATTACTGAAGAAACATGTGTTCAGATGACACAAAAATATATTCAAAGAGGGATGTGTAATTGCACTTGGGAATGAAAAGGTAGACCATACAGTCATGAAAAAATAATGCTACTGTCAGCTTGAGGATTTATTTAAAATAGAATGTGAAATAACAAAATTTTAGGAGTTGAATTCTTTTCAGTATTAACACCACAGAAGGGAAATTCTTGGGTAGGTCGCAAGCCTCTGTGCCAACATTATCAAAGTCAGCCATTTGCAGTTTTGGAGTGTGTATATAAGAGCATGAATGGTGATCTGGAAGAAAGACCAATCCTTTTGGTAAAAGTAGTGTGTCTGTCACAAAGCACAGGTAGGTCTCACAAAGTGAGGGGCTGATGGTAAGGATTGACTGACTTATGGATCTAAAACATGCAGTGGAAATCTTACTAATTCAAAGGACAGCAAGCAGATCACACGCTTCAGCTGTGGGGTGTGTTGTGTACGGGTGACAGAGTAATAAAGTGACTTGACAGAAGCTGTTTAATGCAAAAACATTTTACTATGTGATTAGCCATCATCTTTAGTGTTTGGCTGACATTTGTCTTGCCAAAGACAGCTCAAAATGAGCATATAACACATCTCCATCTGCAGTGAGTGGAAAACTCTGAATAAGTATGTATGTGCTCAAAACCTATTTTCCATAACTATAAACTAAAATATAACTAAAATATAAAGATTACATGACAAAAAAGAATCAACACACTTATGTTTGGAGTTCAAGTGAATGACACCAACCCAAGAACAAAAAAGATCAAAGTGCCACTCTGCACACACACACGCTAACTGGGAAAACCTACCATATTTATAGTCAACAAACCTTCTAGGGCTTTGTATTTCAAGTAAAATTGTACACGACTGGATAAAACATTCTCCTGTCACTTTTTGCTTATATCTATCCTGTAAAGCCAGGATAGATGAATTATCTGCATCAGCTTAACTTAAATACCTTTGGCCAAGACATTAGAACAAAGGGGATTTATGAAGAGTAGAAAATCTATTCTTCATTTACCTAAAACACATCCCTACAGTCATAACTGTGGAGTGAGATAATGTCATTTGGCAAACTGATCATCCAGAGTCTGGCATTTCCCTTTGGGCATTAAAGCAGAGAGAAAAAAAAATGCACATACAACTGAAGATCTAAATAATGGAAGGGACTTGCAGCACAATTAACTAAGCACTCAGGTAGTTATCTGCCAATGTCCCACCCGTCACAAAAGGAGATGCTGTCCTTCTTTAAAGGCTCAGAATTTTACAGACCACAAATGCATTTTTTCCTCCTCCTTCCTGCTCCCTACTTCTGCCCATTGCTGTAAAGATTTTTCTTCTGAGAAGAATGACATTTCACCATCCTTTTAAAATATTTATTGGTATTTATTGGAATTTAGTGTTCTTTAGTATTCCTTAGCATTCCAGCTTCCCCCATCATTTCACCAGAGTACATTACTCCTAATTGGTGAAGATTAAAAAATGTTGTGGGTGTTTGTTGTTGTTTTTGGGGTTTTTTTACCCTTGCTCAAATCAGTGTGTTATAAACATCATCCTCAGCCAGTGAATCCTGTGATTCTTCCTCAACACAAGGAGCAAACACAGCCAGGGCTTACTGGCCTACAGAAGCTCCAGCTGAAACTGGCAAACTTCTGCTGCTACCCTTGGTGAGGGTATACATGCATATTTAAAGAAGGCAGATATACATATATGCATATATCTATTTGTGTGTGCATTCATAAATATATATATACACACACAAACACAGTGTAAAAAGAAGAGAGGGGAGACAGGTGAATTTGGAAACTGATGGCTCTCTCTTCAGAAAATTATCTGAACAGCAAAACCATGATGGAAGAGCTCCATAAAGCTGAAGCACTGGCCAGACGGATAAAGCTGGTGGGGTCCACCCTGAAGCAATTTGCTGCAGATATAAGAAGCATATGATCTGAGAGCAAGGTAACACACAGGATGAAATAATAGGGCAGAGACAGGCAGTGAAGGCACATGCTGCCCTAAAACTGCTTCCCTGTATTGCCCTGCTGAATTTGTTCATGATATTTAAGGGCTGCCACTTCTATTGCCAGTGCTGGGAAGAGGGCAGAGCTTGCTTACAGATAGCTGGGAGAAGACATCTGACATTTATAACTGTAGGGCTAAGCAGTGTATGGAGGGAAAAAAGGTCCAGCCATCGTTTTCCAGTTCAGGGGACACTCCTGAGGCTCACTTTGTGAGCTCTTCTAATAGGTGATCTAAAGACAATTTGTTCTGCATTACACTTTTATTAAGCATTAGTGCCCTAACTAAAATGATTTACAACTAGTTTTTGGGGTTCTTTTTGCTTGTTTTGGTTCTGTGTTATCCCAGCTGCTGGTGGAAAACAGGATAAAGAAGGGATTATAGTGCCTCTTTATGTGTCTGACAAGAGACACTTTATCTGCTCTATCCCAAGAATCCTGTCCAGCTTTCAGTTCTGCTGCCACCACTGGCACATCAAACACCCTTGACTTTCAGGGCCAGATTCCCTTTCCAGCATGGAAAAGATGGCAAAGGACAAAGAGAACTTTTATCCCCTTGGCCACATGCTGGCAGGCAGCTCCACCCCACTGGCACTGAGTTGCTGCATGTTCAGCCCAGGGCTGGCATTGCTGCTTGAGGTGTTGTGAAAAAGGACTGCAGTGGTCCAGCCATCCTCCAGCAAAGAATGAGCCCATGGTGATGCTGTACACCAGCCAGTCACCACCTGCACCCTCTGCCCAGGGAGCCAAGTTATTTTCTTACATGAAGAAAAGTGCAGCTAGTGCTCTAGCCAAATACTGCAGGTGGGAAGCAAATACTAAATCATCCTATTTAAACAACATCAGACCTCAGAAACTGCATCCTAACGCCACATCTCAGGATGGAGAATTTCAGGTTTTCCTCTAGATGTAAACAAAATTCAAGACTGAGACGTTGACCCCCAAAGTAGCCCAGACCTTCTTGTACAGAGAGCTTACATTGCTACTCCAGTGACAAAACCCAAAGGCATATGATTTATTACCTCAAAGCTCCATATTTTACCTCAAATTGCTGAAGTGGTTTTTCAACATTTTACTGAATAATTGGGTGACTTATTTATAGTTCGACCTCAAAACCAGTACAGATTTCAAATTAATTTAAAAAAAAAATTCAGGCAGGTTAAACCCTCTGTGTCTTGGAAATGGCTGCTCACAATTCTCAGAACAAATCCCTGGGCTTTCTACAGCTTTTATCTAAACAGTGGACAAAGACATCATACTGCAATTGTATGATGCAGAATCTCTGGTATTCACTCTCCACCACCCCTTCAACACATATCCTTGAAATACAATTTTCAGAATAGATCCAGAAGGGTTGTAAATACAAAAGATAGCAAATATACTAAGCTGAAGTACTAACTTCCAGATATTTCAGACCACAACAAAACCAGTAGCACTTATACAAAATAAACCAGATGAAAAAGCAAAGAAACAATTATACAAAAGGGGTGACAGCAAAACAGAAAGGATGAAAGCGGGATGCTAGAGTGAAGTTTAAGATCTCTGCAGAGCTCAGCTTGCGTTGTGTCCCAGGTTCTATGTTCAGATAGAGCCATGTCAACTACTTGGTCTGCCTACAAAGAGAAACAAAATCTCTGCTGTCAACTCACAGTCACCAGCTATATTTATTTTGGGGCTCAGTGCAAACAGATTTTGTGAAGGAGCACTGAGGAAGGGAGCAAGATAAAAGCTATCACCTCCAACATCTACACACATTCAAGTGGGAGTTACTGCAGTAACAACATGAGCAGTACAAACCCCAACACCAGTCCTGTCAGTTCTCCTTACAAGTGTCCCTTAGCCTGATTCTTTGCTTCACCTCCTCCTTATCCAGACAATATTTAGCAATAATCTGGTAGTTGTGGATCTCAGAAGATACATGCAGAACATTTTCCATACAGGAGAAACACTCACTGATCGAGCATAGTTTCATGGGGGGGTCATCCCTTGCTGCTACAGGGAGCTCCACTGAAGCAACAAAGCCAATGGGATGACACTGTGGATGACATTTAAGAAGTCAGCCATGACCATCATTGCCAAAAATGTTCAAGAAAATTCAGTGTAAATAGGGTACTCCCCGATAATAAAAATATATATTGTACCTCTGAACAAAAGATAGCGAAGAGTGTGCAAGGCAAGAGAAGTATAATGCCCCTAAGTTAAATGCATGCTTAAAGCACTTGGGTGAATGGCTGAAGTGTTCCCTGATTCAGAGTCTTGAGCACAAGAAAATTTACTATTCTTCCTTAGGGGGAGCTCAGCCTTAGGGTCCTGTGACAGTGGCAACAGCACAGCTCAAACTTCTCAACAGCAAAAGGTGTCAAGGTTGGATTATAAAAGTGATTCATGCTTAGACCCTCAGGAAATCAAGAAGTCTTTAAGAAAACCAACAATAGCAGCATCAGAAGAATAGCAGTGATGATGAAAAGGAAACTTTACCCTTTTTTCCTTTTTTCCTCAGCATGGGGCAATCCTGTAAGAGCTCTTTTCTACAGCTGGCAGATATTTGTGGAACTGGTTTCATCTGACAGATGCTGTGATTTTCTTGCTCCCTGTAAAGTGGTAAAGTATGGTACAGTACTTAGTCCATTGATGCTCCTGGATAGGAAGAGGGTGATGCAGCAATCAAGTATCATCTCGTGGTTGTACTGCTTTTCCAGCTGGCAAGTACTCCATGCCACCCTGCTGTCTGTGTGACTTTCCGGATATGGGAAAAGATAGATGAAATCAGGAAGGAATATTCTGGAAGAGCTATCAAAGATTGGAAGCAGTACCTACCATGATCAATTTGGGGCCTGCCCATGGGGCAGCTGGACTGAGAACAACTTGAAGGGACTCCAGTATTTGTTAAACCTTCACAATTTTGTTGTTCAAGCAGGACAGTAGAGCACAGCCTGATGGACTGGACTGATCTTGTAACAGGGTGACTTTTCTGTACCACACTGTAAATGCTGGATTTGTTGGTAAAACCTGGGTTGGTCTTGGCCATATAGCAACTGTTTTGCATATACATAAGCATGCAATTCACTAAAAATAGGTACAGAATTAAGTTAACACTATCACAATGTAATCAAACCCATTATTTGGCACCACGTGGCACAGCTTCCCGACCAATTTCAGTAGCTGTGGCAGGGAGGTAAGATGGACTATGCACTGCTGACTTCCACACATGGTTACAAGTTCCCTTCCAACCTGCCTAATGATGAGAACTTAATCTGAAGTATCCACAGAAGGAAAAAAACCTAAATGTGATTGTGCCATTTCAATGAGCCTAATTAGCTAATAAAGGTCAGTCTCATTAGAGCTCTTCAGGGAAGGTGTCACTGAAGGAAATTAAGCAGAAAAAGAATTTTAACATCATGTCCTCCCTTGCCTGCACCACTCATTCAAGGAGGATTTGATGAGCAACCAAATTACTTGAATAAGTGATAAAGGTGTTGATACACAGGTGTTCTGTGACAATAGAAATGCATTTCTACACTGCCAGAAGATCATTCAGTGCCATGCAAAAGGTGAATGCTCTCTGCTTACTCCCTGCACAGAACATAGTGGCTGCCTTGGGCCATAAAGGAAGCTAGATACTAGAAATTCCTACAGCATAAAGGAAAGCAAACAGGTCAGTACAGTTTTAAAGCCAGAAGTTTAACTGAGAAAGAAGCTGACACCTCTCCAGTTTGCACTGGAAAAAAATGCAGTGGTGAAGGAAGAGAATATCATCCTCTGTTGTTTCTACTTCTAGGCCAGAAGAATGCAGCAGCAGTACTCCTAATGTTCTCGTTCCAGCTGTTCTCTCATCTTTTATGGTCTTTTTGTCATGAGATTAATGGGGAAACAGTAGTGGTGCTTCAACAGAAAGGTCTAGAAGAAGAGACAACTGGTTCAAGAGATCTATAGATATGAGATGCAGAGCTGCTACCCAGAAAAAGAAAGGAGTAAGGGGAGAGTAATTTCTTTATCAACACTGAAGGTGAACTTCTTTACCACTGATCCTAGAGTGCCTAGCAAGCCCTGAGGATCCTGGGTCGTGCTTCTTTGGACACCTTCTCCATGGGATAGAGCTTTTGGTGGCTGCAGCACCATTTGCTCCTGTAGGGTTTTTCTCTAGATGCTTCATGCAACTTCAGGGGGAAAAAAAAGAGAAGAGACTATAAAAAGCTCCTGAGTATTCTGTAAGTGCTGCTGTCTGTGACAGGATGCATGTGGGAATGTCTTCCTTACCCTACTGTGGAAAGGAGAAATGTATTTTGAATTTGTTCATTTTGTGGTAATCATAACAAAGATGAAGAAAATTAATCCAAGTTGACATTTTTAGGTAGGAAACATTTTTAAAAATTCCCTGCAATCTTTTGCCTGAAGAGGAGAATAAATGGAGGAACCAGGGGTTTATTAGGCAAATGAATAAAGCAACCTCCATGCATTCAGATTTTAAAAATGTCCTGTCAAATTGCTTTTTCTTTTCTTTGTTTACTTTGGTTGCTAAAATAAAAGCTTAAAACCTTCCTAAATATTCACTTTAATATCCAAATTTTACAGAAAATTATTTGATTAAATCATCTTGACTAGTTCTTTTCATGGAGCCCTTTGTGGCTGATGCCCTGCCTTAACTGCTACAACACTGAGTTAATGTGGTCATGGGGCTTACAATAGTAACACTTGTGAGGGCGTCAGCTTTTATGTTTGTTTGCCTGTTCTTAATGACACATTTAAAGGGGTTTTACAGCCCTGTACTGGATCTTGATTAATCAATAGCTGTTCATGGAGACTTGTTTTCATACTATATGATAGCCTTTATATTTGGTAAAATTCAGCTTTGCTCTAGCTGGCTAGAAGCAGTTCTTCATTCACTGTTGCTGTGCCCCTTGTCTGTTTCTGCTTTCTCTGTGATTTTTTAGAACCCACCCTTTTAGGCCGGGGATATGCAGGCACTAGACATTAAGCAGGGAGCTGCTCCACCCAGTGGGTGCAAGCAGCAGGCACCACACGCTTCTTTAACAGAAAAGCGTGTAGGAAACCTAGCGTGGAGATGTTTGAGCAAAGGATGCATATCCCTGTCCCTCAGGGAGATCACATCCCATCTTCAGCTGCTCCGAGTGGCACGATGCAGTTGGGAAATCTGAACCCATAGGAGAGCTGCACCCAATACAGAGTTACTCATAATGCTGGATGCTGGCTTCTTGCCTTGGGCCTGTCCACAACGGCTGGACAGTTGCACAGTCCCTGTCCTGGACATCCGAAGGTCCCCAGGCTGATCTCAGTGGCTCTGGAACCCTGCTGACCCAGCTGAGAGGACATGGTGCACATAGCCGTGGCAAGGGAATGACGGGGCTGCCACAGCTGAGGCCAGGCAGGGCTCCTAACACCAACAGCAGCACAGTGCAAATATCTCTGAGCTAGTCTGACTGCATGACACCAGGCTGTGAATCAAAGAAGCTCTTACTTTGAGTAGTACAGCATATTAGAGCTTGTGTGTTGAACACACATAAAGTATCACCACAATAGACTAATAGATGAGGGCCAGAAAAATCTGCTTCTGTTCACAACCTGGCCCTTCTCTCTCATGTGCTTGCACCAGGCACAGGCAGGCAGGCTTTTGTATCACTCAGTACCAGGGGCTCTGCAAACAGAAGATGTGAAACTGGAGCAGAAGCACTCCTGCCCTGCTGACTGATCTCAGCAGGCAGTCCAGGCCAGTCTCATGAGCATCAGCTCTGAAATGTTAACTGCTGAGTCCCTTGAGGGGCGGATAATAACTCACAGGAGGGACAGGGTCAGAGGATACACAGTTTATAGGAATACTTCAAGGCTGTAACTAAGTACAGCACTATTTTGGGAGGAAGTAAACATGGGCAATAGACTACTGAACAGCAGAGGCTACTGAGAATTAGCTGGATTTCTGCCTACCCCTTTCTGCAAAGAGATAAACCTAAGGGAGATTTTAGAAAGCACGTTGTGTCACAAGCAGCCCTGGATGTAAAGAGAATACTTCCGCGTTCCTCATGTGAAGCCATCAATTAAGGCTTGACCCTCAAGTGTACTTTGCAGAAAACTAGAAAGACTCCAGGCCACCCTCTGCCAAAACAGCTTTCAGTTCATGATCTAATCCTTGTATTTTTAGCCAACATTTCACAACATTATTCTGTTTCCTGTGTTAAAGCAAAGTACTGTTACTATTATTATTTTATAGCTTGATACTGAAATGGCTGTGAGAGCATCAGGAAAGTTTATCTGAATTGTACAAGGTGCTGCACAGATTTATAGTTGATGGTGTCCCCTTGAAGCATCTCCAATGCCTTACACCAGGGGTTCAATCTGGTGCATAACAAAGCACAGCAGGCATTGTTCTCTGATCAGAAACTGAGATTGGTGCTCTTTAACGCCTTGCTCTCTCATACTACTATCATAGATGATCTGTCAATATCAGGCAACTTCTCTGCTCCACCGAGCTTCTGAAAAGATGCTGAACACACCATGGCAGAGATCTGGGGGAGTGCTGGAGCCTGGGATCACTTCAGAATTAGAGTTTCACAGACACAGGCCTTCTTACTCCTGAGAGGACCCGGGCTAGAGAAAAAGCGTAAAAAGTCAGGGAAATCCATCCCAAGCATGTTGTGATTACATAATTAACATAAGGTTTTAAGCAGGGGCAGCCTCTCTCCACTCCTTCTCTCCAAGTTCACACCAGGCTTAAACAGTGCTTCTGACTTGGGCTAGCTGGCCTGGCATGGACCACTCACTCATCTGATTGTTTTTGCATAATTAATAGTCTATTCACCCTAGCAATGTGGATGTACAAAAACCATGTTTATTTCAAACCTATGGTGTTAAGTTTCATGAAACTGCTCCCCAGCTTCTAGCTAGATGAACAAATTGTTGTAGGAAGGTGTAAATATTTCCAATCACAACTACATGTATATTTGTTCTCTGCTCTGCAACATTGTGCAGTTCTGGCTATGCACTGACTGCCAAGTACTTATGGGACTCATGAGCCTTTTCAACCTGGTTTCAAATCCAGAGAATTCTGTGGAGCAGAGGAACATGACCTGTCAGAGGTGGCTAAAGAGATGATTTTAATCTGAAGGATGAGCCCAGCAGGAAAATGACATGATGTTGTTTTAAGTGACAATGTGGTCTCTGCATCAGACTTACAGAGAACATAACATTTGGCCTTCTGACAGGCCCTTAGGTTCCTCATGGTGCAGCTGATGGCCTCCCCAGGAAGAAAAGCTAGAGGACCTCAAATATCTTTCATTTGCTGAGCAAAGACCTCTGTGTTTAAATACCCTGTGTCCTCCTTGCTGGCTGCAGCACTCGCAAACATTATGTAGGATATAAGGACCAACCTCAAGTTATTGTGGCAGTAGTGATGATGAGAAATGCTGCAGCTTCCGGGAGGACAGGCAGGTCTCTGCACAAGTTGCCCCTGGTATTATACAGTCTCTTTCCCACAATAGCATTAGCAGGACATCAGGGAATTGAATTTGCTTGCATGGAGTCCAAGAATTAGATTCTCAAAACATTTCATACAAGCAGGAGGATAGTGAGATGGAAGAAGCAAATCTATCAGAGGAAGATAGTAGCTTGGCAGGTTACCTGTTGGCATTCTTTCACTTCCTTTTTTGAAGGTAGGAATAGAGTCAGATTTTGGAAATACTTAGATTTTTGCTGAGCCACATTTCTTTTAGCAGAAATGAGATAGGTGTAGAAGGATGAGCTTCCAGCAGCAGGTGAGTTAAGTTTTGTCTTCCATTCTTGTTAGTTGTTGCCAGGAAGGTTAGGGCTCACTACATACAACTTCATTACTAAAGTGTTTGTCTTGCCCTGGGGGGACCACAGAGATAGAATGCTCTTCAGCCAAATCTGTAAGGACAAATTTTTTACCACTCATCAAATGGCTTGTTCTTGTTCAACTGAATACAGCTGCGTGCTTCAGCTCTGAGCCTATGAACAAAAAGGGCTGAAAGAATTTGATGGTGATAGCAATAGACATAGATGGGGGAAGAGTAGGGTGGCCTTCAGGACATTGTTGGGGCACAGGCATACAGATTATACACCTACTCCTATTGTACTTTCTTTTTAATCAATGTACTCAGTGTAGCCGTTAATTTGTAGTCCCAGGCAGCAGTGGCAGCCACACACAGCACCCAGCTGCTCCTTGGGTCCCGTGGATTGCCAGCTGCCCCTAGGAAAAAATCTCCTAATCAGGCAAAAGCTCTATTTCATAAGGCCTTCGAGCAAGCCAGCTCTTCACATACAGATTAATTCCTTATAGTATTATTTTTATATTTACCTTACTTACATAACTGAAATGCATCAAGAAACTGTCAACAATTTTCTTTTAGGTGACAAATATTTGCAGCAGCAATTTTACAGATAATGCTAATTGGTTAAAGTGACCACACCTCCACTTTACACCCAGCTGAACAACTGAAAACTTCATCCCAAGAAACACTGAAGTGTAGCTGAGGTATGTTGTGCTGCTGCTTTAAGATTAGCAACTACATCCATTAGTCCACAACAGCAAATATAAAAAGCAGAAACTGCACTTTTCTTATCACTTGACAGCTGATTCCACCTGCTGAGAAGAAACTTAGCTGTCTACAGCCTTGATTCAGCACAGCAGGAGGAAAATGGCCTATGACAATCACATTACACATCTAAAACTCCTTACAACCTTGAAAAGGTAGGAGGAGAAACAGGGATTAAACAGAGCTGCCACTTACAAAAAGTTCAAGGAGCATTCTTGAGAAAAGTGAGTTTTGCTAGAAGACCAGGATGTGTAATTCTTTTACTCTTCAGCCTTCATCTGTGGAAGATATGGAACAAGAGGAAAATAGGGAAATCATGCAATAAGATCATTACATGCTTTCTTTTACTAGGGAACTGCTGCCAAACTGCCAGCATGTCATCTTCTTTCTCATGACAGCTATGCAATATCAAGAGCATTTACTTGCTGAGAAACACAGTTACCCCTCAGAAACACAGCTGAAAACTAAAGATAAATCAGCCCTGGTTTCTTAGAGAAAATACAACATTTATTCTGGAAGTAGCATGTGGACACACTGATTAAAAATTACAGTTGTAGGCTTTGGGATCTTCTTTCCCAGCAGACAGGATTTAGGACTGCAAAGGAGAGAATTTATTGCAGCAACCTGGGCTTCAACGCAGTCCCCAAGTGTGGCTGCACCACCCCTTTTCACAATTCCAGCAGTAACATGCTCCTGGCACAATGGTTTTTATTAGCAGAGAGCATTGCTCCTACTCGACATCTTTTACAAGCAGATTTCAAAACACGAACTCTTGTGGCCACTGCCCTCAGGGAATCCGAGAGACGCGAGGTGAGCCGTCCAAGGCTGCGGCCCCGAGGCGGCGGCGCAGCGCGGGCGGGCCCCGTGCCGGCGGAAAGGCGCCAGCAGAGGGCGCCCCGCCCCTGCCCAGCCCTCACGGCCCTTCCCGCCGCGGGGCGGGCTGCGGGAGCCTCCCTTCCCCTTTGCCTTTTGCTTCGTGGGAAAGGAAAAAAGTCCTCCACGTGGCTTTCCAGGGTCTCTGCGGCCGCAGCTGCCCCCGCAGGGCAGCGAGGCGCAGCCAGGGAAGGGCTGCCGGCCGAGCCCGCCGGCACTCGGCGGCCAGGGAAGGGCTGCGTGTCCCACCGCTGCATCCGCATGTACAGCTACCCGTGCCAGGGAGCAGACAAGTGTCCTGCCGGGACAGCTAGAAAAGTCCTCAGGGGGGCCTGAAATGTTGAGGGCAGCTGAGTGAGGAGCACCAGTCTCACTAAAACAGAACTGCTATGAGACACATTAGACACGTTCTGGTCACACTCTGTGGCGTGCGCTTACACGGAACATGGCCCGATTTCTTGTGGCCAAGATCAAAGATCTTGCTGTGTTCACTGAGCCAGTGAACTTCACTTATAAGTTGTAACCAAGCTGCCACAGGAAAAATTTTTCTAAGACGTCCTTGCCCCTGTATGCAAACATTGCTTGGCAAAAGTTGGGAATTTCTCAGATGTTACTTCATTTTTCCAATGATCTGTTAGGTTTTTTTTCTTTTTCCTTATCAGACTGTGGTCAAAAAAAAAAAAAACATGCTAAAGACAAGGCTAGGATTTTGTGCTCACACTGATCTCCCATTCATCATTACACAAGTTGGTGTTCTCAGCCATGTAGGATCCCTCCTACTGCATCAGGCTACTTCCCAGCTGCCTGGCAGGCCACAATCTGCTCTTCTCCCAGTTCCTGTCTGCCATTGAAGGCATGTAACATTGCAATCTGACAGCCATGCAAGCTGCCAAAATCCTACCCAGTGTGAGCCAGCACATCCTGAATTCAGTGCAGATCTGATTAGCTTCATCCGGCATGGATCAGAAATCCTCTCCATAGCTGAAAATCCTTTCCAAGTCAAGGGGTTTTTGCCACCATCTCCCAGCAGCTCCCAGCCATCAGAAGGCTGTTCCCAGAACTGGATCCTTGGTAAGGGCAGTGACTGGAATGTGAAACAGAATCAACCTTGTGGCACTCCAAAAGCCACTTGGACCTGGCAATATCCGAGAGCTTTGAGTACATCTGAAAAAATCATATAGTGATGGGAGAAGCAGCTAGGTCCAAATTATTATGAGGCCAAGGAGATTAAAAGAATGCTGAAGCCAAGTTCCTGGGTCTGTCTTAGCAATAGCTTACTTCTTTCTTCTGCCTTTTTAAAAAACATGAAGGAAAGCTACCACACATAAACAATTTTTTCATCATCTCTCAATATCCAAAATACCTGACACAGCAAGGAGAAACCTCTCCATGGAGACCACACAGTCCTGAAGTACATTGTGGAAATGGCTCAGGCCTCATGAATAAAAAGTGAATTATAAAGTGCATCAGACTATCATTGTATTAGCTAATAACCTGTGAAGGGTGTCTGGTTTTACCACAGAAAATAGTTACAAAAAAAGTCTCATTATGCCTAGCTCATCCTAAGGGAACACAGCAGGATTAGTCTCTCTGGCGTAAGTGTAAGTGCTTTGTTTTACCTAAGCAAGAGAGAGCTATGATTTGCATCTGGAAGGCTCTAAGGACAGAAGTGCCAAAGGGCTCAGATGGGTAAGTGGCCCCTGTCCAGAGCTTTACACTATTACTGTAAATGTAAAGGTGAAACAGTTCCTTGCTGCTCAGCTGTCATTTGACTGCATTGTAACCCTCCTATACCTACCTGGTTTCAGCTACATCCTTGTCTCCCCCATCTGGTGGTGTTCATCCCTGCTTTCCCTTCCTCTGCAGGGGGTCATGAATATCCACAAGACACTTGCTCAGAGCAAGGCAACTGTGTTTGCTTCAAGCCCGCCATTTCCCCATGCTGTTTTTTTAAATTGGGTTTTCCAACTTCTCCAAGTGCAGCACAGGATTTGGTAATCCTTTTTCTCAGGTCTCTCCTTCCTACTTTACTGCTAGATGTTAGGTCCCCATCCCTTTCCCCATAGTAGGAGTTCTGGGCATGCACATCCCTGCATTGTTCCACTTCCAGTGGTTTACTCTCCAACCTTTTTCCCATATGCATCGAAGTATCTGAAGACACTGCAAGACTGTTTAATAGTTTAGGTGTTCGCTGGGAGGAAAAGGAGCAGGTGGGTGATGGAGACTGGACTTCCCTTTGACGGAGGTAATTGAAAGAAGCCTTTTCCGTTCTGTATCTTTCTCTCTTAATCTTTCTTATGTGTGGGCTGCATGCAATTCTGACTGTCATTTTCATTGCCATTGGTTCCACTTTAAACTGGAGAAACCCAATGCTCACTGAAACAGCAGTGGATAAAATAGAACCTAAAGGACAGTCACCAGACTATAAATTCCCATCCCTGAGTCAATACATAGTTTAAGCCAAATGAAGGAGATCTGTCAAGAAAAACTGAGAGAAAATAGAAGCTGAGCTAACCGTATGGTAGCTGGGATGCTGCCCTGGAAGATGCAATATCAAATCCCCTTGAAGAAAGGAGGCAATGAAGCAGTCTTCCAGCATGCTGGATGAACTCTGTACCCACTGGGGTGTCTGTAGAAGAGGGGTAATACTGGCACATTCCCTATCTCTCCATCTCACATGTTGTCTTCTTGCTGGAAGCTATTAGAAGCCTTTGAAGTGGCCGTGAAGTGCATGGACAAAAAACGCTCAGTGCATACAAGCACCTGCTTATCCTACTGGAGGACCATGTCCCAGGCTGCTTCCCCAAAGGTTCCCTAGGAATATAAACTCACAGCATAAGGAGTGGATGAATGATTAAAGGACAGGAAATGAAAGGTGGATATAAGGAGCAAACCTTCATGACAGCATTCACCAGGGCAGTATCAGAGAGATGTGTTGAAGGCCATGATGTTTGAAACTTAGTAAATTACCTGGCAAATGAATGAGTAATAAATGTGACAAACTGTCTGGTGGCATGAGGATATGCTGAGTAAAACACAAGGGTTATCTGTGAAGAGCTGCAAAACAGCTATATGCTACCAAATGACAAGGTGAGAAGACAGCAGGAAAACTGCAACCTGGACTGAAATTCAAAAGAAAGGACATGGGAAAAATACTTCTGACCTCATTATTTCAAGATGAGCTCTTGGGTCTATTCTTTAAAATAATGTTAACTTAGTTTATGTTCTACAGCAGTTAGAAAATTAAGTGTTTGTGATGCTTTGGGAAGGATAGTGAACAAAATGGAGAATGCAAGGATAGCACAGCAGGGCATCTGCATCCCAAAGACTGTGCACTTCCAGTCTTGCCATCTGCAGAAGGGCTTAGGAGAAGTACAGGGCTCAGAGGAGAGCAGTGGGAAAGATTTAAAAGTACTTCCATACAAAAGGTAAGATCAAGGCCAGACTGAGATTGGAAAAGAGACAACTGTAGGTGTTTGTGTACAAAACTGAATGACTCCTTTGGTCAAGAAGTCCCTAAACCAAATTGCTGCTGATGTATTGTAGGGAAATAACCATGTTCCCCTGCCCTGTTCTTGGATCTGTACCTGGATGCCCAGTGCTGAACACTGAGCCAGGCTGGCTTCCATCTCATCTGAAACTACCAACTCCTGAGCTCAATTGCAGCCCAGATGGGGAGTACTCCTTCAGATCAACTAGAGTACTAGATCAAATAAACAAAATTATTTTATTGGGATTTATTCATGTCCAGATAAGGTTAACAATTTTTTTTTTTGTTAAATAAGAACTAATTTATTGATATATCTAGTCTCAGAAATTAAACCTCACAGCATAGATATGGTGTCAGCAGAAACTTTCAGTTGCCATCAAAGTGTTAAATATACAGATGGCTATGGACAAGCCAGAAGTGCAACATCCCATGTCTCTATATTTTAATTTCTTAAAAAAAAAAATAATTCATAAGCAACCTAGTTGTCTGTGATGATGCATCATTGCCTGAAAATGTAAAAACAAATCCATCAGAACATTTTTTCATGGCAGGAGTGCAAACACAGCATTAGGATTTAAGATGTATCTGCATGATTGGCTGTTAAATACCTTTAAAAGGCACTGAAAAGTTTGATTACCAAGGTCTTGTATGGACAGACAGTGAATTGCTGTACATCCCACAATCTGCTTGTCAGTTAGCTTCAGGTATGTGGTATCAGACCAGGACCATAGAGAACCTGGGGGGAAGTGGAAGGCACTAAGATTCAAGTGTCTTCAGAACTTGCTACTAATTTTGAATGCCTTGATCTGTGAATTTATTGCAGGAAAGGAATTTTGGTCATGCCTTACATACAAAGCTTGGATGTCTCTGCGTACACAGTAGCAGTTACATGATGAATGCTGGTGCCCTGAAGACTGGGTGTGCAGAACGACTGACCAGCCCCAGTGCCTGATGCAATGGGATAAAAAGCAGGTCAGCCAGCCTTTCCTGAGCTCAGTCTGGAGCCTTGGCCCAGGACCACTGGAGCACAGAGCTGCCCTATGCTCCTGGCAGACCTGCCAGGTTTGCTGCATCTAGGTACCCCACCTGCACCAGTCCCTTGGGGAGATCTCTGTTTGACTCCATAGCCAGCCCGGTGGTACCTTGGAAAAATCTAGGCCAGTTTTCTCATTTTGCAACCTTTTCTCAGGTCCCAATGGACTCAAATTCTCCTGGTTTCTTTCCCCACCCAAAGAGATGCACTTCAGAAAGCAAGGCCCCTTCCCTTCAAACCTCCTGTTTAGAACTGATTGTGGCTAAAATCCCGTTAAGTACAAAGCTATGTAAGGGAAGCCCATAAGTACAAAGCTATGTATGGGGAAACATTACTGCTTTTCCCCCTCATGTGAGGACAGAGGTGAAGTTCACAAGCCAGCAGAAATTCAGCAATAAACCCACTTCAGCACTTTCTGAAACTGATACAGCCTTTATCTGTGCATTAAGACACTGACACTTGATCTTTTCAGATCTGCCCTGTATAAAAACCCTAAAAAGAATCTATCTTAAAATAGATTACACTGAAAGTATCCCTCAAACTCTCTTCCCCACTCTCAATACGTCATGAAGCTTAAGCAAAATGTTCTGCTTTCCCACAGGCCTGCTCTACGACTACTCTGCTGCTTCCTACTTGAGAAACTTCAGTAACAGAGAGACTAGTGTGCACTTACACGCAGAGTTTCGTTCTGTCTCTCCCTTTTCTCATCATGAAATGGTTGGCACCTCACACCAAGCAGCCCTGGTTTTTCCTGTTCTGCTGGCCCCTAGATTGATGGGAAAACACCTCAAGGGCTCTTGTCCAGGACTGCTGCAACTCCTCCAGTGATTGTTGTGTGAAGAACTTGTCTGCCTTTTCTTGACCTCAGACAGGGACATCTTTGCTGGCCAGCACCTTTCTCTGAGGCACTTCCCATAATTTCCGCCCACTCCAGCCACAAAGACAACAGGATGCAGGTTGCGTGCCTGAGACTGCAGGACTTGGGGATGACATCTTACAGCAGACCAGAGACCCACACTACATGCTGTGATTCCAATGACTCTCCCCTATGTAAGCTATGACCCATATTTTGACTGTCTAATATCAAATATGGCTAAAAACTACAGGGTTTTAGTGGGGAACTGACATCTAACTGCAAAATCAGACCAAACAAATCAGAGCTGTGGAACTAATGCTGGTTTGAGTGTTGCTTTTGGGCCAAGGAAGCACTGAAAGAAAAACAAAGAGGGAGACTCGGATTTCCATGCTATAGGTGTAACCTCATGTTACATCAAGGAGGCAATTCCTTGTTTGCTTGACTAGTTAGCGGAACACAGTGCAGCTCTCACATATTTGGTCTCCATGAAGGACTTTCTAGCAGACTAAATCAGCTAGAAAACTTCACACATGTAAAACTCTCCAATTTCAACAGCTCTTAGTATGGCAGAACACAAGCAAGCAGGAAGAGGGAAATACTCAGCAGGCAAGAAGCCAGTTCTATGTACTCCTCTGCCCCTTCTTCTTCCCCAGGCTAAGTGTTGAGCCTGACCTGAGAAAGAATATAAAGCAGAGGTCACAAAACAATCTATTAGTCAATAATGCTATTAGGATTTGCAGATGGTGGTGACTGACCAGTCCTCCAATGTGAAGCATAACATGGAATAATGGCTTTTGTCAGATGCTTGTGCACATGAAAGCTTGAAAACATCTAACCTTTTCTAAAAAAAAATAAAGGTGTTACAAAGAATGATAAAAGCAAATAGATGTACACTTATATTATCCCACTATTAGGATCAAATGGCATGGGTCACGGAGGAAACAAGACAGTGAAGTGTCCCCAATTCCCCATCCATGCAATGCCTGCAGCAGAAGGCTGCAGAGGTCTGGGCAGCTTTTCTGGGCAGCGCTGGACTGAGCCAGAAGCTTTGAAGGAGGAAGGCCCAGGCAAGCACACAGTGGTTGTTTCTGCTCTGCATGGGCAGACACATCCCAGGCGTTATCCCTGGCACACTGCATTTTGGGCATGACATCGCTTGTTCCTTCCATACAGCGGAAGTTATCACTGAGCCTCCCAGCTCCAGTTCAGCAAGCTCCTTATGGGTGTGAGACAGAAGAGATGTAAATGTGCCTTGGCTCCTTTCACAGAATAAGTGAGCAGTCAAGATCTTCAATTCAGCCAAGTCCTTCAGTTGCTTGACTCAGTCTCACCTTTCAGTTCAGCCACAGGCAGACACAGCTTCACTGCCAGGATCATAGGAGCAGCCCCTCTTCCTACCTCAGATCCCAGGAGGCAGAACAGCAGTCAGCAGCCACCAGTCAAAGCGAACAAACTGCTGGAGAAATGCAGGAGAGGTGGGAGGAAGCAAGAGGAAAGAACAGAAATGAACTTTCAAACAGCACTAGGACAAATCCCTCCTTTTTGCCCCTGTGGTGTGAAACCTCTTTTTCGTTACGAGTTGGTGGCATTTGCCACTATCGCAACATGAGGTTAGGGAACTACATATAGTCCTAGTCCTGGAATACATCCTCATTTCAGTCTCTGACTTCTTTGCCTGCCAGTAGCTGATAGGCTTCTTCAGCTGCCAGGAGCATCCTCTGCCTGCAGCCATGGCTCCCCAGCACGTGTGTCTTTCTTGCAGGCAGCACAGAGTGAAGGACAACCAGGGGGCTCAATCTAGGCCCTGGTTAAAGCATGAATAAGCAGTACCAAGTACAGAAAAAAAGAAATCCCTGGAAATTAATCAGAACTGGACTGTAGGAAATTGATTAGTGGAGTGGAGCAAACAGCACTCAGCATCTACCAAGCTGCAGGCTTCTCCTTTCTGCCAGGCTCACCAAAGGGAAAATGGCAAATGTGGTAGCTCTGCTGCTGGCTGCAGACAGAGGACATGTTGTGGGCTTTCAAGGAGGGCACATGTGTCATAAACTTTTGGAATGTAGGCAAAGCACAGCCTGCATCTGCTGCTGAGGTTACATCTTTCTTCTAATAAACCTGAAAATAGAAACCTTTTCATGATGAACAAAGTAATGCATTACCCAGAGAGACAATGCATCTCCATGCTCGAAGGTTTTTCTTCAAGACTCAATTGGGTAAAGTCCAGAACAACTGGCTGGAGACTTCCTGAAAATCATTCCAACATGAGTTACCTTGTGAGACATGATAAATTCTGCAGCCTCCAGTCCTGCAGTTTGGTAAGGATGTACAGATTACTGCAGCATACTGGTTTTACTTCCCATAGGAGTTCTCTAGTTGCCCTCCCTTTGCTGTGCCACAGGCAGCCCAGTCCACTTTAAATCACTGACACAAAATATTGGGAAATACACAAGCAGGTTGTGATACTGTGAAATTACCTTCTGAAAGGAGACAGGTCCATCCATGCAAACACAGGAAAAGCTGGACAGAGGGACTTGCTTCCTAAAACCTTGCTTACTGAGTGGGGCAAAACCCAACAAGGTCCCCAGCAGCTCTGTCTCCCCAAAGCTGATTCTGATTCCTCAGGCTGCTCCTGTACAAAGTGGGAGAGGATCTGCCTTTCCCAGACAGTGGCTGCAGCTGGTCTTCCTTACAGAAAGGGGGTGTAAGTGGCTGCCACCAGCCACAGCCTGTCTTGAGGCTCCAGTAAGTTCAACTCACAAACTCCCAGCCCTACTCCCCTCATGCCCAGCCAATACTGCTGGGGGAAGGTGATCTTACTGCAGAGCTCTGAATATTTCTATGAGCTTCTTTTCCCCCTAGCATTTCCTTAAAAAGCCCAGCAAGGATTTCCTCACCACTACCATTATCAGGAAAAGGTGAAGGCATCTGTACAAGCCTTATAATCTCATCGCTCAACTTCCCTCCATTAGTAACCACTTCAGTACAGCCCATGTCTGCTCCAGCTGCAGCAGTTGGGAAGGGACAGTATCATCTCTCCTCCAGGGAATCCAGCTTTGGATGCCATACCTACAGATAAACTGCAACCTCCTGTTCCCCTGCTATCTTGCAGCAAAGCAAGTTGCTCACATACAGGACTAACACCATGCTGAATTGTCTGCCAGGAGAGAGCTGCCTGCTTAGGAAGAGGATTTGTTAGCTGTCAGACCAAAGGAAGGCACTAAGAGATGAGAGAATTACATAAAGATTTTAGAAGCAGACCAATCAATCCTTCCAGGCTATGCCTGGTTTATGGGGACCTTTCCCTCAATAGAAAGAGCTGGGGAAAAGGCTCTCACACTACTTGTTCACCGAGTAGGAACACAGCCTCCCACAGCAACAACAAGCTGTCATACGGTAACCACACTTTCAGATGAGGGAAAACTGAATGTGCTGCATTTCATCCCATCTCCTCTCCCTTAACCCCATAACAAGCTCCCCCGGGCCCCTTCCCACCAGCCTCTCCCCTCACAATCCCTGCTCCCATATGCCTCACAGCTCACCCCTAAGCACACCCAGTTACCACCCTCTGACCTGTTACCCATGGCCAGCACCACTTCTGAGAAGAGTATTATCCATCATTCAAGCTGCAGCCCCCCTGTGCTGACATTCCCACACCCTGATTGGGGGATTTTGAAAGAAGGCTGCTGCTGTATCAGCCACATGCAGCTATCCAAAAACCTCCCACAGGGAAACAGCACCTTTGCACTGGAATGTAGACAAGGAATACTAAATTGTTTTCAGGAACATAAAACATTACTCTCTGGGAAAAATGGGTGAAACAGGAAGGTCATCCTTATTACCCACACTGCTCCCACACCCATCCACCTTCTGCTGAGGCCAGTCACTGCTCCAGCTGCAGGGAGATTCCTGCAGGTTGGATCCTGCCCTGGTTTGGCTGACCTAGCACTGTGTGTGGTGGTGTCTGGACACCTCTAGCATGAATTGATTATGAATGTGGACAGGGCAACTCTTTGACTTGAAGGAAGCTTTCTCCTTCAGCTCAACTACCAGGATCCAATTACAAATGGTAAGACAGCATCTAGCTTTCTTTACAAGATTCAACCTCAATTTTTCATCAGATGCTTCTATTTGCTCTTGCTGCTTCACAGCTCTCTTGGTCTGGTAACTTCACTGATAGAAAGAGATGAATTTTCTTTCCCCACATGCCTTGTGAGGATTTATTCAGTGAACTGGAAGACATTTTCCTGAAGAGTGACCTAGTTCCACATTTTTGAGCTGTGTGGAATGCTGATCCAGTGGGCCAAAAAACCATCTGTAACATTTCCAAGGTCATCTCCCAAGACAAAGATGGAGATCTGGAAAACAAAGCAAATTGATTATTTGCCCAACCCTCCGAGGCCTAAAACCTGATGTTGCACACTTGCAGGTTTGGCTCTGGGACACTGAAAGCTGTGTGTCCTTGGGCAGATGAGCTAAGACAGTTTGGTTTTCACCCAAATTAGCTTCAGTCCAAGTCAGTTCTAAAATCCTGATAAATGAAAAGCACTGCCTCTCCTTTACATCACTCTGGTGAAGCCCAGAGCAACTGTAAAAGGTAGCAAACCCTTGTAAATGGGGGAAAAAGATATATTTGTGCAATAATACAAGTAAAAAGTCAAGGGATTAAGTGTTTTTTACATACCAAGTAATGGCCTTCAAAGGGATAAAAATTAGGAATCTAATAGAGAATGGAACTCCTGTATCAATAAGTACTGAGAAAGGTGGTACATGAAGAAAGCAGGAAGAAATAGACACTCTGGAAAGTCTTAACAAAGCCAACAAAATCAGAAAATGGTTTAGAAGAACCTTTAAAATGAGTTTTATTGTCAGAATTTTACAAGTAGCCTTCAGTGGCATCATACAAGAAGAACTCTGTTGCAAAACTCTAATAAATAGTCTGCCCCAAGTCCCAAAATATTTTTTGAAATAAAACAAAACCAAACTTAAAAATAAAAGAGAATAAAAGCAAGACTTCAGGATGCTCAGAGATGTTAGCAATATTTCCCATTTACAAATAATATCAGGCATTATATAAATCTCCTTCATACAAGTCATTAAAAAACTCAAGACATTCTAAACCTTTACAAAAGCACTCCAGAAATAGCTCCAAAGAGATCCATTTCCATGACAAAACATTAGAGAAGAACTCCATGGGGATTAGCATCACAAATGAAGTTTGAGGTTGAAGTGTAGTGTGTACTTGTGTGCAGCAAGATTAAAGATCGTGAAAAAGGGATTTGAAGAGAGCATGGAAGTCTTTGACAAGACTGTGCCAGTGATTTTAATCTGTGTATTTGAGAATGTGATAAAGGGAAGCGAGAGGATGCTCTCGAAATTAACCCCAAATACACTGCACTTTATGGAAGGCAATATTTACTAAGGTAGTAACTATATCCTCAGAAGGGAGTAGAAAAGGTTTCTCAGCACACTGCACAGTTCAATTCCTGTGCAGACTGCAGTGCTTAAAAGCTGTATTTTGACACCTAAAAGGTATTTTCTGTAGAGGTAACATGTTGTGGCAAGTCAGCTGTTCCTTCAAAGAAAAAGAAATCAACTTTGCTGGCATGAAGAAGTTTTGGAAATCTCATGTGAGAAAATTTCACTGGGGACTCAGGATTTCAGAGCTCCAATCCTGTCCCAGTGTTTTGAAAAATACACTTCTCTAATTCCCCTTTACATATTCCTCTATCTTCCATAGTAAAGGATTTATAAGATCTCTCATGCAAGAAAACACAACTTGAATAAACTTTTCTCAAATCTGCTGTGATTTGAGAAAACAAGGGAAACAGAATGGGAGGGCAGGTACACAGTGACAGTTTGTGTGGTTTTTCATGGTGACATTTCAGAGGGAGAAAAAAAAATCTTAATCTCTTTACAACTTCAGCTCAAGTCTCCTGCACATATGCAAGCACCAGACTCCCCTGGAAGGGAAGGTGCTGTTGCTGAGCACTGTTGCTGGATTGCTTATATCTCAGCCTGCCTGATGTGGTATGGACCACAGCATGCCTCGTTTTGCTGTTTGTAAAGGTACTTGCAGCCATTGTTTCCACAGGAAACAAAGGCCACCAGAAATGCTAATGCAATAGATGTGTGACAATATGCCTCACCCATGGCTCACCTCTCTAGCCTCTCTCTAAGCTGTGATGCTGGTCGTACTGTACCATACACTATGGACACACGCTCTCTGTATGTATGGGAAGGTAGCACTAGTAACCAAGCGCAAATTGCTAAGGAGACACCTAAAACATTGCATTACATCCCCTTGTCTGTGGCATACTTCAGAAAACAATGTAAGAAGAGCAGTAAAGTAAACATTTCTTTCTCATTTTATAGATGTCATAGTATTTGCCAAAGCTGCAAGAAAAAGCAGATTACCTGAAACAGAGAGAAAGGAGTTAATGGAAACAGAGGCAGATGGAACAGCAAGCCTGATCCTGGCCTCCAAATTATTTTGTACATAACAGATAAAGAGACAATGTGCAAAAAATAGACATTCACATTTTAGCAGTTAAACTTTTATTTTTTTATTTTACCTTTTTAAAATTATTTACTTTGTTTTTTCTACAAAAGGCAGACATTGATTGTTGATCTGCAATTGTTCTGAGTGCACGCAGAGATGCAAAAAAGGGTTATTGGAGGATGAAGAACAGGGAATTGCTCTGACTATACTTTCACATGTCATAATTAAGGTGGCATTAAAGCTTAAGTCCCAGTAATAATATTCATAACAGAAAGTTTCCTTCCCCGTACACCGTTCTCAGTTCATATCAATTGTGTTGAAAACCCATTCGGTGAATTTCTTCAGCTTTTCGGTTGCATTCTGGGATTCCTCCTGTAACCTCAAGTTGTCTTCCCGCAAATGTTGCACTTCAGCCTGAAGGCTGGCCTTGTCCTCTTTTTCCTTAAGCATAAGGAAGAATACAGATCTTAGTGGAAATTTTAGGTCATGCTTTCTAGATACCTAGACCAGCAGGAATCTCTTAAGAGAGCATAAGTCTTGTTGTTTTTAAGTATTTTCTGTGCAGTAACATGTGGGCTTACATCCAAGGGACATTAGTGCTGTTTCATTGCCCATGTTTTGATTGCATGAACAGGATTTCTTTGTATTAGATCCCAATACAGAAGCTGACTCCCCAGGTGGTCCAGTAAAATTGGCCATGACCTGTTCTGTATGTACAAGTGCTGATGGTTAACTAAGTAAAGGGCAGGGAATCTTCCTGCAAACACTTTCCCAGCTAAGAGACTTCATCTCACTACTTGCAGATCCTTCTTGGACCAAATAGGCATTAAAACAATACAGCAAGTTTCCACCACAGAAATTACAGGTTTAGATAACACTGTCAGCTTTTCATCAGCAGGATACATTTTTATGGACTAACTTCAAGCCTTCTGCAGTGTCACCTGAATTAGGAGTGGAGGTACTGTGAATCACCCTCCTAATTTAAGCAGAGGAATCAAACGCCTACAAATTCAGACACCCCATCCCAGCCTGCATAATTAGAAGCCTGAGAAAAGTAGCAAAGAAATGTCTTTTTCTCATACAAGGATGAGACTATCACAGGCTCAGGCATGGAAAGCAGGATTACACAGTTATTAGCACCACCAAGCACCAACTAAATACATGTCTTACAAATCCTTCTGTGGATGAAATGCTTACCTTCCTTAAATCTTCTTGCAGCATCTTCAGCAAACCTTCCAGTTGGTCCACTTTGGAGGCAAGAGTTGGAGGAGATTCTTTACTGTTGAAAGCAGGAAACAAGAATAGGTATTGATATGATTTACTGTCTTCACATGGGGTAGCTAGAAGCTTTGTCTATACCAAGTGGCTTTAGGAAGGTATGCATTTATGTGCACCAAGAGATCACAAAATGAACATAATAAAGAGTACACGGAGCACATGCAGCAGCACATTAAACAACAGAGCAAATTTAATTCATTATTACTTGGGGTCATCCCATCACTTGACTTCTTTCTACTTGAATTCACTGTATATGCCTTGAATTACAATTGCTTTTGACAGTTTCATGAACATCTCAGACAAGAAAAAACCTGCAAAAAGATTCATCTGGACTTAAAATTCTTTTATTTTCACCTCCCAGTTCCATCTTCATGAGAACTTGCGAAGTTATTGTATGAAGCCTGGAAATGGCTTCCAAATGAAGACATCCCTACACTTTTCCTTGCTTTGTAGCTGGGAAAGCCTGCACATCTGGTGTATTTACTTACCCTGTATAAGGCTTTATCTGTGCAGTAAGCTGGTCCTCAGCCTGATCACCGCTGGAAGCAGCACTCACAGGTCTGTGATTTTCATCAGCAGCAGCAAAGAATGAAGCTCGCTGAACTGAGAAGACAAACATACAGAGAAAAACAATGGCAGCAGTAATAATTATTTGTTCATGCACAGCACAACAGCTACACTGCAGCATCTCAGCAATTTCAGTCTTTCAAGCAAGGTAAAGTGATGATATGACATACCAATGTCTACCTGACAGAAGCAAACTGGCAGTGCAAGTGTTTGCAGTAGGTTTGGCACAATACTGGAGTCAGGAAGTACAAGCAGATCTTCCTGGGTACAACTGCATGATACCACCCAATAACTTAGTAACTACATTTAGCTTCCTTCACTCTATGAAGAATGCCTTTATCTTGAGGAAAGAGGAAAGAAAAGCTCACTGTGTGCAATTTGACCAATGTAATTTTTTAGAACCTGATTTTTTTTCCTGTGTCTTATAGAACATTTTCAGATTGAAACATGAAACCTCTTCCCTGCCTGGTGTGTGTATTTTTTGTCCTGTAACTGTTCAATTGTTCTTACACATCTCTAAAATACCATCATGTGGTGTGACAAACAGCAATATAAAGACTTTATCTTAATAAATGAACCTCAGCAGCTGTTGGGCTCTCACTGGAAACAGGTGAGTATTGTCTTTTCTGTTTGGTAAATTTTTATTGTACATACTGGTGCAGCTCAGGGATCCAGGCAGTTTTTTATTTTCAGCTGGTCCAGATACTACAATTTGTAACTTCAGAGGCTCGTGCTGAGGACACCAATCAATGGTGTAGAGCTGGTGCTCTGGATCACAAATCAGAATATAGACTCCTTGGTATGTGTCAGTCCCTACTGGCACTTGTCAGAGACTAGGGACTGGGATTATACTGAGACCAGACAACCAAACACCAATGGAATAATACTGAGATCCCTCTCCAAGTCAAATTTGAATGTATTTTTATAGCAGTGAGGTGAAGCTGCCAGCTAACACATTACTCCAGCTTTTCTTCATCTGAGTTGTCAGTTTGTTATCTTGACCACAGTGACTGTGTTCACACTTCTGAAGAGAAACACAAGTGAGTCTGGGGCCTACCAAGTGAGGGATTCAGGTTAATGAGGACAGTCAAATCAATCTCACACAAAACCAGGGGATCCTTTAAAGAGAAACTGCCAATCACAGGGAAATGTGTTAAAACCTGAGTTTCACCCATATGTGGTGGTGAAAAAAATATCACTACAAATTCATCTCTTCTTGAAGTCCATGTCTTACATTGAATACTCTCCCAAAACTGCACAGCAGAAATATAAGCCAGGCTGCTCCTACAACTTCTGTGGCAACAGAGCAGAAGACATGAGTAAATCTTGAACATTCATAGAGACACAGACTGTCCTAATGATATCTAAGGGTACTACAAGAGAACTGCCAAGAAATCAGATTACTTCACAGACTTCTCCAGCCATGCTGATTAAGGCCTAAAAGATTCAAGATCAGTGAAAAAATACTTCCATGAAGGTGGGACAGCATTTATGCATATATTAGGAATGAGCACTTCTGTTTCACACACCTAAAAGACTTTTCCATTATATTCTAGTAATATAAATTCTCTTTTGTCTAAACTGCATTTTAAGTTTTAAGTTCAAATGTATCTAGACAGTTTACAGTTCCCTTCAGTTTACCAAGTGTCATGGAGATGGAAAATGTCATAGAATGAAACAATACATACACGCAAGTCTACATCTTTGGGTTATGCAGAGGCAATGAAAATGTATTTACTAACAAGGAGTATTTCCCAAATTATCTTGTAGAAAATTTCAGCTGCACTAGATGTACTTCTCACTAGTGCAGTAAGCAAGCAATCTTTAGTGTGCTTTTCCCCTACTATATGACTCTATTTTTGCACTTTTGTGCCTTTCCCAGACCAGCTGCCTGCAACTGTTTTATGTGAAATGAAAAGTGACCAGCTTCACAAAGATTTGGCCAAACCACTGAGGACTTCCAGTATGAAGAAATGGTATCTGAGTATTACATATGAAGTTTCAAGCTCTTAATACTTGAGTAGGTATTTTAAATGAGTTTAAGCTTCAGACTAAGTAGAAAACTAAGAACAAAAAAAACTAAATGTCAGGATTAAAATAAACCCAAACAACCACAAAATCCACAGTCCTCAATGAAATGTGCACAAAGACCAGCTTCCCAAGTGTTGTGTTCTGAAAACTTACCTTCAAAAGCTTTGGCAGCATCTACCAAGTTTGACCAGTCCAGATCAGAGGCAGAATCAGGCAATGGCATAAGACCAGGGTCTGGCATGGGCTGCCGTCTTTGCTCCTGGATATCCGTCAGGGAGCTGTCTGAGGCAGAAAACTCTCCTGGAGCGATGCAGAATAGATTATAAACTCCATAGAAATATCTGAAAATTCCTTTCTTAATATATTGCATACCCTATTCTTAACTTTTCTGGCGTAACACTTTTCAAAACCAACCAAAATTCTGAAGACTGTTTGATCAACTGCAGTTCACCAGATACAGCCCTTCACAAAGCAGTTTTCTAAAGCCAGCACATTCAGCTGCTTTTAACTTGCCTTAATCTTTTCAGCCGAGTGCCTCAAAAAACACCAAAAAACTCAAAAATCAACCCAAAACTGTGATGTTTTTCCCCTCCTCTTCACAATCTTGCAAACCAATGGGAACTGAATTAAGCCTACCAGGATGAATCAGAACAAGAAAACCCTTAAAATTACTTCCAGAGCATTGCACATCTCTCAGCAGTTCAGCAAAACCTTCTGATCTTTACTAAAAAATAGCCACACCCACCTGTAAGCTGTTACATGGCTCACTATGGGAAAAAAAAAGTATTGGCAAGCTTGAAAGAAGAATTCAAAACCCCTGTAATTTTTGTGCAAATTAAAACATCAAAAGTGAAACACTTAGATTTTCACCACTAATTAGGGCAAGACCAAACTGTAAACCAAGAATTATCTACTTTATTTCAGTTTATTTCAGTTTATTGCCCGGACAATCAAAAAATGTGCAATGTCTGGTCACATGTGTGAGCTCAGAAGCAGCAACTTCCTTTCCCATGCTCTCTGTCAGGATGTAAAGTAGTTTTGAAAACCTTGTAGGCTGTATTAGAAGAGAAAGAGGTAGGGGGGATAAGATGGACTGGGCACTTGGGAGGAAGCTGCTGAGAAGATTATAGAAAAGGATCATACAGAACAGAAAGACAGTGTGACAGGCAGGATACAATCCCAAAATGCCTGAGTTGTGTTATTTCCCCTCCCCCCCCCTTTTTTTTGTAGTCTAATAACGACATAACTTCAATAACTAAAATAATTCATAACAACTTCAGATAAATCATATTGCTGCCTGGGGAACAGTGACCAAAAAAGCTACACTGCATTCACTTCTTTGCTCAGAATTCTTTTTTTTTTTTTTTTTTGGTGTCTGTGTGTATTCACTTTTTGTAAAAGTAATTTTGACGCAATATTATTAACACTGAGGATTCTTGTCTTAGCTCTCGAAAGAGTTATTCTGGAGGTTGTTAACATGAAAATATTTCTAGTTAGTGAAGAGATACATGCAATTAGATGAAAACTTAACTATTTGAAAAGCTACCTGTTTTAAAAATGTGACTTGGATTGTTAAGGCAGATGAGCAAATACCACCATTTTTAGCTCAACTTTTTTCCTCTAAAAAAAAGGATGAGCTCTGGAATCTTTGAATTTAAAGAATTTTGAATAACTGGAAGCCAACCAATACTTATGGTACTAAATATCTATCTTACTTAATCCTTTTCTCAGCGAGGTGCGTGTGGGAAGACGATTTGCGTGCTAATCAAATAGCTGGTCCTTTTATCATGCAGCTCCTACATTTTACAGGAGATGGAAAATCTTGTTTTGTTGACAGGTAGAAAGGTTATGTGCTAGGAGAACTTATAAGTTTAGGGTGGAAGAGAACATGGTAACAAAATAAGGTTTTGTAGTTTTCTTTTTGGAAAATATAGCATTTAAATGAAAAGAGACAAAGTGCTGCTTTCCACTTGTACTCTGGTGGCATCATTAATCGTCTGACCCCAAGGCCTCAGAAACTAAATCCTCCATCCAGTTACAAGCATAACCAAATCTACAAAGTTATTTTAGTGCATATAAAAAACAGAAATGAAAAGATCTCAGTTTCCTAACTCTTATGCATGAAACACGTTATACAGACACAACAGCTCAGGAAAATGTCAGGTTCAACACTGCAAACTGATGCCTGGTGATCACAGTCAGATGAAAAGAATTTTAAATAGATTTCTTCATCAGCCTTCACTGTCAAATGTATCCTGTGTAGCTAAATACAGACTGTGCTTAGAGCCCACCACAGTGAGTTGGATCTATTGATAGCCTTGCATTTTCCTCTTGAAACATATTAAAACATGACTAAATCAGAGCAGATATGTATGTCTTCAGAAAACACTGCAGAATCCTACCCTGAGATCTACCTCTATTTCTATTCTATTTCTGGAAAATACACTCAGTTATGAATTACAGTGGGAACCTGTGAAAATTCCATTTCTCACTGTGACATTCACATGCAGCAACACAAAACTCATCAAATAATCATACTGAGACTTTTCAGTAAACTAATGGGGAAAGCTGAGCATCTTCTTGACAGCACTTTACAAATAACTTTTTCTGGTTGACTGTGTGACTAAAATAAGTAATTCAAGTGCTGTAAAATAAATAGGGTAAGGGAATGAATTTAAATACAGTTGCACAGTTGGCACAATAAAAGCTGTATTTGGTGTAGCTGTGTCTCTAAATGGCCACTAGTATTTACTCACTTCTGTATCATTTTTCTAATCGTGTTTTGTTCCTGTAATCCCACAATAGGGAACTGACACCTGAAGTTCTCTCTGGTGGATAACCAGGCATACATTATTTGTCCATTGGTCCAACTGATCTACCCAAAACTGACTCTTGGAAGAAATGACAAACTTGCAGCCAGTGAGGCAAATTTCAGTGCTCCCTCTACAAGGCAAATGCATGACCAGTCATACCATCTTACACCCACTGAAGTGAAGGGAAAATTTAAATTCATGTCCTTTTTTACATTTTCAGTTATGTGACTGGACTCTCCTCATCTGAGCAAAATCAAGATGGAACTAATTGCTGTAACAAACATTCTCCCCCCAAGATGATTCACAAAGGATTCCTCTGCAAGTAGAAAAATAGGAAATCCACTTACCATGCAGTGATTTCATTCCCAAAGTATAGGATGGTCTCCGTAACGGCAGTGACTTTGGGAGAGAAGGGTAGGTGCTGGTGAACAGAACATCATTTGGCATGGCTTGGTCCAAGAGTGAGGCCCGTGAGGTGAAGAAGTGGTCCCTCTGACCACTGTAAATACTCTCATCTGACAAAGTCCTTTGCAAGGCACGCCTTGTGGTAGGAGTGCTGGGAAAGGGAGACTGACAGGACAGAGTGTGTGACTATACATTCATAAACACAAATAAAAAGAAATGAGAAAAAATAATCAATAAAGAAACTTTTGAAGTAATTTTTTAAAACTTTTTTTAAGTAAGAAACCAAGTGTTTACATAGCAGTTTTTCAGAGTGGACAGGAAAAAGAACTGAAGAAACTGGCTTTTAAGGAGGTTAGAGCTAGGTAACATATATAGATTTTTTTCAGCCTATCTCACATTTTAAGTTTTAAACACCCTTCGAACTTCTCCTGAAGTGGAAATCTCAGGCAGCCCCTGCTAACTCTAGAGGTGATATGTAGCAGAGAAATGGATACAGAAAGAGCCTGAATGCTGCACAAATCAGAGTTTTCCCATTGCAAAGGGTTGGCTGCCTTCCTGCAGGCACAGCACCAGCAAATGCCAACCAATTACAAATCTGTTACGAACAACAAGGAACATCCATGACTGCTATGGGTCTTCAGACTTATTGGAATCAAAAGTACTCCCATGAATAAAATAGCTTGTGTCTTACCCCTACCATCAGTCCAGCTTCCCCCATGCTCCACATAGGAGAAAGCAATGCTGGGGTAGCCAGGAGTTTTGCACTCTCAGGCCAGTGCCAGAGAGCTGCTATCATGACCATTCCAACCAGCAGAGACTCTGATTTTCATGAAACCTGTAGCAACATAGCTGTCTCTAAGGCATAACATTTCTTTACAGTTTGGTTGAAATTTGGTCCAAAATTTTTATGTTGTAAGACTTCTTCTGTATGATGAAATTTAAGTCATATAATAGGCAGAATTAAGTTACTCTTAAAGTGCCATTTAACTTTTAAGATGCAATTTATTGGTGTGACAGAATGCTTTTAACTTGCTGAAATTCATCAAAGTGCAACCAGGAAATAAAGATCAGGATTCACTAACCCCACAGAAGAAAAACAGCAAACTTGGGAAGATATCTTGGAATGAGAACAATTCTCTTGCTCAAAACAATGAGCAAGGAGGTCTTCGCATCACCCATGTCCCAGTTCCCCTCAGAACTACCACAAACCTAAGAAAAAGCTATCTTGCCAATAACAAAGTTTTTTTGTCTCTGGTCTCAAAAGCAACATCTTAAATAACCTGTGCATGGAAGCCACACTTACAAGCTTTAACAAGCCATTTCAGGTTTTTACTAGCAAAAAATGAAATTACAGCTCTCTTCTGCATGGTTGCTGTGGAAACAATTTGGGCTCTGGTGACAAGCACTGGCTGTACATGAAGACTAGAAATCAAGACATTCTCTTCCAGATTATGGATTCTAAAAATTAATACATGCACTTACATGTTATTCAACATATTCTGAAGCACATTAGGAAATGTATCTACTTATTCTGCAAAAATATCGGCTTAAATTTAGGGATCATTTCTGGTAACAGGATCAGTGAAGTGTAAAAGTGTGCTTTTTGCAAGGAGTTTCAGTACTGTCAGTAAGTCACTGTCTAGTGATGCAATCAGAGAACAGTTAAAATATGTATGACAACACTACAGGATTTTCCATAACCCAGCAGTACTAAATGTTCTTTGCAATCTGGCATATTAGTCTCTTTAAATCTGCACACAAAGTTGTAATAATATTGCATAGACTGTAATAATGAAACTTTTCACCAAATCGGCTCTCCAGTAATCAGTTACAGAGAGATTCTTTCCTGTCCATAATGAGAATTCAGGGAATGCCTTGCATTTTATTTTCCTGTTATGGGCGAGAATAGAAAAGATCCTATCTCTCTCTTTAACATACCTTAAAATTCTTCTGGGATTCAGGTGTTGGGCTATCAAGATCTATCAATTTCTTCAGCTCTTCTTCAACAGTGGACTTGGAGGCTCGTTTTGGGGACGCCCGCAGGTCTCTGGCCGACGCCCGCAGCCGAGGGTGGGCCATTTCATTGCCATCACTCTGGTGACGTCTTAAACGAAATGGAACAGACACATTCAGGTCTCAAAGCCCTGGGGCAGGAGGTATGAATGAAACAAGAATTATAGCACCCTCAAGTTTTTAAAAGAAAAGAACTAAGTAGAGGGCAGAGAGGACGTAAGAAGTTTCACTACTATAGCAGAGACTCACCTTAGTAGTGGATACCTGTGGAAGCACTAAGCTTGTATAAAAACATCAACTAGCAATACAATAAAATAATTGAAAGGTTAATGTAATACATTTTCCCAATAAGGGACTGAATCCATTAAAATAACATGCATTCTATACAAAGCTAGAAACACGTATCTTCAGTAAGCTGAAAAGCAGCAAATCACCAGGTTGCTTTAATATTTCAACTGGCTTTTAATAATGCAGTTATCACAAAGTTTCACCATTTCTTTTTGACAGCCAGTTATTGGGATCATCTAGGGATACTGTGCCTGACTCAGTCAAGAAGGTTTGAATAAATTACTTTGAAATGGGCTTTTTGAACTACTTGCTTTTTGAGTCATACAATCTAACTATATTTTCACTAGCAAGTTGTTTCTCAATTTCTCTTCAAAAAGAGACGCTTGCATATTGTAATGCTGAGATATCTGGGCTTGCTTTAAGCCATTTAGACTGGATACTGGCAGCAATTTTAACAAGGTAACGTGGAATGCCAGAGTTAATGCACAACATGCACAGTACTACTACATGAATGAGAGGTTTAAGTAAAACTCAGGCTCTACAATAAGAGGATTTTTAATATTTGCTCAAATAGCATTTTGAGTCACCTTTAAGTAGTCCCAAGAAAAGATAAGCTTTAATAGGACTGAAATCCATACAGCTTTCTAGAAATGATAAAAACCCCAACTTTTACAAGTTAGCAGGGAATGAGATTAGCCAACTATCACATACTTAAACCATACTCCAGGAAGACTAAAGATTAAGTTCCACAGAAGATGAAGCATTCTATTAAACAGTATTGAGCTCTTCTCTACAGAGAACTGTCAGAGATCAAAATGCTCCTTTTACAATTAAAGCGAGTGATCAAACAAGAGAAAAAAAAAAAAGTCTTACTTTCTTGAATCCATAAACCCCACTGAGTTTATTGTCCCTTCTGGCTTTTTCCATCCAATCAGATACTTGCTAGTAGCACCCTGGCGAGGGTAGAAAGTCCTAGGACCAGATGAGGAGGAAGAGGAGGAGGAGAAAGAAGGTGCGAGCTGGGGAGAAGTAGCAGAATGAAGTTCTTCTTTAGGTGAGCTTCTGGCACTGGTGAAGACAACAGGGCTGGCAGAGTGTCGTGAGCTCATGGTACTAGGAGAAGAAGATAAAGATGGAAATTGCCTCAAATGTGTGCATACAGGCCTCATTTGATTTTAGAGCAGAACTCTGGGCACAAGATGTAATTCTTATCAACAGCAGATAGAGTGGCAAAACCAGTTTGCTCTTCTTAAGGGCCTTCCACCAATGTTTCATTAAAACAACTCATGTAATGGAAAAATTTTGCGAGCAACCTCTAAGGATACAATATAACCACCCTTCATAAAATGGGAAATTGTCATTAGGCAGTTTAAAAGAAATACATGAGATTTTAGTTGAATTAGCAAAAAAGAACTGAAGTCCAAATTCTTGCTGGAATTCCTGGCTATAGAAGAAAACATATTTTGAAGGAACTTAAGCAACAAGAAACATCTGTAAGACCCAAAACAAACTAAAGAAGAAACCAATACATATTTGAAAATAGGGCTTCCTGAATTTCACCTGAAAAGCATTTATTTGTCATTTTCAAGGGAAAAAAAAGACAAACTGAGAAGTTAGAGCAGGTCTCTAACATATATCACCATTTGTCAAGAGAGAAAATGGAGCTGGGAAAACCAACTGCAGCTTGTTGGGAGAAGGAGAGTGGCTTTAGATGGAAGATACTCTTTAGTTATGCTGATGTTCAAATCTGATGGAACTTGCTTCCTATCAGGAGTGCTAGGCCTTAGACAATATTTACTGTAACAACCTTAAGAGGTCAGTCCTCATAAGCACAATAACAGGAAATCATTTTGTACAGCTTAAATACTGAAATAGCATTATGTATCTGGAGATCAGTTTTCTACCAGCTCTCTACACAACTTATCCACATTTTCATGCCTGGATCCAGCACTGCAGTGAAGGAACTTGAAACAGATGGCCCCATGGTAAAGAACAGTTTCTGACTGAGAAATAAAAATTAGCTGGAAGGCTAAATAAAGTCACAGAATAATCTCTTCTTCCTTTGCATAGCAGAAAATTCTTCATCAATCTTTTCATAACTTAATAAAACAATGCATTTTCACATCTATCCCTCTTATTGAAACAGAAAAAAAGAACTTTGGTTAAATTTATGTTGCCACTTGGGAAAATAATATCACCTACATTTAGTCTTAAGCAGTCAGTTACCTAATCTATGCCACTTGTCTAGCTCCTGCTGTAGTAGTCAATGAAGAAATATCCCAAGGAGATGGTTCTGCTTGTCTTAAATTAGGTATCTCAGATATGCAGGGAGAATTAATGCTTTGGAGTTTCTTCTCTCTCTTCATTGGCACCAGATGGAGTCAAAAGAATCACCCTGAAATCTGTTTCATTTTCATGTAGCTCAAGTTAAGCACCATGATTCCCAGCACACAAGTGCTGTGGGCCTGATGAACAGCCTGGGTGGACTGTAGCCTTCTACTGACTGCTGCAGCCCAGGGGCATCACATCAGGGGCAAGATGCACCTCTCCATTTGCATACAAATTAAATTACAAGAATATAGATTTTGTATTAAAGAATTATATTTCCTCCTTCCCTGCATCTCTACATTTGAAAGGCCTATACAAAAGACATCAGACTGAGAAAACACAGGAAGATACTTTGCTGTCCATCAATCCCATATATTTGGTGCTGCACAGCACAACCTTCATATTTGTAAGAGATATAAGCACGCATCATTTATAACAAGAAAGCAGAGAAAATTAAGAGCTAAAGGAAATAGGCAGTAAATGTTTCTTCATTCCCCCTTTGTTTCTTCCAATACTGAAAAAATCTCCTACACATGCTGAGTAAACCAGCCCATCTGTAAGGTATCACTACCACAGCATAAACTGCCATTTTTACCCCTTCTAAAGACACTCAAGAAGTACAAAAGTCTTGTGCTTCAGTGTAGGGAAAAAGAAGAAAAATCTCTGTCCACATTTCAGAATTCTTCAACCCATCAGGTATTTCTCAAGGAAGTGCCAGTTGTGACAAACTGTTAATAAAAACCAGTAAAAATAAATAACCAGCCCCTGGATAAGCTAATGGTGTCAAGCCTTAATGTTACTTAATGGAGAAGGAAGGCAACAACTGATGTTAATTATGCTTGACATAAATTTATATAAGATGCATATGTATGTATACTATTTATTATACAGCATACTATAAATACACATTGTACATTTTGGGTATTATCTGAATATTTATTATAATATTCATAATATAATAGGCACCAAGAGGTAAATTCTAGTAAAATTAGCATACAATTTAAAATGTGGTTTTCTTGAAGGAGCATTGCATATTTTGAGGTGTGGTTTTTACAATGGAGTATTTTTGGGAGGATATTGTGCTTCAGGACTACACCCAGAACTGTGGATATGACTGAAGCTTTTCACCCTACTAGGAAACACAGACAGGCCAACAGGATACTGACAGGCAAAGAGACACAATTGTTAAATGAGAGCATATTTGGAGACCAAAAGGCCCTGGTTATACTCTACAAAAATTAAATCAGAGCTGGTGCACTATGGTAGTGATGGTAGAACATTTGACACCAGGAAGCATGCAGAGAATTCATCATACTGCAACAGATACCTAAACCAGCTTCGTTTTATATGGAAGAGATTCAGTCCTCTTTCTCAGGACACAGAGATGGTCACTATTGGTCCCCTCTCTCCCACCTCAATTATTGAGACACTAAGGATTGAATTATGAAAACATTCAAATACTACATGACTGTCTGCAAGAATTTCAGATGAGCCATTCATAAAAGCACTCTACAATAAAAAATATTTTAAGTACCTTCAAATAATCAGAATTAATGAAAACCGTACTTGATAACAAATAGTCAAGATTATCCTTTTGATTTTGGTAAGAAGAACACAAGAAACTGCATAGCTTAGGTAGAAATGAAAGTTTGATTTCATTTTTTTTGTAAGGAATTCATGCCATCAGCACATACTGCTTCATTTAATGACATTCAGCCATAATGATTCTGTATAATTACTGGCCTACATAATGCAGTTCTCCTGGGATGCTATGAGAAATCTGCACAATCATCAGGAAGGACTTTGGGAATGGGGGTGGAAAAGAAAAATAAAACCCAGCCAGAAGCTCTGCTATAAAAGTTAATCACTATAATTTACATTTTGCCACCAGTTCTCAGGTACAAGTTCTTTTATGCACCATTAAATGATCTGAGCAGTAATTATCACTCTTGTCTTCTACAGACACAAACACTGTAATTTGTAGTTATTTTCTTTTCTTTTGTCACAGAGATCTTTTTAAGGCCATATTCCTTTTCTTCTTGCTCAGAAACTTGATTTTAAAGACACTCCAGACATTATGGCATCCACAGGCAAAAGATAAAAAAGTGAGAAGCAACAAAGGATAGCAATTTAGAAGCCAACAGAGAAACACACCAATTAAGCTGTTCGTTTCTCATGAAAAGTAGCCTGTTCAGAATCTTTCTTTGGTCTCCCCTCCTTCACCTTCTTAAAGCAGGCATCTCCATAATCTGTGCTTGTCTTTTGGAAGTACCACTTTAACCAGCCTCCAGCTCCAAGCTTTTGTGCCTCCAAAGAGGAAGCAATGAGAAAGGAGTTGGAAGCAAACAGCTGGATGACCTAGGGTTCCACTGGTTCAGTGTGCAACCACCAACTGGGGATGCCACAAGAAACAAAATCAAAGGTTTTATCCCAGACTGTGCCATTGTTTGATTGTGAGGCAGCAAGCACATGCTCTAGTCTTCAAAAATAAAAAGCAATAAAGAAGGAACGTGAGTCAATCTGTTTTTAATCTGCTGCAACAAACAACGTACGTGCAAGTATTTCTGCATTTCTCTAGTATCATGTCCCACGTGTTCTACAAACTTCTACTACTCCTTTTGGCAAAGAACTGCATTATTAACATCTCCATTTTAAAATAAACTTGGCCAAAAGAAACCTCAACTGTTTTCTCCAGAATAAAGCCCCGAAAACCTTTATCTGGAAATTTCAGTAACAACCCCAGAATTACGAGAGAATAATTTCAATATGATCAGAGAAACATTATGTCAATTAATCCACACCAGCTAGAGAAAACCCCATGTCTTGAGACAAAAAAATCCTTCCAAATGATGATGCTACTAACTTTATTGCACTCAGCATTTTGTGTAGGAATCTCAACACTTGATGTCACTTCCAGTTACCTTCAGACATATGGTAAATTCTACTGAATGCACATAAAACATGCTTATCTTAAAATAAAAAGTGTAACACTGCAGACAACCATCATATAGACTTTCCACCTTCAAGAAAGGAGAACACACTAATATGCCAGAAATCTAAGTAAGTCCCTCTGAAGAGTGTTTTCTCTAGACTGGCTCAAGTCCTTCATGCATATGCAGCTACTGGAAACACATGAGTCTCAAACAGCTGGGTGGGATTTCTATCAATTGAGCACGAGCTTTGGTGCCAAAAATGGCCAACAAAGAGAGGCATTAAACCAGAGTGGGACCACTATTAATGGATTACTAAGTCAGAATTACCATGACAAAGCACATGGAGACCATTATGGTCTCTAGGAAAACCCCTTATTTGCAGCTTCTGTATGAGGAATTAGTGAACTGTTCTCAAACATCTAGTCTTGCACAATGGCTTTGTTCAAGACAATTCAGAAACTGGTTTGGACTTCCAGACTGCAGGTATTTTTGCTATACACTGGAAACAGAGGTGCCTTAAGAATAAAAATGCACCAGTCAACCTCCACAAAGTCAACAAATTATAATGATCCCGCATCCTCCCTGAAATACCTATGTTTTTGGTTGTTTTTTTTTTTTTGTTGCTAGTATGAGAGAGTAGGGATATTTTTTTAAAAGCACACAGAATCCTTCTTAGAAAATGGGTTAGGAAAATGGTCTAAAATATTTTCTGCTTCTAGCAGCACTGATTAACTTGTAAAGTGGCTATCTTCCATTTGAGGTGTTTAATTACATTACACATGTACTTGATATTGCTGATTTTACAAGTGGCAAAACTGAGGGAGAGAAGGAAGGTGACTGCAACCTGTCATAGCCACAGTCTTGCAGCAGACTGAGATTAAGATCTTCATGCTGGCACTCCCAAGCAAATTGCTCCCATTATTGATCATAACAACTGTGAGCAGATTTCCAAACACAAAGACTGGGAGAAGAAATGCAAAACATCTGAAATGAGTACTTGCAAGACTAAGAATAAACCAAATATTAAACTGTTCACTAATAACGTGGACGGATCTCCTTCCTGATCCACACATGAACTGCAGTTGTTACAATATATTCCCCATGAACACATCAGACACGTCTGTCTTATGGATAGTTCAGTAGTAGCAGCTTAGTACAGAATATGCTCTTGCAGATTTTTAGTACTATAAGCAGCAGCAGATGTGAAGACTAAAGGTGGTCTTAATTTTTAAGCATTCTGCACAGTGAAATCTTTTAAAATGCTGATTAACTTAAGTAGAACACCCTTTCTTCAACATCCACTTCTCACTTTTGATAGGTTAGAGAGTGAGAACGGGAAAATGGGGGGGAGCATCATACAGGAGGTGAAAATTACCTTGTGTGTGAGACAGCATCACTTAAACTGTAAGCACTGTTCTCCCTTGTGAGAGGGTTGGAGGCTGGCTGACTCTTGCTGTGAATATCCAGGCTGAGTGAAGATTCAGCTTTCCGGTCCATGTGGCTGTCCTTCTCTAATGTCCTGTCTGCAATGGAGACCACTTCGCTGGAGCTGTGCCACAGCGGGGCCACCTTGTCCTTGGTGAGGCCTGTGCGGGGCGATGTGGCGGCCCCCAGGGAGGCGGTGCTGCCGTGGCTGGCTCCGTAGGAAGTGGTGTCTATGCCGCTGTCAGCTGACGTCCCTTGAAGGTAGTTGTAGCTGTTCAGCTCCGATTCTGTGCGCTCTCCACTGTCGTACCACTTCTCATCACTGTGAGCACTGGAGGCATTGCTGGAGAGTGTATTGCTGCTGGAATGGCTGGAGTAGTGGCTGTCAGACTACAGAAGAAACAAAATTATGACAGTGGAGAAGAGAAAAGGGTTACAAATGCCACCACTGTATAGTATGAGCTCTCCTGCCTGGAGGTATTGGATAGATACATTGAGGAGACTAATAAACTCTAAAAATTAGATTCCAACACAACGCACATCCTCTGTGCTGGGTGCACATAAAAAAACTTTTCTTATGGATTTGGAAAGCAGGGAAAAGCCTGAGTCGATTATATTTTGTCCCAAAATACCTCGTGGTGGTTCCTTTCAAGCACAGTTCTGCTGAGCCCAGTCCAATGAAGTTGGCTGAACTATGTAGACTTTGACTTGGTTTTTAACTGCAATAATTAAAAATATTCTAATTTTATGACTGCAATGTTTTAGAACATGAAATATAACCAGTCCACAGAAAGTGAATGCTATTTTAGTAATCCAATTGCCTATCCAAAAGTCAAAGGAGAGCATAGCCACTTCTCTTCCTTGTCTTGGCAGTAGGGTGTCTTTCCTCCTCAGCAGGAATGTCCTTTGCAAATGACCAGTGAACCATCATTTCACTAATGTGAAATTGGTTTCCAAAAAGCAGAGCTGCATGAAAAGAAGCTTTAATGTAATGCTTATAAATGATCCCATTAGGTCATGCCAGTGCCTGGCTGGTTTGTATGTCCTGTCCTTGGTTACAGCCCACTATTACAAAGAAACTGAATATCCTTAATTTCATAGTGGTGGAATATCCCATTTCAAGAAGAACTTCTTGTCATACACTTACTGCTCAGTAGCTCATCTACCTTTGGGGTATTTATATCCATTTGAATTCTATTGAACTTATCTAAGTTCTGATCATCTTCAGAATCAGAAATGAAGTAGCAGGCAACAGACCTGTTGGATGACCACATGGCATGGGAAAAAAGGAATTGATGGAAAGGGGACTTAAAAGTTTTCTATTTGTCTACTCATTTTACTGAACAGACATGGAGATCCTAGACAAATATAAAAAACAGATACTGCTTCTGTTTTCAGAAGGAAATAGGGAACAGATGCATACTGAGAACAAGGAATCATCAGCATCCATGTCTTTATTTAATACAAAGAAAGAATTGACAGGAAAATGAGTGAATATGAAGTTGACCTGGACTCTTAGTTATCTCCAATTAAAGTAACTTTTCTTCATTAAGAACTTCATCACTTGCCCATCCATCTGTCCACATAATAAAGATTTACTTTAACAATGACTAAACCAGAATAATGCAAGCATTAATAATTCCAGTATTGCACTTGGCACTCAAGGTAATGAGTTATGTACTACATCACTATGCAGTCAAATACATCTCATGAAAAACAGGTCAATCTAAATTTAAAAACTAGTCTGTGCTTCTAAGAATATGAAGACAGGTGTGTTACTGTTCGGGTTTCTTTGGCGTTTTCTTCTTTAAATAATAAATGTGTTGTTATGAATTAATAATCTAAAAGCAACATTGCCAATTTCATTGAAAGAATAATGGTGGCAAACAGGAGCTAATTAAAGACTTGGAACCAATTAAAGGCTTTCACACATCTAAATAAATGCAAGTAATACTTTCAGTAACATCATGCAAGACGCTGTACTTTAGCTTGCTGTACAAATAAAAAAAGTAATACAGCTTACTAAGTAATTTAAAGCTTAACTTTACTGTATTTATCTATTTCTCTGTATATAAATTAGGAAGTGACAGTCTCCATAAACTCTGCAGAGACAGAAAGACAATTTACTGTTTAGAACTTCAAAACAAGTAAAGCAAGTAGCTTTTTTCAGCAGGATTCCAGGAGACAGACTTCCAACAGTGTTCAAGGTATGTTATGAAAAAGGAGAAAATATAAAACCAAAATCACCATTCTGTCTCAAAGCAGTGGCTTTCTGGGCATTGCATTAGAAGACACACTAGTTAAACTGTAAGTCTCACATGTGAGGTCTAGGAATAGCTTTGCAAATTTCTATTAATCCTTTACCTCTCACAAGATAACAGACAAGAGGCTGCTGATCAACTGGCAGCAAATCTTTATTAAGTAGTAAATATTTCAATATGCTGTGCTATAGGATTTAGGCACCATCAGGCCTGTTCTGCTGCATTCTCCATGTTCTAGTAGGGAACAGGATTTATTTTCTTTCCTTTTTTTTTTTTTTAAACTAACACTCTAAATATAACTTTGAACAGTTTTGGTATTAAGAACTTGTGGAGCAAAAGTGAAACATTAAATAATTCCTTTTTGAGGATAACTTACATGACCCTGCTTATTTGGAGACAAGTGTACCACGGGATCTTGTCTCATCAGTCTTCCACTGGGGCTCTCCCGGAAGGATGGCAATACTTTTGATACTGCTGGGAGATGGCACGTTGGCTCTGCAACACAGCACACACCCATGGACTGAGAGAGCAGTGCTACAAGCTAAGAAAACATCTAACCACCTTTTACACTGCAATTTTTGCAACACTACCTTTGCCAGAAACAGGTACTATTGTGACAGAGCATACTGTGACAGAGCACAGGCGAGGAAGCAGGGGCCAATTCCTTCCTGGTGTAAATCATTAGGGCTCCATGAAAAACCAGCTGCCTCCATTCTGACTTTTGTTGGAACAACGGTATCATAAAGGTATCGTGTCCCCACTGTCCAACAGCACTATATCAGAGCATTTAAAGAGCAGACTATTCCCTTTCACAGGGTATTGAAATTGGATCTCTAAATGCTTAATACCTGCTGACAAAAGATTTAAAAGGCTCAACACCCACATTTCCTTAAATGGCATTCTATGTAAGGCAAGACAATAGCCTAAGTCTACAGTGATCACTTAAATGAATCCATTTTTCCCCAGTACAACTATGACATATATTTCTTACCAAATTTGAGTTAAATAAATGTTTTCTAATGGAAGAGTAAAAAAAAAAATCTCCTGACATAATACTATCTTAAACATTACTGGCTGTGAATGTGGAAACTGCATAGATGTACAAAGGCAATAATTATTAAACTAAACCTGATAAAAGTGAATGGAAGGCAAATCACTCTTCTTACATGGACACTCAGAGGAATGCACTTTGCAAATAAAACTTTTTTTCCCAGGAGATAACTGTGGAGGTCTAGAGGGTGTTCAGACACAGGCTGTTAGGTAGGTAATTGCCTTCTCAGAACCCAAGGGCAGTATTTCAAAAGAATCTCTCTCAGTTATGAGTTTTTACTACATATAATCTGCACTTCTAAAAATGCTCCTTTTAAGTAGATTATGTGCTTACAAACTTCAAGTACTTAACAATATCCATTGTAAATAGCAGTGTTTTCTCCACCACAGCTACGGTTTGTTCATCTTGATCTGCAGCATTATGAGCTTTTTAAAAAACAAATAAAAGTTGTGAGTTTTTTAAAAGAGTAATAATCATAAAACCAGTAATAATGTCATCAAACTTGATTTCCCCTGGCAAGTGGTAGCAAGCAGTGTTGGTGAACACAGAACTAAGGTGTTCTGTAGCAGAGGGTAGGCCAGGAAGGTGTCAGTGTGTGGATTCACTGTACCTAAAGCCTCATTTACCCTGAGACAGATTGTCCCTAGTGGAAATGTAGTTATCTGCCATAAAATCAAACTTTCAGCTAGATTCACTGACAAAGTCTCTGATAAGAGATGCAGCTTCCAACTCCATGAATACAGGACAATACACAAGAGAAAATACAGGCATGTTATATCATTGTGCATTTCTCATCCTTTTCCAAATGCTGGAGTCATCTCTCCTACTATGCAATTTTCCCCGTTCTTTCTAGCTTTATTTTGCTAATATGTTGACACCTGACACTACAGAACAGAACTTGTTGGCAACTCCACTCAGTGCCAGCACCAACACCCTACTGTTGGTCTGCAAAAGTAATGCTGAGTAAAAGATCACTTTTACATGTGTCATTACCATCACACAGCTTCAAAATATATGCGATTAAAATTGTTCTGTCAAAATTAGAACTGCAGATTAGTATAATCACAGTTTTTTTTATTGAGAAGTATGAGGGGAGTTGTGAGGGAGGGACTGACAGATGGCTTTGATAACAAGGCACAGCTTACTGAGGTTGTGAAAGTGTGTGAACCAAGAACATCTTCAGAAGCAGAGGCTGGCAGTATATGCCTTAAATTCCTCATCTCACTGAAGTGTATTCTCCCTTAAACATTAGTCCATTTGTACAGTGATGCAGTGAAGTGATGCAATAACAAAGTATGGAATTGTTTTATCTAGGGCAAAAAAAATTTAGAGAAACACAATCTAGCAACCTTGGCCAGGGTCATCACATTGGAAAACTGCTGTTTGTAGATAGGATATTTTCACTGGTGTCAGTCTTACTGGTAATCCTTTCAAGTCAAGCCACAGGTATAGCAAAAGGTCTATGTGCAAGAACTTCAAACGAAGGCCTAACAATATAAGTTCTCAGTTCCTAGCTGTTTTATGTAGTTAATATGTTCCCTCAGCTGACAGCTTAATTGGCATATGCAAAGAAAATGTACACATTTGGGAAGGTGATCACCTACTTAGAGATTTACTTCACTATTTAAACTTTACTTGTATTGTTTCCATTTTCTACATGGTGTTTTTATAGCTTCAATGATCAAACAATCGATTTGCATTTATATAGCACCATTTGAAACGGAAGCATCACAAGCACTTTAGACAAAGTACGCAAAAATTGAACTAAGCCAAGCCACTCAGGAGATCAGGTAAGGTCAAACAAGTCCTCAGCAGATTAATAAGTGTGCCTGCCCAGCTGCTTCTAAAAGGATCAGCAGTGTTTCAGGGTAAAACCATTAGGACAGATTTAATCCCACAATCAAATAAGGAAATGAAATCACTTCTTCCTCAGGTGATACTCCTAGATCTCAAGGAAGCAGACTGCAGAAGCTTCCGTGCATGCTCCAGACCTAATGATTCATGCGGATGAACAGGGCAGCCTTTCCAAGGCGCTGGACACAGCGCGCGGCCCGCGCAGGGCTCCGTACGTACCCAGCTGGTCGGCCATGCCGTCCTCGCTCCTCTGCCAGCTGGCCGTGGACTTGCCGCTGCCGCCCGCGTCCGACTGCGTGCTCTGCCTGTCAATGGAAGCGGGGGATCTACGGCTAATTCCAAACCTGTTCTCCCCAAAACACAAAGCAGATAAGCATTTTAAATAGCTATAAACCGCACACAAGGGGAAGAAAAGCACTTTTAATAAGCCGGTGTCGAACAGCAGGGCAAACCAACGCATAGCACAAGTGCTTGAGGGATTTATAATGCTTGGCCATTTCATTTTTGTGGTAGCTCTCCAGACCCTTTTACCAGCTTTAATGCATTCAGTTACAATATACATTAATTTGTTGAGCATCCTTGGGCAAGAACAACCACTTACAATGATACAATTGAAAAAAAAAACCAGATCAAAACATTAAGAAAGAAAATTATGAGTTTTTATTTACACAGATATTTACATGAACAGGTGACCAGACTGTTACATGGTTGTAGAAAACTCAATACAGTGAGTAAAAATGATGTAGAAATTTGGATAAAAACAACATAGGGAAATGAGGTGTGTTTATTGGGAAAAGATCAGATCCTTTCAACAACCCGAAAGCATCACCTCAAACTAGTCAAAGAAAGCATCAGAAAGTTTGCTAGGACAATCCCATGGATCTCAGCCATTTCCCTGGATTCCAACCAAGAGAGAGTAGTAAGGTCGTATCTCTGGGTGATGCAGACATACACCAACAACATGGATTTGCTTGGGACAATATTAACACTGCCAAATGTTTTAAATAAGCCTCTATAAAGTTGACTGTTGAATATGGATTCCCAAACCCTAGGGTTTTATAAATTCTGTAAATTCTTAAGTTATTTGATCATAAAATGATCTGACTGGATTAGTGCAAACTAAATATAGGTGTAAGAAAACAGTGAGATATACACATATTGCTGTAAAAGAAAGTATATAGAGCAAAGTGAAAACCCTGTTCAATGGACTTTGTAAATCCTGTCAGAACAGGCAGATGGATTTCAGAAAGATGAATAAAGACAGAGTAAACTCAAGGAGAACAAGCTAATTACAAAAGAGACACACAGTGCCCCTGGGCCACACTGAGCCTACATACCTCATATGCCTAAAAGCCTGTAAGTCTTGAAATCTACAGTTCTGTATTACATATATATCACTTATAAGTCTGCAAGAATTATAGCTGGGTTCAGAAATAGCAGATTAATCATTAAGATTTCATTAAGAATAATGCATGTTTGAGATTTTTATTTTAATCAGATATACCCTGAAGGAAAAAGAAAATCCTCCAACACTACATGCAAGGAATAACACACAAAATAATTACAAGATGATACATCATCTCTATATCAATGAATTTCTCTATCTGTAATGTCTAATAAAACAAGAGAAAATAAAACAGCCCAGCTGTGCTGTCTATTAATTCTGTGAGCTACAGACTGCCCCACACAACCTCCAATGTAAGACACCTTCCCAGCTGTCAGAACAAGCCCAGTGTGGTTGTCTCACTTGAAATTCACAGACCTGGTAACTCAAATGAACCCACCACAGCAACATTATACAGCTCAGAACAACAAAATCCCACTCCCATCCTCAAAGACAAGCAGCTGGAACATGCTTGCAATGTGCAGCACATATTGAAATGTCAGCCTTCTGAAAACTCACCCAAACATAATCATATTTCCCTTTTGTTCATTGCTCCCTGATAGAGACAGCATGCGTTTTGATGAATTAAAAAAAGGTAAGGAAAATCTGTATATATCTGCCTTCTGAATATAAACAATATACATTGAAATTATGCAAAAAGTAACATTTTTCCTTTTCTATTCACACAGACTAAGTAGGATTTCACCTATCGAATACCTAAATTAAACATGATGATTTCAATACCAATTCAAGATACTCAAGATAAAGCCCATCATTCTCTCTAACATCTTAGGAACTGAATGTTACAATTTGTCTCCCCTAATTTAACAACATAACCGGAGTAATGCTGACCAGACCTACCTGGGATACCAAACATAGCTGCAGAGCTGCCCTGAACCTGCTCCTTCAGACCAGTCTCAACAGAAAATAAGCATGGAACTGCATTGGCTTTTAGTAAAGGGACAGACACTGAACTTCTTCTTGAGGCAAGGAAAACATTCTTCAAGAGTCACATTTTTCATGCTTTCCATTTAGCCTTTACATGCTTACCATTTAGGTAGATGTTTGGGCAATCCTGAGTAAGTATGATTCATGTGTACAAGGAGAGTATTAGAGGCAAACTGCTTTTCTTATAGGAATAGAACAGAAGAGTAAAATAACTGGAGTTAAGAAATTGGGGTTTTTCTAAAGACCATCCAATAAAGAACATGCAAAGTTCATGTATGAATTGCTTCTTTCATTATTCCGTTTAAACTGTGTTTCCTTGCACCAAATTAAAACTTTAAGATGACAATATAACCAAGATTTCTAGGGCACATCTCTTTGCTAAAATTTCAAAATGATTGAAGAATGCTGCAGTAAACATATGTTTATAATTAACTTAAAAGATGGAAGAGGGTTGGGATGGGTGCTGATGTGCTCCGAGAACAATTCAAAACAAACTTTCAAGTGTGTCTGAAAAACCTTTCTTACTCAAGCAGTTTTGGTTGTGATGGTTTAAGGACATATGGCAGCAATACCTTTTTTGTAGTGCAAATGACGTAGTTGGAAAAGAGCAAACAATAATGGGAGCACTAGCTACTCATCAGAATTCAAGGTAACACAGAAATGCTGCTGGCATGATTTGAATGAGCCAGAAAGTCTACAGAGGATAAAGAGGTTAAGTGCCTTTTTCCAGCTGCAGAGCCCTGGATACACCTATATCTAGTGTTTCCTCACAGCACAGTTCAACAGGCTTAAAGGCAAATCTGCTAAAGTCAGGCCAGAACAGGCCTCGTAGTGTCATGAATCAAAGCCTTCATGAAGGTGAGCAGCAGAGAAGAGACTGACTCTTCATAAAATCGCAAACTGAGCTGCAGGAAGGACAGGGGGGGACAAATCTTCAGTGCTATGGAGCAAGAAGCAGTACTCTTTCAAACACATGCTCAGGAAGTGTTCTCTGGGCTGGCACAGAGCATCCAAAGGCAAAAGACAGTGCCCTTATACTAAGCAGTTCCGGACAATGGCATTTAATTCTACTAATAATGTATTTTTTAAAACAAAGATATTTCTACTTTATAGAAGACCCAAACTAAAATTAATTACACACAATGACCTGCAAAGTACTCAAGAATATTTCAGAGGGAAGATTTGCAGGGTGAACTATCAGCAGTTTTGCCCCTTTATCTTCTCTATAGGAAGTAATTTGGAATATAGTTGACAGCTCTGCTGCTGCCAATTTTTTTTTTCTCTACTTGGAGATCTTTGATTTATTGGTCCTTTCGGTGTTCTCTGAAAATGATACAGATTTAATTTCTTCCTCTGCAAGTTGCCCCTTACATTGACACTTCAGAGTTTGAAGATTTCTGGAAAGTTAGAAGCCTTAAGACAGAATGACTGTGAATATGTGAAAAAGAAGCTAGCTGTGGATTAATTAGCACTTTTGTGCCTACACATCTTAGCTGCACTCAATACTACTTTGCTTCAACTATTAACTGACTGCAAAGTTCGAAACTTATTACTTCTTTTCCTTTAGAATCTAAACCTGTGAAAGGAAGCAATTTGCCACATGAAACAAGCACCTTTAATGAAGGTTTTTAAATTTATAAAAGTCCTCTGTGTAGTACCTGAGCAGTGTAGACAAGGATCAGAGAGAGCAGTTAGGCTGCAAGGTAGAAGTGGAAGCAAGGATTTTTAAAACTGGCGTTTTCAAGAAGGATGACAGTGTTACTTGAAAACAAGCATGGTTTCATGTATGTAAACAACAGCTGACAGGAGCCTATGTAAGCATTCCTTGAGCACACATTACAACAAATGGATCAGAGAACAAAAAATCTGCTGAAACAGAATATGTAAAAAGTCTGGTGCCTACCCTTCTGGCATAGATTTTTGTCTGTACGTGCCTCCAGTAGAGCCAGTGTCACTCGAGGAGGATAAGTTGCTTGGAGAGTTACGGCACTGCTGCGACCTTGCTAAGGCGATGGAAGAGACGGTGACGTAGACATCGGAGCCAGGGGACAGCCTGTGCAGAGCAAGGGAAGTCTCACATCAGCAGGGTCACCCTGCAAGGCAGCTCAACAACACCCTGCAGACTGCCACAGCTGCAAGCAATGGCATCATGGAGACAGCAGAAATCCTGTCAGTTGAAGGAGCACACATTTCCCCCTTATTAATCCACTGGAAACCATGAAAATCAACTGTAAAACCCTGGTTGCATGGGAAGAAATAAAGGCCAATGCAGGAAGAAAGTTTTGGCACACACTAGGACTAGAAAAACTAGAAACCAGAATGTTTTATTCTGGTTTCTAAAGTCTGTTGTTACAGATTGATTGTAAAGAATAACAAAACATTAACATTCCTCATCAAAATACTTAACAGATGAAAATATTCCTAATTCTCATAGCAAACTCTTGCCTAGAACTTAAACTAACTGTAGTGAGCTGCCTATGCAAACTCTTCCAAGAGTATCAAGCTTACCTCTATGCCACCAAACTTGTCCACATTAAAACACAAGGACTAAAAAAATGCAATGCCATCTATACATACCACCATAAAACTCAACATTCTAATACAAAAGTATCTCAACAGATCAAGAACTCTGTTTGAAACCACAGACCTGAGTCACATAAAGCCTTTACCTGTCAGAATAACCACACAGCAAATAAACAGTCTTGCACTGCAACACATGCAGCTGGGCAGAATGGCTGGAAGCAGCAGGCTTGTACTGCCCAACTAATATCCTGTTCTGTGTCAAAGGCTTTTTTAGATAACTGCTAGCTTTCTGCATTTTGTTTCCCAGAGCCCAGCAAAACCCACTGCTGTTAGCTGGCTCTTTGTTCTACTCTGACGTAACTGAAGCTATTCAAAACTTTTACAGTGATTTAAGTGAAGTTTGAATTATGCCATTCACAAACATCAAAATCCTACTGTGAACAAAAGCCTTCATCCGTTTTATCTAGGAAAACAGTAATTCGAACAAGCTACATAATTTATTATTTGAAAAATAGATAATGACTTCAGTGAAACATATAGATTAATTGCTTCAGCACCCAGCTCTGGTCTTGGGCATCAGAAGATCTTAGCCTGGCCATTTAATCCGTATCTCTAAAGGTGTGGCAGATTTTAAATTAGCTCTCACCACAATACTGAAAAAACTTGAAGTTAAAAAAAAAATCTTTTGGAAATTAAAAGCAATTATTGAACAGATTAATGGTCCTTATGCATACACATATATCGAAACAGTGTGTGTATATATATTTATATTTACATTTATATCAAATGTGCATTGCCCTCTTAAGTACTTTGCAAGAAAGCAGTAAACTAACAAAATCTTAAAATGGAAAGAGCAGTATGACTGGATCAGACATCTTGCCCCATCACCATGAAGTGCATATAACTAATAGTAACTCTTTCTGAGACAAAAAAGGAATTATCTAAGACCTGACTATGGTAAGTACTACACCAATTCCAGTAATGCCTTTCTTGTCTACCAAACACATTTTAACTTATCCCATTTTTATCGAGTAACTATTCTGAAATATTTGCTTGCAAATAACATGGTTGAAGACTTGAAAACTTGGGGACCCATAAGCCAAGCAGTTTATTTATTTGCCCAGAAGCATTCCTCTAAAAAGAAGAACAAATAGCTTGGCCACACAAAAATGCACATTCATTAGCATTCATTCACCTATAAAAGACACACATTTAAACTCAGTTACGCTTGCAGAGCAATAGAGAGTTTCAAATTATGACCTTTTTCCCCAATACTAAATTGCAATTACTTCTCAAGTAGTTTCTTTGAATTTTTTTTCTGCTCAAAAATGCTTACATTTTCATTTCACATTCAGCTATGCCTTTTCTTTTTTTTCTGCACCTCACCAAAAAGTGACAGCACTGTTCAGAAGGAACATCAATAATTCAGAACTATGTCATAGAGCTCTAACTCATGCACAAAGCAGAAAGATCTTAAGGGCAAACAAAATTGTATTATAAATGTGGTCTGAACAATAGAGATGAACAACCAGTCAGGTAGGACATTCTTTTATTTACAGCAGAAGTGTATTCTTGTTAGTACAGTTCACAATTGCACTAAAACGCAATACTATAAGACATTTCATTTTCTCTGAAACATATAAGGGAAAAGAATTTAAGAGCAAATTAGTTCAAATTGACTTTTTGAACTGCTTTGAAATCTTTTGATGAAAGGCACTTCCCAAAACAAAAGCTGTATTGTGTGTGCCCCTATAGCTAAAATACTCTGAGCCTGTCTTTTGTTTATAATTAAAAACCATACTAAAGCAAGCTCTTATCTATTTCAAAAGAGACTTTTAAAAGAAATGCCAAAATTGTTAAGTGCATGAGTCCCACAATTGAATTTAAAAATAGGCCAAGTGTCCATTACATTAAACAGATACAATTACACTTAAGTCAATTGAACTGGGATTATCCCATGCATGATTTAGTTCTAACAGATCTAGTTCATCCTGAAAGAACTGGTTGAGTCTTGCCAAGTATGGGAAGAACATCATCTTTTGTGAAGGCAGTGAGTGGAATGGACATATATTTATTTTGTTTAATATGACAAGACAGACATTGAAAGCATCCATCTTGCTCTTAATAAATTAATTTCCATGTCATTAGCTGTAATTTTCCCCACTTATTCAGTGTGCATAAGTATGTAGTACACATATCAGAATAAAAATGTTAGTCTAGATCACTGTGCCTAAGGCAGTCTAATTACAAGACCATAAACAGGTGCCTTTTCCTGTAAAACTGTACAGGCACAGGTCCTATACTGTGCTACAACTTCTCCTGCAAGAGCTGCAGAGCTCAGAAGCAAAAGAGGGTCAGGCTGGCAGAAGAGAGAAAACAGCCTTACAGTCAGTGCTGACTTGGCAAACTGAATTCTTTGTGCTTGCTGGAGCACTCCAATGTGACCACTACTGTATTTGTTAATGACAATTTTTCATTTGTTGTTGCTAATTTTAATTTTCCAAAGGCATTATTTGATTCCAAGGCCCACTATATCTCTGAGCCAAAATCTTCCTAAAGCAGCTGAAGTCAACTGAGGCTATAATTTGAATATATAAAATATTAACAATGCTGGGCACACTTCCAAATATGAAATGGTCAAAATAAGCAGAACAAATAATTAGAACATAATTTATCTCTTTACCTTTGTTCTTAATCTGAAGAGGGCCAAAGACATTTCTTCTCACACTTCTCACACAAGAATTTTGAAAAGTAAGTTTAATTAATACCCATGAAGCATTCAGAAACTATAGTAATGGCGCCACTGTAAAGCTTAGAAGGGAATTAGTAATGGCATCTTTACAACAGGATTTGAATGTCATCCAGTAAATAAGAGAAAGAGTAATAAAGAGGAAAAAAAAAATTAAATAGCTCTTCTTTAATGAGCTGCATCCACTGTGTGAACTGAATGAGGCAGATGTCCTCCGTTACAAGAAATTATTGTAATTTAACCAAAAGAAGCATCTGAATATACAGTTTAACAAAAGTTCTGAAGAAAATAGCACAGCAAATCTTAATTCTGGCATGCTTACCTTCCATGTGTTTGAGTTTTACAATCCTAATAATACTACAAGCCACAACAATTCCCTGTAAACACTGTCTCAAATGCTCTCATGTTTAAAGGAAAGTAACCCACTCCATTCAAAAAAGAAAAAAACCCAGCAATTTTGAGGAAGGGGATAGTGAACGAAACAGAAAAGGTAATTATGTTGTCATGTGGTACCTTCTCAAGTTTTTGGGTTTTTTTTCAAGCTGATCGTCGCCTTTCAGAAAACACATATTGTAACAGAGGCAGGCAACGAGCCATCAGATGTATAGAATTTGTGTATGAAGACACACTGAAAAGCTCAGTGGCTCCAGAAATTATAGAGACATTTATCCTCTCTGCTTCACTTCATACAAACATGGATTACACTGGACCAAGCAAGCAGTGATTATTCACTATCCCTCATGACAAAAGAACAAGCAGGAGGTCTAGAACTACCAAGAGACCAGTTAGCAGGAACCTGGATGAAGAGAGAGCAGCCACAGCAGTACAGGTGGACACCCCTCCAGGCAGTCTTACACAGCACACAGCCAGGGGACTGTCAGACCCGGTACAGAGCCTTCCTTTACACTTGTAAGCATTTCTTATGCTTTTCCCTGGTCCCCATTGATGGTCCTTATGAAACAAGAATGACCACACCTTGACATGACACAGCATGGCTCTTCTCAGATGTTCTTACACTGCTACATCCAGCTCTAGGTCCTGGAGCTGGTAGGAAGTGTGTGATATATAATCTCATGTTAGTACATGTTTTAATTTGAAGAATGTTATGAGAACATTTAAATTACAAATCTTCAAACCCCTTGAGGTAGGCAGTGCATGTACTACATGTACTACAATGACAGGTAGCAAGATGAGCACAGACACGTGTTTGTATTTCGAAAAACGTCACTGATCCAAGATACACTGCAGCAGATTAGGGTTTTTAGGTAATATGGGAACAGTTTAAAATAGAATCTGCCTGCAGGAATTAACCTATAAACTACAACTGGCATAATTACTATCACTGACTACATAAGTCAGGGGTCTTAGGGCAAGACTCCAAAGTCCTCAATACGTGCTTCAAAGTCCTCAGTATGACACAAAACCAATGATATTGTTCTAATACTTCCATACTGTGGAATTTTACTGCCAGTGTGGGACCGCAGTCATGCCGTAATTCAGTTTTCCATTTGGTTTAAAATATTGACTGCGCTCAGAAATTTTCTAGTTAAGAGCCTTGAGCTTTCATCCAGCAGTAATCAACTGCAGACTGAAGTGCTCAAGTCCAGACTTGGGTCTTCAACATGCTTTCATCACTGATTTCCACACTTTTTCGAATGTCTGTCAAATCAAGTTCTAGTCAAAACTGGTTACAGTTTAATTGACAAATTAAGATCAGATAATTATCTACCATTATCTCCTCTCCTTTCCTTGCACAGTGCATCTTCATAGAGTGTGGAAGCCAAGTATACAAAAAACCCAAAAATTGTGACGAGGGGGGAAATAAATTTTAAAAAAATCAAGTCCTATAATTACATGTTCTCCAAAAACATTAGCTCTGGTTTATTTCACACATATGTGGTTTATTGTTTTTTCCTTAACATATCC